>JAZKJV010008778.1:0-595711 GCA_037367405.1 Ottelia alismoides | reverse complement strand
TATATAAGAAAAGTACAGAAGTGAATAATATATCTCTACAATTATTATGATATAAGAATAGTATATGGGTTCAATGGGGCTGCCCCCGCCCCATTTTCGACATTATTTTTTTTCAAAAATATTACCATGTATATTCATCTATATATCCCTCCTATATGTCGTTCGAATTTCGTCAGAAACAGAGACACCTATGCCCTCCATCTAGAACAGGTCGATTACGACAATGTTTAGACCGTTAAAATTACTTGTTCTAGATGGACAACATACGAGTCTCTGTTTCTGACGAAATTTGAATGTCATAGAGATGAATATACATGGTGATATTTTTCAAAAAAAATAAAAAAATTGCGGGGAAAATAGGGGTGGGGCAGCCCCATTTTTTCCTTAGTATATTTATATCATGTGTATTCCATCCAATACATGTATATTTAAGCTAATTTATAAAGTTTTTTTTAATATCACATGCGATCAGTAGTAATTTTACATCCGTATTCATTTTTTAGGGATATGGTAACCTAGTTTTTATATCTGTCAGCATCTGTATTCATATTTAAAACGGATACGAATATGGTAACACATATCCATATTTGTTTCCGCTCGTTTGGGATGTTGCTCAACCAGTTCGAGCTCAAATTACCTATTTGGTGCTCAACTAGTTTGAACTGTAGTTGGAGTTCAGATATCGTTAGCAAGTTTGGGTTCTAGTCAGGGCGAACATGATTTGTTTCGCTCCATAGATAGCCCCAAAAGGTAGCTATATAAATCACTAAGAATCAGTTGGTAAAAACGAACAACCCTGTTGGCAATCTCCCATTTATCTTATCCTAGATCTTTTTTAAGACCATGGGGGTTTTGTTAGTCTCTAAAACTGTGGACATTGGTTGTAAACGGATTTATAATGCAATGCATTATGGTCATAAAAATGGCATTAAATGGTGTTAGAGTAATCCACCGTGTCTCTGCAACTTTATTTGTGCATACAATGCCTCTAAATAATGTCGAATAATCCCCATTTCACCTTGAATTGCCTTAGAAACCTTCCTGTCCATCATTGACAAATATGTTTACAATCCATCAAGAAAAATAATCAGTTTGTGTTCTTGCCAAACCATTTTTACGTGAGGTTGTTTCCCTCTATGTCCATGTCAATATCTACCCATATAAATCATTTTTTAGACTTCCTTCAAATAACTCGTCAAGTTTCTGGAAAAAAGTTTGATCATTCCCTTCAAACCACCTTGGAGTGTACATGAGCAACAAAGGGCTATCATATCTTATTACTACAATCATATTTGCAGAAGTTGGTATTGGGCATTCAGTTGGAAGGGTTAAAGAAAAATAATATTCAGATGACTAATGGAAATATTAGGTTATGTAAATTATGTTAAATATAAAATCTATGTTTAATACATATAATTATGTATATTTATACATGTATGATCATTACTTAACAATATCAAAACACCAATTACAATCAAACTATATGCATCTACCTACTTTACTTTAAAGAAAAGAATGAAAAACTAAATAATAATGATAATAATAAAAATAAAATATTATTTTGGCTTCGCTGCCCTTTTGACAATGGAGATAAAATAATTCTATAGATGATTTAAGAAAGCTTGCATACATATATTGTATATGTTACTACAGTAATATTTAATAAACTAATATTCTAATAGTTGTTACTTAGTAAGTATTAGTAGTTTAGTGATGTAAAATCACATATTTGCGATATACTCTAATTGGTATTGATTTTCTTTAGTTCGCTTAGAAAGTTTTTTCTAATTCTACTATTCAAAATTAGCCGACCCTACTTATTGCGGGAAAAGGCTTAGTTGTCGTTGTTATATTATTCAAAATTATGATTATTATAAATGATGTTCTTTAAAAACTATACGTTGTCATGCTCATTTGCTTCTTTGTTTGATTTTCGATATGGCTCAGCATTTTCTTATACATAATTTGTGATGTGATATAAAGATAATGCGCTAATACACCTCCTTTATGTCTCTAATTTGTTATTATTTGAATTTCATACTTTCTTTTTCAATACCTCTCAGTAGTCAGCAATCAACATGCGGATTGACGACAATGATATGTGCGATATAATGTGTACTCTTGTGCTAAATATACCTCATTCTTGCATATAAGTATATATTTGTATGTTATTTATTGTTTTAAGAGGTAGGGCGATCTTAATTTGCGAAAATCATTTTTTTTGCCATTTCCAATATTTTCACCAGTATCATCGATATATCTCGATAGGCGATAGATCCCCGATATATCCTTTGTTGGTCTGACCGATACGATATCGATATCTATATTCAAACCTTGCTTGTATTGTTGGTAGCTCGTAGGACTTGTTTGAAATTGTTGTGATGAGTATGCAATTTTCAGATCTTGGCAATCTTATTGTTAGGAGAATATTCTATGTGCTGGAGAATATTCTATGAGTATATTCTTGTTAGGAGAATATTCTATGTATATTCTTGTAAGCCCGTAAGGGGTATTTATGTATTTTATCCTTTGAGCTCTCTAGGGTTTTGTCTTATATAAGGACCACCAGACCTCTTGAATAAAACAAGCTCTTTCATTCTTTCATTGTTCTCAACATGGTATTAGAGCAGTGCTCCTAGACCGTTTTCTGACCTAACTCCACCGCCAGCCCCTCCCTCCCCCCCTTCTTCCCTCCTGCGGCACTCCCGCCCCCCTGTGGCCTCCCCCCCACCTTTCTGCGGCGACCTTCCCTCCCTGCGGTGACCTTCCCTGCGGCCTTCTGTCATCCCCTCTCGATGCGGTCCAGCTGCTTCCTGCGGCCTGCCCCCCCTTCGGCCCCTCCCTGTGGCCCTGTAGCCCGTTGTCGCCCCCTGCAGCCTCTCGCTGTACACCAACGGCCTCTCGCCGCCAACACCGCTAACTACAGCCCTCCGTCGCTGCCTCCTGCGGTCCCGCGCACCGCGCCTCTGTTCAATGTTGTGTTAGGTCTATATGATTTCTAACACTACGAGGACTATCTAGGTCACTTTGTCTTGACCTTTGCGGCCACCATGGCATCTGCAGAATCAAAGCCCCTGTATCCGACTTCTTCTATGATGATCCAGGGAACTTCTATCAAGCTCAAGGGTTCAGAGAACTATGTACTGTGATCTCGATCTTTCAAAGTTTTTATTGGTGGTCAACGAAAGAATTATGTTCTTACAAAAGATCCGCCCAAGGAGACATAAAAGAACTACGATACCTGGTATGTAGACAACTGCCAGGTGATTACTTGGATGGCCAACAATGTCGAACCAAATATAGCCTCCAATCTTCTCTACAAGGAAACAAAGGCAATGTGAGAGAGTCTTGAGAACACATACTCACAGAAGACAACAAAGTCTAGATTCTCGAACATATATACACGGATCTGGTCCGCAAATCAAGGAGATACAACCTTGATCGAGTACTACCGACTCCTCACAAGCCTGTATGAAGAGCTTGTCATTTTTCAACCTACATCTTGTGACAAACAGATAGGTGAACGGGCGGAATGACAAGTGTACCATTTTTTATCAGGACTGCATCCACGGTACAAGTCGGTCAATGATCAATTTCTGATTGCTGCAGCTCTACCCTCTCTTGAGACTATTTTCTGACGTCTACATGAACTTGAGTCTCCTTCACCTCCTCTGTCCGCTGAGACTACGACACATTTCACTAGGGGCTCGTTTGGTAACCGGGTTACCCCGGGGTAACCTGGTTTACCCCCTCTTTTCATGGAATGGAATTTTATCACAAATCATAGTGACGTCACATTCTTTATTCCAACCCCCTCAACCCTCATAACCATCCCAAACAACTACTATTCTAATCAGGTTACCCCAACCCACTCCAATCCAGCAACCAAACAGACCCTAGAGGACTCCCGACCTACCAAGGGGGACGTGGACGTGATTTCGGCCATGGCAGAGGCCGTGAGTTTGGACGGGGGTGTGACTCTGGTCGTGGCTGTGGGCGTGATACTACTACTGCTCGATATCCTGCATGTACACATTGTGGATGCCTTAATCATCCGTCAGAACGCTGCTGGGCGAAGTTTGGAATGCCCTCCAATGCTAACGCCTATGAGATTGTCTCCAATGATGATACCTATGATACTGTAGACACCTCTCATGGTCACCCTTCCAGTGACAATCAACCTTCCTTTACTGCATCTGAGTATGCCCGCCTTCGGCAACTACTACAGAACTCAGCTACTGATACTCCTACTTCTGCCTACACTGCTAGTTTGGCCACTACATCAGGTAATATTGCCAACTCTGTCTCTATATCTTCTCATGCATGGATCATTGAGTTGGGAGCATCTACGCTTCTCACGGGAGAAGGTGTCTTCTCACCTTCTCACGGTCATCTTCCATTGTGAAGACTGTTCGAGTTGCAAATAGTGCTCATTCACCTATTACAAGTGTTGGTACCATGGAGTTTTCCTCCAAACGCCGACTTATTGGTGTTCACTGTGCTCCTGACTTCCCTCTCAGCTTATTATCTGCTCACAAGTTGTGCACTGAGCTTAACTGTCGAGTTATATTTGATGAATTCTGTTGTTATTTTCAGGACATCTGGACGAGGCAGATTTTTGGTGGGGGACATGAGAAGAATGGTCTTTATTATCTTAATATCCCGTCTGACTCTAGTTTTGCTGGCGCTTCGTCAATCTCTGCTGATCCTCTTCTTTGGCATCTCCGTCTGCCAAAGCTCTCTCTCTGATGTTCCCTGAACTTTCTTCGCTGAAGCCATTTGACTGCGAAGCATGTCAGTTCGGGAAACATCATCGTGCTTCTTTTCCTGCTCGCAATGAACCTCATCCTGAAGTTCATTTCTCCCTAGTCCATTGTGATATTTGGGGACCCTGTCCAGTCCGTACTCTGAGTGGACACAAGTATTTTGCTATCTTCGTTGATGATTATAGTAGGTCGTCATGGGTCTATCTTCTAAAAGAGCGTTCGAAGATTAATAAAATTTTCAAAAATTTCTTTCAGTATGTCAAGAATATCTTCTCCCGTGGTATACAATACTTTCGCTCTGATAATGCACTGGAGTTTACCCAACATGACCTAACGGATTTCTTTGCCTCCCAAGAAACCATACATCAAACCTCTTGTCCATATACGTCCCAACAAAACGGGATAGAAGAAAGAAAACTCAGACATCTCCTAAATATTGCTCGTTCCCTCCTTACACAAATGAAGGTTCCGAAAACCTACTGGGGTGATGCCATATTGACTGCCATTCATCTTATTTATAGAATTCCATCTCCAAACCTCAATGGCCAACCCCCTTCTCTCTACTTTACCCAAATGAGTCTCCCTTCTCTCTTCCCCTACGGATCTTTGGATGTTTGTCTTTTGTTCATAACTTTCACACTACAAACAAACTTTCTCCTCGTGCAATCACGTGCGTCTTCCTCGGTTATTCTCGTACTCAAAAAGGTTACAGATGTTATGATCCTAATGGAAATCGCTATTATACCTTTGCAGATGTAACCTTTTTGAACAGACCCGTTTCTTCACTCAACATGTTACAGATATCCCTCTGGATCTCCCACCTCCAACCATTGTCTATAAACGTAGATCTTCACCACCAGATGTCCCTTTACCTGTTTCTTACTGCAGGATGATATGCATTCTACAAGTGTCCCCTCCAATACTGTCCCGGATGCTCCCCAAGATCTACCAATTGCTCTTCGCAGAACTAAGAGGCAATGCACTTCTCATCCAATGACTCATTTCACTTCTACTGTTGGTTTATCTTGCGCTGACAGAAGTTATACATGTGCTCTCATGTCTATCTCTATTTCGAGAGACCACCATAGTGCGTTGCAGGATTCAGCATGACGAAAGGCCATGGCCGAAGAGATGGATGCGCTTCTTTCCAGGGGTACATGGGATCTAGTGCAATGTCCTAAGGGGGCCAGACCGGTGGCGTGTAAATGGGTCTTCACGACTAACAATCACCCGATGGGTCGACTTACAGACTGAAAGATCGTCTTGTAGCAAAGGGCTTCATACAGACATATGGAGTGGATTATTTTGAGACATTCTCACCGGTTGCACGCATGGGGTCAATAAGGACTATACTTTCTGTGGCAGCTAATAAGGCGTGGCCTACCTTTCAGTTAGATGTGAAAATGCATTCCTATATGGCGATCTTGATGAGGAAGTGTACATGATGCAGCCTCCAGGTTATGAAGTCGAGGGGGAGTGTGTATGCCGACTTCGCAAGGCCATATATGGGCTAAAGCAGAGTTCAAGGGCATGGTTTGACAGAGTTACTGTAGAAATCAACACCCTTGGCTTTCAGAGAACAACGACTGACTACTTTGTGTTTTTCAGAAACAAGCAACTGGTATTGTTATACTTGCAGTCTATGTGGATGATATGGTTATTACAAGTAATGACGAAAAAGGAATACTAGAGAGCAAGGTCTTCCTCCAGAAAGTATTTGTTACCAAGGACCTTGGTTCACTTCGTTACTTTCTGGGCATAGAAGTACTGCGCACTACGGAGGGTCTTCATCTCTCATAGAGGAAATACTGTCTGAAAATTCTTACTGAAGCCGGATTACTTGGATGCAAGCCCACTGGTATTCCTGCAGATCCTAAGAAACACATCACATCCTCTGATCCTATCTTCGAAGACCTTATTAGATACAGGAGCCTGGTTAGTAAACTTCTCTGCCTTACTGTCACCAGACCAGATATTGCCTATATAGTAAGCAGAGCCAACCAATACATGGAACAACCTTGTTACAGTCACTGGCTGGTTGTTCTTCAGATTCTAAGATATTTAAAAGAATCACCAGGATGTGGCCTCTTCTATAGGGCAAATGGGTACACCGATGTTATTGCATATGTAGATGTTGATTATGCAAGTTCACCAGAGGATCGACGCTCCACAACAGGTTATGCCATGATGGTTGGAGGGAATCTTGTTACTTGGAGAAGCATGAAGCAGACGGTTGTATCTAGATCCAGTGCTGAAGCAGAATACAGGGCGATGGCTCAAGCTACTTGTGAGATCACGTGGCTATTAACGTTTCTAGAAGAACTTGGTATTGTTGTCAATATTCCTATTCCACTATACTACAACAACTAATCTGCCACCTATATTGCCACGAATCTCGTGTTTCATGAACGAACCAAGCATATAGAAGTTGACTGATATTTCGTTCGTGATGCTATCAAATCTGGAAGAATCATTACTCCTCATCAGCACTGAGCTCCAGCTTGCAGATATATTCACGAAGGCACTACCCAAGAAGCGACTCTCCTGGATTGTTTCCAAGTTGGGCATGATTGATAAATATGCTCCAACTTGAGGGGGAGTGTTAGGAGAATATTGTATGTGCTGGAGAATATTCTATGAGTATATTCTTGTTAGGAGAATATTCTATGTATATTCTTGTAAAGGGGTATTTATGTATTTTATCCTTTGAGCTCTCTAGGGTTTTGTCCTATATAAGGACCACTAGACCTCTTGAATAAAACAAGCTCTTTCATTCTTTCGTTGTTCTCTAACACTTATTAACTGTGAAGTTCCTGGAGTAGATAAGAGCTTGTAGGGCCTGTATTGTTTTTTTATTGAAAATTGTTTCTAGTGCATCACTAGTCCGAGTTCAAGTCCTTTTCAAGGGCTAGGCTAGGGAAATTTTGATGTGGAGATATCCTAACTGATGTTTCATCCATCTATCCCTAGTTATTTTTGTGCTTCAGTGTAACCCAGCAAACCACCCTAGTTCTCCTTATGTGCTCATACGTGTGTGGTGTTGAAAATTTAACTGGCTGTTCTAACTCAGCTAACGTTTTGATTTCTCTTACAAATTGTATGCTATAAATGGGAAGTTAATGGACTTATCGATTATAAATTGGCAGTTGTATGTCTATCGAAAACATAAATTATACGTAATATCGAACTTCTACAATGCACATTTCTCGGTCTTCAAATATGACTTATTCTTAATTTGTTGTTTCTCAATGTAAGTGCGTGTAGTATTCTCTAATATCATTCAATTCACGTCGTCTTCCTTACCGTATCTTTTGTTTTTTGTCCCATGCAAGTAATCCTAGGCCCACTTGCATGGTTGCACCTAGTATACCTAATTCCGATGGCAGGGTTGGATGAATATTCTTTTTGATTGCTTGCTTGCTTCGAAGAGTAGACTATCAGATTTAATAGAAGTTTTGCATACATCTTTTTCATTTATTTAGAACCTGTTGTATTGTTTGTTATATGCTCTTCGATCCTATTGAAAGTCTTCTTGTTGGTGCTTATTGTGATGATTGTGTACAATAGTTGACGTTTTGCCCTGTTAGTGTCAGATATCTCCATTTCTTTTACTCCACCATAGCTGAGCCATGTGAAATATATATGTTTTTAATAGAATTTGTTGCTTGCATTACCACTTTCTATTTATATATGCACAAATATTATTTAATTAAGTTGAATTACAATAACTTTCAAACCGGATCGATTCCTAATCTTTTTCCCACTTAACGCAACCTTCTTAATTCTCAACCTCCATGACTGAATTCCGTGTTGTCTTTGTGCTGCCCTGGTTATCATCATGCACGTTCTGCTTTTTAAATACACACCCGGTGGTGCCAACAATCTATATGTGGTTATTTACCTCTCAATACCTCTTCACTCGCAGCGCTTCTTCTTCAAATCACAAGTGCTTGGCCTCAACAAGTTTAGTATCGAAAATTGTGAAGATTTTGTTTGGGCGACAAAGGATGAAATAATTGAATATTTTCCTGAGCAGTCAAGCTTCTTTAGGAAAATGATTATTGGCTGAAACAGTGGTTTGAGGTATGTCTAAAAGGTAGCTTTATTATCTTGGCTTCTTACTCTGCTATTACTTAAGTTGTACTCAGACTTGTGTTGCTAAGCTTTAGGGATTCTTTTTATTATTTGATAATCTAAAGCATGACTTCTATATGTTGGTAGTCCTGCAAATATATTTAAGAACGGGGCTATACAGATTGTTAGAGATTACCATATATGTTAGAGATTACCGTATATTGTTGTTTCTTTATTTGTCTCTGTTTCTTTATGCATTGTTTCCTTATGTATCACTGTTTCCTTATGTACTGTTTCCCTATGTAACCCCACAGGGGTATTTATGTAAGTTCTCCTCTGAGCACCCTAGGGTTTAGTCCTATATAAGGACCCCTAGACCTCACAGAATAAACACACAATATTCTTCTCTTCTTTTCTCCACATGGTATCAGAGCGGCGGTCCTAGATCGGTGTTCTGATCTAATATTCCTCCGCCACCGTCCGCCCCTTCTCCCTCCCTCTCCTCCCCTCCACGACGCCCAACAGGAGCCCCACGCTAGGCGTGCGCCCCCGCGTCCTGGGCCCCTCGCCCTAGGCCCCCTGCGCTCCCCCACACGCTCCTCTGTGCCCCTCGCACCCCCTGCGCGCCCCTAGCGCCCCTCGTGTCCCTCCGCCCCCTGCGATCTGCCGTGACCTTCTTGTGGCCCTAGGCTTCTGCCGCTGCCGCCCTAAGCCCCTTGTTCGATTTTGGTTTAGGGCGTTGAGCCTCCACAACTCTCCAAAAATGTGCAACTAAGGCGGTTCTACGAATCAACTACAACTTCATCTAGGTCACTTTTTCTTGACCTAGAGATGCTATCATGACGTCCACCGAGACCAAGCCTATGTATCCTCCTCCTTCTTTAATGGTACAAGGCACATCTATCAAGTTGAAAGGCTCTGAAAACTATGTTCTATGGTCTCGATCCTTCAAGATATTTATTGGTGGCCAACGAAAGAGTGCCATCCTCACGAAGACTCCTGCTACCACTGATGCAGATTATGAAGCCTGGTTTGTCAACAATTGCCAGGTAATTACTTGGATGACAAATAGTGTAGATCCAAATATTGCTGCAAATCTCTTATATAAAGATACTGCTAAATCCATGTTGGAAAATCTTGAGCATACATATTCCCAGAAAACAACCAAGTTTCGTCTTTGTGATATATACACAAGAATCCGGTCTACTAATCAAGAAGAGACCAGTCTAACGGAATACTACCAGACACTTACAAGCCTGTTTGAAGAACTTCTTATCTTTCAACCTGCATGCTGTGATAAACAAATAGGCGAACGTGCTGAGTGGCAGGTCTACAGGTTTCTCTCAGGGCTTCACCCGAAGTACAAAATTGCAAAAGATTAATTTCTTATGGCAGATAAATTGCCTACGATCGAAACCATATTCGGTCGACTACAAGAACTGGAGGTTCCAGTTCAAAATTCTCTGGTTCATTCTTCTACAGAGACAACAATCCACTATTCATCTGGGTACAGAGGACGACAACCTTATCCTGGAGGCCGAGGTCGTGACTGCAGACGTGACTCAGGTCGTGGACGTGACCTTGGACGAGGTCGTGGTCATGATTCCTCTACTGGTTGTTATCCTGCATGCGTACACTGTGGTCACATGAATCATCCTTCTGAGTGGTGCTGGGCAACATTTGGCAAGCAACCAAGTGCTCATAACACTTAGGGCCTGTTTGGTTGGAGGGTTGGACAGGGTTGGCTTGGCCCAACCCGGGTTACCCCTCCAACCAAACAGGGTTCTCCTCCTCACAATTTACTATTCACAGGGGTACCCCTGCCCAACCCAACCCTGTCCAACCCTGCAACCAAACAGGCCCTTATGACGACGAATCACATGATACGAACAATGATACAACTACTCAGAGTACAGATGGACAACAGACTCCATTCACTGCTTCTGAATATACTCGTCTGCGACAACTTCTCGATGATTCGGCTCCCTCAACCAAAGACACGACCGCATCTGCTGCTACTGCTAGCCTTGCCACTACCTTAGGTACAGTAGCCAACTCAGCCTCTGTTACCAAACATGCTTGGATTATTGATTCTGGTGCTTCCACTCATCTAACGGGAGATGCAAGTCTACTCACCTCATCTCAACCCTCTACCACTGTAAAGAGCGTTCGTGTTGCCAATGTGGATCATTCTCCCGTTACTACTGTTGGAATTATTGACTTCTCCAACAAACTTAGACTGACAGATGTGCATTGTGCTCCTGCTTTCCCACTCAGTCTTTTATCTGTTCAGAAGCTATGTCGTGAGCTACATTGTCGTGTTATTTTTGATGAATTCTGCTGCTATTTCAGGACATCCGGACGAGGCAGATTTTTGGTGGGGGACATGAGAGAAATGGCCTATATTACCTCAACAGCCTGTCTACTTCCAACTTTGCTTGCGCTACCTCCATCTCTCAAGATCCCCTTCTATGGCATCTTCGTTTGGGACATCCTTCTGCCATAGCTCTCTCTATGATGTTCCTTGAACTATCTATGCTAAAACCCTTTGAGTGTGAAGCATGTCAGTTCGGAAAACATCATAGAGTTTCCTTTCCTGCCAGAACTGAGCCTCGTCGCACTACTCCTTTCTTCCTAATTCATTGTGATATTTGGGGACCCTGTCCGGTCTGAACTATTAGTGGTCATAAGTACTTTGCTGTTTTTGTGGATGACTACAGCCGCTTATCTTGGGTTTTCTTGTTAAAAGAACGTTCAGAAGTTAATATCGTTGTCAAGAACTTCTTTCATTATGTCAAATTTTTTTCTCCACTACTATTAAAATCTTTCGTTCTGATAATGCTCTGGAATTTACTCAGAATGACTTGACAAACTTTTTTGCCTCCCAGGGTACCTACATCAAACTTCTTGCCCATATACATCCCAACAAAATGGGGTTGCTGAAGCCTGAAAGAAAACTAAGACACCTTCTTGATATTGCTCGATCGTTACTCACCCATATGAATGTTCCCAAGATATATTGGGGAAATGCTATTCTTACTGTTGTTCGTCTAATAAACAGGGTCCCCTCTACTTCTCTACATGGCTCCACTCCTTTCAACTTGCTATATCCCAAGGAGAAACCTTTCCCTCTGCCCCTATGAATTTTTGGATGCACAACCTTTGTCCATAATTTCCATACCACTGACAAATTATCTGCTCGTGCTATCAAATGTGTTTTTCTAGGGTATTCTCAAACTCAAAAAGGATACATATGTTATAATCCTACAGGACATTGTTATTACGTTTCTCTTGATGTCACCTTCTTTGAACAAAACAACTTCTTTACTCAGACAGTGTCCGATATTCCTCTTCAGTTTCCTCCTCCACCAATTGTGTATAAAAGAAGAGCCGTGTCTAATCTTGTTCATGTTCCTTTACCTATTGCACTGTTGCAGGAAACTGTGCCATCCTCGAATGCTCCCACTAATACTACCCCGGATAGTCCTCAGGAGCTCCGATCGCTCTACGCAGAACAAAGAGGCAATGTACACTTCATCCAATATCTCATTTCACCTCTACTAATGGGTTATCTTGCTCTGACAAAAGAGGCTATTTCTGTTCCCAAAGATCATCATAGTGCACTACAAGATGAGGGATGGAGAATGGCAATGAATGAAGAAATGGAAGCATTACAGTCTAGAAAAACATGGGACCTTGTCAAATGCCCTCCTGGATGTAAACCAGTTGCATGTCGCTGGATCTTCACTTCAAAACAGTCCCCTGACGGTTCTATTGATCGTTTAAAGGCAAGACTTGTAGCAAAAGGCTTTACTCAAACATACATGGTAGACTACTTCGAAACATTCTCTCCTGGGCTAGAATGGGATCCATACGAACTATCATCTCTGTGGCTGTGAACAAAGGGTGGCCTATGTTTCAGTTAGATGTCAAGAATGCATTTCTATATGGAGAGCTTGACGAAGAAGTCTACATGATACAACCCCCAGGTTACGAAGTTGAGGGGGAGTATGTATGCCGACTTCACAAAGCCATCTACGGACTAAAGCAAAGTCCAAGAGCTTGGTTTGATAGACTGAGTACAGAAATTGGCACCATGGGCTTCCAGAGGACTACGTCTGACTATTCGGTTTTTGTCAAGAGACGGCAGACCGGTACTGTAATTCTTGCTGTATATGTAGATGATATGATTATTACTGGAGATGATGACCAAGGGATACTAGAAACCAAGGCTTTCTTGCAAAAAGTATTCATCACCAAGGATCTTGGATAACTTCACTATTTTCTAGGCATAGAAGCTCTACGTATTAAGAAAGGCTTACATATGTCGCAGAGGAAATACTGCCTTGATATACTAACTGAGGCAGGACTACTTGGGTGCAAACCCTCAAGAATTCCAGCAGAGCCTAGAAAACACTCTGCATCCAATGATCCTCTCTTTGAAGACACTACACGATATAGGAGCCTGGTTGGCAAACTTCTATATCTTACAGTTACTAGATCTGATATATCCTATGCTGTTAGCAGAGCCAGCCAATATATGGAGAAACCATGCTACAACCATTGGCAAGATGTTCTTCAAATCCTTTGCTACCTAAAAGACTCGCCAGGACGAGGAATCTTCTATGGGGTAAATGGTCACACAAATCTCACTGCATATGCTGACGTCGATTATGCAAGCTCTCCTGAAGACCGTCGATCTACAACTGGATTTGCCATGATGGTAGGAGGAAACCTGGTTAGTTGGAGGAGCAAGAAACAAACAGTTGTTTCAAGATCTAGTGCTGAAGCTGAATATAGAGTAATGACTCAGGCTACATGTAAGATCACATGGCTGCTCACTTTTCTACAAGAACTAAATGCTGCTACATCCACTCCTATTCCCTTGTATTGTGACAACAAATCAACTACCTACATTGCTACCAATCCTGTGTTCCATGAGAGAACAAAACATATTGAGATTGATTGTCACTTTATCAGAGATGCTGTACGAGGAGGGAGGATAACCACGCTGCACATTCCAACAGATCTTCAACTTGCTGATATTTTTACCAAGGCAGTGGCTAAGAAGCGGCTTTCCTGGATAACTTCCAAGTTGGGCATGATTGATGAATATGCTCCAACTTGAGGGGGAGTGTTAGAGATTACCGTATATGTTAGAGATTACCGTATATTGTTGTTTCTTTATTTGTCTCTGTTTCCTTATTCACTGTTTCCTTATGTATCACTGTTTCCTTATGTATTGTTTCCCTATGTAACCCCATATGGGTATTTATGTAAGTTCTCCTCTGAGCACCCTAGGGTTTAGTCCTATATAAGGACCCCTAGACCTCACAGAATACACACAATATTCTTCTCTTCTTTTCTCCACACAGATAAAAAAACAAAGAACATCATATTAACTCATCCTTATTACTGAGTTTTATAAGTCTGAGTAGGAAATAATCACGTTCTGTTCTCCTTGTAGCGCTTCTTCCCTCTAATTGCCTCATTAACTGCAATCATAAAGTCAAGATACACGCCTGTGGTGGGTGGTGCGGTGATAGCGCATTTGTTTATTAATGGAGAGCTCTCGGCAGTGGAGAGAGCGCCTGCGGTGGGTGGTGCGAGGCGGGGAGGAGTGGAGGAGGGCTACCGGCAATAGTAAGGACAATGCAAGAGAGCCACCAAGCATTTAGTTGAGAGGAAAGAAGAGGGTTGGTCGTTTGTTTTTCATCGCAAACGTGGCCAGCGGTGCTTTAGGTGGGAGTTTTGATCATTGGGATGCATCGTGCGTGTTTCCACCCTGCTGTTTTGGTTGTGATAAGGAGGGTCATCGGAAACTTATGTGTTCTTAGGCGGTGATTTTTTTGCAAACCAATTTGGTTTGCGACATCTTGGAACCAAGGCGTTTAGTGAGGTCGGAATTGCGGTCTACTATGCGCATCTACGTGATAGTGGTTTGTGAAGGAAAGCCCAAAGGCGTCTGAATGAAAAGATGGATTCCTCATTGGTTCTTCAGTAAATGAGGATTTGGACGTCTTCTTGATTCTGGGATCTTTGCAAAATTATTGGGAAGCTCATTTACAGGGTATTTTGCTTTATTGGACTCCAAAGTACAATGTGCATGGGGGTTATCAAAGGTAGAGATCGATCTCCTGTTACATAGTGACCATAAATTTGAAGTCAGATGGCGCCTCCTTCGTTTCACAGATGGTGAAGCATCAAGCATTAGGCTGAGGGTGGCTCGTAGTTATTGTGTTCCCTTTCTTTCGCATTCGGTCGAAGCACTGAGACCAATGGTAAGGGGGTTGGGAACGTTGTCGAGGGTACTTGCCGATGGTCGGATCCCTAGCTTAGATTTGTTGGCGTCCTTGGTGGTCCTTGAGGGTTCATATTCTATTGCTACAGAGTTCGCTTGCTTGTTAAAGGTGGGTCACACTTCCTTCTGACTAGTAGTGCAGTTTCTATCCCCACCACCACCGCCATCTCTAGTGATAGAATCCGCGCAAGCACCTCCTTAGTGTCTTCGTCGGCACATCGTCCGTTAGCGGAAATCTCGTATGATCAGTTGTCGCTTTTTGCAGATCCAGCTTTGGAAGTTTTCAAAAGGAGGAGAAATCTATGTAGTTCAAATTTCCGAAATCAAATTTAGGGCCAAACCTGGAAACTCTTGCACCCTCGACGCAGCTCCCTCCAGCCCATCTGATGCCAGCATCGTCGAGCTTCCTTTTAGGGCTCTGGGTTTTGTTGAATGCCTATTCTGCTGTGGTTAATAATGGTCCCTCTTTTATGCGGTTAGTTTTACACTCGACCAGACTGAAGTTGCTATTGGAGCTACTGCTTGCGGGGGATCTGAGTGGTGATTGTTTAGTAAATGTGGACTCGTTAAACATCGTGGATCTGCTTAGCCTTTCGGAGGCACCCAATACGATAAATGGAAGAGGATGAATTGTTCAACTGTTTCACGGGAATCCCCTTTGAAGAATGTTGGAAGAAATAAGATGTTTATTCCAAAGAATCCTAGGCTCTCTTATATAGAGAAAGCCTATGGGTAAATTACATGCAACAATGAAAATAAAGATAACAGAAAAATACATAAACTCTAGAAATATCTCCACACTCCCCCTCAAGATGGAGCATAGTTGTCAATCATGCTCAGTTTGGAAGAACACTTCTGGAATGGCCCTCTGAGCAACGACTTGGTAAAGATGTATGCAGTCTGCTCTCCTGAACTGACATGGGAAGCAGAAATCAAGCCCTTTTGAATCATATCTCTGCTATAGTGGTAGTCTACCTCAATATGTTTTGTTCTTTCATGAAACACATGATTATTAGCAATAAATAATGCTGCTTGATTGTCACATTGTAATTGCATGGGTAGAGGTACATCTATATGCAGATCTTCTAATATAGCTCGAACCTAAATCATCTCTGTACTTGCCTGTGCCATGGCCATGTACTCAGATCTAGCCACCACTGTCTGTTTCTTGCTTTTCCACGAAACCAAAGAGCTGCCAATGAACACAACAAAACCTGAAGTAGACTTCCGATCTTTAGGGCATCCTGCATAATCTGCATCGGCACATGCAGAAACAATAATATTTGTTTCTTTCCTAAACAAAAGTCATGCACCTGGAGACGACTTTAGATATCTCAGTATCATGTATATGGCATCCATGTGTACTTGTCTGGGTTGTTCCATGAACTGACTCACCTGACTTACTGCAAAAGCGATGCCATGTCTAGTGATAGTAATATAGAGAAGCTTTCCCACCATCTCTCTATATCTTCTCCTGCCAACCTCCTCTGTATCATCTTCATATAATTTCATGCTAGGATCCATGGGAGTAGTCGAGGGTCGACAATCGATCATGCCCGTCTCAACAAGCATGTCTGTAATATTCTTCCTTTGGGTCATCACAAGACCCTGCGCATTCCTAACAAATTCCAACCCCGAAAAATATCATAGGGTACCAAGATCCTTAGTCACAAACTGATGGCCTAGAAATGCTTTTGCCATCTTTATCCCCTGCATATCATCTCCCGTAACAAGTATACCATCAACATATAACATGATAGCAACGGTACCTCTGGGAGTCTTCTGAACAAACAAAGAATGGTCAACATTTGATCTTTTGAAACTTTGCTTCTGAATCAGGTCGGAAAGCTTCTGAAATCACGCTCGTGGGCTTTTTTAAGACCATATATGGCCTTGTGAAGTCTACACACCATCTGACACTCCCTCTCAGCAGCAAACTGATGCAGCGTGAAACGGATAAATAGGGCCTCATGTTTTACTTTTTATCCGTTATTTAGCGGCTAATTTTATTTACGTTTATTAGAGTCGTCGTAATTTTATTTAAAATAAAAGAGATCGCCTGTGATCTCAAAGCAGTTTCAATTTGAATTTCAAATTTAGTTGGTTAGAGTCAATTAGAGGTTTGAATTTATTTCAAATCAATTAGTTAGTCGGTTAGAGTCAAATTAGGATAATTAGTTTTGAATTTGAATTTGAGTTTCTATTTTTGTAATCTCATCCCTCCTATATAAAGGGATGATAGACTATTGTTTTAGACAATTCAGTTGATAAAAATTGAGATTTATCTCTATCTCCGTCTCTCTCTTTCTCTCTCAACGTGGTCTTCATGATTCTCTTCTCCAAAATCCCGCGTTTTTCCGACGAGCTTTCTTCTCTCAATCCTTCCCATTCTTCTCCACCGAAAATTCCATCATCAATAATTATTTTTCCGCCATCGCAAAATCCTTTTTTGCATCAATTGGTATCAGAGCATGGCCTACAGATCGTCCTCACGATTTGACGATCCGTCCAGACATTCGCGCCGACATGCGACGAAACACCATCATTCGTCGAAGCGGAAACGATGAGCCGAAGAAGCTTACAACAAGGAGATGGACGCACTGCGTGATTTCCAGTCCAAATGTCAAGATTTCCAGTCCAAAAGTCGAGATTTCCAGTCCAAATGTCGAGATATGATGGCTGATTTCGAGGCTATGTGCGCTGCCCTATCAAAGTCTTCCACTACCAAAGCCGCTGTCCAGAATTTTGACGAAGAAAACCTCGCCGTCGATGAGGATTTGCTCGCTGTCCAGGTCATTCCAGAAGGAAAAGACAACGATATGCCTGCTGTCCAGGTGATTTCCGACTTGAAAACCCTATGAACTCACCCTACGACCCACTCACGGCCCCCTCGCGAACCCCGCTGCCCCACCACCACCTCTGCCACCCCCGCGCAACCAGCCCCACCCACTGCACTCGTACACCCTTCTGCGATACCCGCAACCCCATCCACAGACCCACCGCCGCCGTAATCATCCCCTCTCGCAACCCCAACGACCCCTCCCGTAAACCCTCGCGAGTTCCCCTGCCCCATCACCACTGCCAAAACCCCCTCGCTCCTCTAACCCTGCACCCCCTGCTACACAATCCCCAAACCTGGCACCTCCAACGAGACCCACTGCCCTCCCCGTCATCCCGCCAACATCCCCACACGCATTCCTTGCACTCCCAGCGCCTCCTCCCGCTGCATTTGCTCTCCCAACACCCCCTCCCACCGCCACCCTCACACCCTCGGTGGACGCCCCCCCTATTGCTGCCACCGTCCCCTCCCGTAAGCCCTCTACCTCCTACACCACTGCCAAACCCTTTGACGAAACTCCACCGCCCCTCCCATCATACCCACACCCCGCGGATGTTCGCATCTCGCCACCCGCCAACGGCGATTACGCCCCACCGCCCCATGCCCCCGTCAGGTTGCCGCCGCCACCTTAAGAAGAGACGAGCCCTAACAAACTTTGAGATTGTGCATTCCATCTGATCCCTTGACAATAGGGGTAAAGAGATAATTTGGGAATATTTCAAGGAGGTCCCTCTTCCAATGCTATTTTATCCAAAGGACCCATGGGAAAACTTAACTTATGGGTTTTTAAATGAAGGGATACGAAAATTGCAGCCTACCACCCTGGAGCAGGAATATTTAAAAGAAGGGCTGGAAGAAAGAAATTTGGGCAGCTTCCTTACCCAATTAGGATTAGGATCATGTGTTTCACCTATTTAAAGGCCCCATGGCTTAATTCATTGGCCACATCTCCTCCTCTACTCTACTTATGCTATTGCTTTGCTATGGATTCTCCAAAGGCGATGAAGCATGAAATGAAGATGCCCCACCAAATTTTCAAGCACCACATCGATAGGACAAAATCCGCGTGGGCACCAGCATTTGCGCCACGCATGCTCTTTCGTCATGAAGTCAACGATTCCAACCATCGCCCCACGCACGCATGGATTCCATCATTTGCTCCTCACCAGTTCTTCCAGGGGATGATCAAAAATGCTGAATTAAATTTATCAACCCTCAGGCCTGCAGATCAAGTAATTCATCGGGAGACGAATTTTTCAAGCGGAGGAGAACTGATGCAGCGTGAAACAGATAAATAGGGCCTCATGTTCTACTTTTTATCCGTTATTTAGCGGCTAATTTTATTTACGTTTATTAGACTCGTCGTAATTTTATTTAAAATAAAAGAGATCGCCTGTGATCTCAAAGCAATTTCAATTTGAATTTCAAATTTAATTGGTTAGAGTCAATTAGAGATTTGAATTTATTTCAAATCAATTAGTTAGTCGGTTAGAGTCAAATTAAGATAAGCAGTTTTGAATTTGAATTTGAGTTTCTATTTTTGTAATCTCATCCCTCCTATATAAGGGGATGATAGACTATTATTTTAGACAGTTCAGTTAATAAAAATTGAGATTTATCTCTATCTCCGTCTCTCTTTTTCTCTCTCAACGTGGTCTTCACGATTCTCTTCTCCAAAATCCCTCGTTTTTCTGACGAGCTTTCTTCTCTCAACCCTTCCCATTCTTCTCCACCGAAAATTCCACCATCAATAATTATTTTTCCGCCATCGCAAAATCCTATTTGCATCACAAACCCAGAGGCTGCTGCATGTAGACTTCTTCCTGCATATCCCCATACAAAAAAGCATTCTTAACATCAAGCTGAAACAAGGGCCAATCACGTACCATAACACCTGAAAGGACACACAGAGTGGAATGACGTGCATCTGGAAAAAAAGTGTCCATATAATCTATGTCACAGGTTTGAGTGAACCCACGTGCCACTAGCCTTGCTTTGTAACGATCAAGGCTACCATCTGCATGATATTTGACAATAAATACCCATTTACAACTGACACAACCACCAAGCTCCAAGTGTCGCGAGCTCGCAGAGTGATGCAGACGAAAATCGTCGAAGGCGGAAAATAATTTTGAACGGCGGAATTTTCGGTGGAGAAGAAAATGGAGGGGTTGAGAGAAGAAAGCTCGTCGGAGAACGTGAGATTTCGGGAAGAAGAAACACGCAGATCGCGTGGGAGAAAGGAGAAGGGAGAGGAGAGAGAGATAAATCTCAAACTTTTATATCCATTCAACTGCCCTAAAACAATAGCCTATCATCCCTTTATATAGGAGGGATGAGGTTACAAAAATAGAAATTCCAATCCAAATTCAAACTAATTATCCTAATTTGACTCTAACCGACTAAATTTGAAATTCAAAATTAACTACTTTGAGATCACAGGCGATCTCTTTTATTTAAATAAAATTACGGCGACTCAAATAAACGTAAATAAAATTAACAGATAAAAAGTAGAAAAATGCGGCCATATTTATTCGTTTCACGCTGCATCAATTCTCCTCCGCTTGAAAAATTCGTCTCCCGACGAATTGCTGGATCTGCGGGCTTGGATGTTGATAAGTTTAAATCAGCATTCTCGATCATCCCATGGAAGAACTGGTGTGGAGCAAATGGCGGGATCCATGCGTGCGTGGCGCGAGTGTTGGCGACGTTGGCTTCGTGACGGAAGAGCAGGTGTGGCGCACATGCTGGCGCCCATCCGGGTTTCATCCCTTTGACATGGTGCTCGAAGAACTGATGGGGCATCTTCATGACGCACGACTCTGCCTTTGGAGAGTCCATAACAAAACAATAGCACAAGGAGAGTAGATGAGGAGATGTGTCCAAGGAATTAAGCCATGGGGCCTTTAAATAGGTGAAACTCATGATCCTAATCCTATTTGGATAAGGCGGCCTTCCAGATTTCTCTCTTTCAATCCTTCTTTTAAAATAATTCTGCTCCCGGGGGTTGGATTGCAAATTTCGTACCCCTTCACTTAAATAAAATCCATAACATATTTTATCCTCCAAATAACCCTGTTGATAAAAACTTTTGGGAGGGGGGGTCTTCCTGCAAATATTCCAAATTAGTTCCGTATCCCAAGCTTCATGGGATTCGAACCCCTTAGATATCGGGCCCCTTGTTAGGGTTCTGCGTTTCCTTCTCTAGCAGTGGCGGCGGCGGACGCTAGATGGGAGCAAGGGTCGATGGTGCCTGCGGGGAAGCCGGTGTGAGCGGCGGCGGTGCACGGGACGCACGCGGGGGCGACACAGGGTGATAGGGGGGCCGGAATAGGGCTGGCGGAGGCGAGGGTGTCGTAACGGGAGCGGTGGCGATGGGATTTGGGGGGTGGGAGGAGGTTGCGGTGGGAGTATGATAGGTGCGGGGGCGTCGGGAGGATGGGTTGGGCGAAGGGGAAGAGGGGACTTGGTGGCGGAGTGGTGAGAGGGAGGGCCGAAAGGGTACTGGCACGCGAGGGGAGGGGGGAAGATGGCCGAGCGTTGGGGAGAGAGAAGGGGTTGGTGGCGGCGGGGGTGTGAAGGTATCGGGTGGGGGTGGAGGCGCCCACGGGGCTGGCAACAGGGGTGGGGCAGCAGGGGGTGCCATAAGGGCTTCCGGGGCTGCGGGGGGGATGGTGGAAAGGGGTGCTGAGGGGACGAGAGTTGCGACGGGAGGGAAGTTTGGGACTAGAGGGTATGCGGCATGGGATGCGGGGGTATCGGGAGGTGTTATGGCTGGAGCTGGGGATACGGATGCAACAAGGGGGGGGGTCTGGAGGCGTGAGGATGGTGGAGGGGGTCCGCGAGAGGGCCGCGGAGGGGCAGAAGATTGATTCCAGCGGCTTTTGCGAATCTGAATATACCTGGACAGCAATGGAATCGACTTTTTTTTCTTCCGGAACGAGCTCGACAGCGAACAATTCATTGGCGACGGCCTCTTTTCCCTCTGAAATAGGCTGAACAACGGGCGTTCGTCGTCTACGCTCTCTTTTTTTTGTTTTTCTTCATCAAAATCGGCTTCGATGGTTGGAGGCTTTGATTTGGCGGCGCATAGAGTCTCGAAATTGACCTTCAAATCTCGTAGCTTTGATTGAAAACTAAGCAGTATACCCAGCATCTCCTTGTCGTAAGCTTCGTTGGATCGTCGTTTTCGTTCCGATGAACGATGGTCCTTCGTTGCATGATGCTTGCGTGAGCTTTTGTATGGATCAACAGATCGTGAGGACGATCGGTAACCCATGCTCTGATACCAAATGATGCAGACGAAAATCGGCGAAGGCGGAATATAATTTTAAAGACGGAATTTTCGGTGGAGAAGAAAATGGAGGGGTTGAGAGAAGAAAGCTCGTCGGAGAACGAGAGATTTCGGGAAGAAGAAACGCGCAGATCGCGTGGGAGAAAGGAGAAGGGAGAGGAGAGAGATAAATCTCAAACTTTTATATCCATTCAACTGCCCTAAAACAATAGCCTATCATCCCTTTATATAGGAGGGACGAGGTTACAAAAATAGAAATTTCAATCCAAATTCAAACTAATTATCCTAATTTGACTCTAACCGACTAAATTTGAAATTCAAAATTAACTACTTTGAGATCACAGGCGATCTCTTTTATTTAAATAAAATTACGGTGACTCAAATAAACGTAAATAAAATAAAAGGATAAAAAGTAGAAAAATACGGCCCTATTTATCCGTTTCACGCTGCATCAATTTTTTGCGACGGATAAAAAAATATTTTGATGGTGGATTTTCGGTGGAAGAAGAAATTGGAGGGATTGAGAAGAGAAAGCTCGTCGGAGAACGAGAGATTTGAGGAGGAAGAAGCGCGTAGATCGCGTGGGAGAAAGAGGGAGACGAGAGGGAGATAGAGATAAAATCTCAATTTTTTATCAACTTAACTGAACTCCTTAACACAATAGCCTATCATCCCTTTATATAGGAGAGATGATGTTACAAAAATAGAAACTCAAATTCAAATTCAAACTAATTATCCTAATTTGACTCTAACTGACTAACTAATTTTGAAATTCAAATTAAACTAGCTACTTTTGAGATCACAGGCGATCCCTTTTATTTGACTAAAATTACGACGACTCAAAATAAACGTAAATAAAATTAATGGATAAAAAGTAGAAAAATGCGGCCCTATTTCTCCATCTCACGCTGCATCACAGAGCAACCATTTCCTCTTCCATGGTTGAATACCACCAACTCTCCTTCAATGCATCATGATAATTTTGTGATATCTCCACGGTAGATAAGGCCACAACAAACCTCTTAAAATCACTAGTGAGGCGATGGAATGAAACCTGTGAAGCAAGTGGATATGATGCACAAGTCCACTTCTGCTTCCGTAAGGCAAAAGACACATCCAGATCATCAGCAGTACTCGCCGGTATGCAATTCTCCTGCAAAGTTCCCTGCACTTGCACATTTTCAACCCCATCGTTAGTAATATCACCTGGACAAACCTGGGGCGTGGTGAATGAAAGACCACTTCTGTGAGCAGGGACAGAACTACGGGTATAAAATCTCGGTAAAGGTGGCACTGGTGGTTGTGGAGGTGGTTGTGGTGGTAATGGTGGTGGTGATGGTGGAGCAGTAGGAGTCAGTCTTGCAATAGTCGGCCGATTATACCGAATAATCGGTCCGACTATGCGGTGCGGGGGGGTTCCCGACTGAATAAACCTCTAGTCGGTCAATAGTCGGCCCGACCGAATAGTCGGCCGACTATTCGGCCGACTGGCCCGACTATTAGGCCGAATGGAGTTTGACTTTTGATATTTTTTTATTTTCAATTTTCAGTTTTTATGGGTTACATTTTACCATAGTATCGCAACAAATGCCAAATTCTATATATCTATTACATTGATTGGTACTTTTATCTTGGATTCATGTTAACTAATGCCCATATATGTATAAACATATAAGAATATATGTATTATAAATAATTTTTATATTAAAAAAATACAAAACCGAGTAATTCCGAATAGTCGCCCGAATACCGATTATTCTCTATTCAGTGACCCCTCCGACTGAATACCGAATACTGTCTTTTGCAACACTGGTAGGAGTTGGTATGAGAACATATGGACGCAAAGGAGGAGATGACACATAAACCTCATCATCAGTGGTAGAGGAAGTCAACCAGTCATGTGTAGGCAAAAAATACATCACAGACTCAAAGAAGGTGACATCGGCACTGACATAATATTTCATGTTCACAGGATCATAGCATATGTAACCCTTTTGAGTAAGAGAGTACCCAACAAACTCACACTAGACATCCCTAGGCGAGAGTTTGTCAAGTCCTGGAGATAGCTGATGAATAAAAGCAACATAGCCAAAGACACAGGGAGTTAGGGAGAACAATTCCCTGTTAGGAAAGACAGCAGAAAAAAGAACTTTCTCACCTAAGGCAGATGATGGCATACGATTCACCAGATAACACGCCATAAGGACAACATGACCCCAAAAAGACACGGGAGCCCAACTCTGGATAAGTAAAGTCTGAGTGATATCAAGAAGATAACGATGTTTTCTCTCAGCAACGCCATTTTGTTGAGACATGTAAGCACACATCGTTTGATGAATAATGCCACGAGACAAGAAGAATTGTGAAAGAGCATGAGTGCAAAACTCCAAGGCATTATCCGCACGCACAATTTTCACAGTAGAAGAAAAAACATTCTGAAATTCATGATTTTTGATTACATCCCCTGCTTCAGATTTATTCTTTAACAAAAACACCCATGACAATCTAGAGAAATCATCAACCATGACTAGGTAAAACCTGTGTCCCTGGTGATCAGGAATACGACTTTGATCCCAAATGTCAATATGCAATAACTCGAAAGGGGAGCTACTGCTCCGAGACTGACGACTAGGGAAAGTAGACCTGCGATGCTTTCCCAACTGACACGCTTCACACTGAAAAGAAGAATTCGATGAAATCTGGGACAAGATATGACGTAGCTTCTGAAGAGGGAGGTGACCAAAACATAGATGCCAAGTAAAAGGAGACACTGTTCCACTGGATTGAGATGAGACACCAGCATAAGGAGTTCGGACCAACCGATAGAGACCATCCTGCTCACAGCCACAACCAATCACCCTGCCCGTAAAATTGTCCTGAAAAATAAGAGACGATGGGTCAAAAATAACGTGACAGTGCAAATCCTTTGTAATCTGACTAATCGATAGTAAGTTCATTGAAAAATCCGGAGCATGCAAGACATTCTGTAGACGCATAGAGGGTGTTAAAGTGATCTCTCCTTGTCCAATGATGGGGGAATGAGTCTCATCTGCAATCACGACAGATCTCCCTGTATGATGCAAGTTTATCTTTGTCTCGACAAAGATGATGTGTCGCACCAGAGTTCATAATCCAGTCTGAAACTTCAAAACCATGACGTGAATTAAAAGCATAAGCACTACCTGATGTGCTAGCAGGGGCTGAGTACTGGCAGAAGCTGAAGCTGCTATGTCTGAGTGACTTCCTGGAGAGTCAGTGGAGGCAGGAGGCATTATATCTCAGAGTTTAGCAACAAGATCCTCAAACCGCTGGTTTGAAGTAGATGGTTGTGGAGACGCAGCGTGCTCGGCTACACGGGCCGATGTCGGAAAACCATGCTTAGAATGGCATGTATCCTTCGTATGACCAATGCCATGACAAAAGTGCAAGGCTGACGAAAGCGGCCACCTCGACCACGAGGTCCACAACCATGGAAAGAAGAAGAGGCTCCTCTGCCTCTAGAAGCTGCCATTGTCGAAGGGGGTCGAATAGTAGCAGTAGACGAGACCGTAATTCTGCTAAGCGTTCGATACACTTCCTTCATTGGAGGAATAATAGCATCTGCAAGAATCTACGAGCGTGCCACATCATATTCCGGATCAAGAGCCGCTAGTAAAACCCTGATGCAGCGTGACCCCAAATTATGGGGCCACATTTATTTAATTAAATAATTATCAATTTTATTTACGTTTTAGGTTGTCAAAATCATCCAATTAAATAAATGAGATCGCCTGTGATCTCAACTTATATTTCATAGATTTTAATTATAATTGTTGGTCAATTAATTAGTTAGAGTCTAATTAAAGTCATTAGAGGTCAATTTAAAGTTGTTAGAGTCCAATTAGGAAAGTTGGTTGTCAATTTAATTGAGTTTACTATTTTTGTAAACCCTCTCTCCTATATAAAGAGAGGGTAGGTCCTTGTTTTTAGTCAGTGAATTATGAAGTAAAAATTTGAGTTGATCTCATTTTATCCCCTCTCCTTCTCTCTCTCCCTCCACGCGATCTCCGCGGTCTTCTCCTTCAACCTCTCGCATTCCCGGCGAGATTTCTTCCTCTCAATCTCTCCAATTTCTCTTCTCAACCATTCTCTTTCTTCCACCAAAAACCCACCAAAAAATATATTATCGTTGTTTTTCGCCGACGCCGAATCGTGTTTGCATCAATTGGTATCAGAGCATGGAAACCGAATTGTTCCTACGATTCGACGATCCTGTCGACTATTGGAGGATCCAACACGATTTGAGTCATCTCTCGCATGGCTCGCATTCACGCTCGCGTTCGAAGAAGTTCAAGAAACGCATTATAGCATCCATGAAGGTACAAGCATGGCTGGACAGAATATTCGATGAAGATTCATACGACAACGGCAAACATCAGGTCGATGAAGCTGCTGTGCAACCCAATTTTGATCAAGAAAATGAAGGTATTTTCAGTCCTAATAAAGATTTTATTGATACAATCGTTGTACAAGACAAGGAGGACATAGGACCAATATTTGATGAAGATCCCAGTGAAGAAAAGTTGGATTTCGTCGATCTGTTTGCGATTGAAGTTGCTGTCCCTGTTGTTCAGAAGGTCGTAGATCAGCCCATGGTCAATGTCGTGGCTCTAAGGACCCCTCTGGCGCTTCTGCCTCCACGTCCCACACCATCGCGGCCCTCATACCATGCCATCGGTCAACCCTATAGCGTCCAACAGGCTGGCTCCCCGAGTCGAAAGCATGACTACATGCGCATCGCACATCGACTCCTTCACCACTTGCGTGACAGATGTCGCCACCCGACCCTATGGAGCCCTGATCCTAGGGCACGATGTGGTCACCGCTGTTTAGAGATTTTTGACGAGAGTCATCGCCGCCTTGCATATGGCCGACACTACCTTGTGAATAGTCGTTGTTGGCTTTGCTGGCAGCGGCACCCAATGAGCAAGAAGGCCACCATCCAGGGCCTCCCTCGACACCACTGTCGCACCCAGCAGTGGGTCTTCTTCCTCCGCCACAAATCCCGTCGCGCGCGGGATGAATACTCCCGTGAGAAACCCCAGGCGCCGCCGCACGAGCAGCCGCGCGCGAACGCCTCGCCAACCTCCAGCGCTCTGCACACCGCTCGACGTTTCCCTCCAGGATCGCCCTCTTGCACCCTCTCGCGTGCGTGGCCGACATCACCGCCCAGGCTGCGCCATCGAGGAACAGCGGCGCCGCTGTTGCGGGTTTACGGGTCCTGCGCGCCTAAAACGCCACAGGGGCCCCGTGCCCTAACCAATCGGCCGAAATGGAGGGGAATCAAATCCCTGGAATTATGGGATTGGAAATTTAACTGGGAAAATTGCGAAAATAAATTTCCAAAGTTCTTTATTGACAGGCAGGTCCAGAGCAATATGAAAAGAGAGAAAAAGAAAGAGGTGCGAAAATTGCGCCCATGCCCTCAGCTGCGGAATTATTTAAAGAAGAAGGCTGTAACATTGAGAAACTATAAACGTAACATTGAAAGGGATCTAATTGGAGAAAAGTGGAACCACGGCTCAAAGATGAATTCTCCGACGACGCACCTACTTCGAGCAATTCGTCGGGAGACGAATTTTTCAAAGCGGCGGAGAGTTGATGCAGCGTGACCCCAAATTATGGGGCCACATTTATTTAATTAAATAATTATCAATTTTATTTACGTTTTAGCTTGTCAAAATCATCCAATTAAATAAATGAGATCGCCTGTGATCTCAACTTATATTTCGTAGATTTTAATTATAATTGTTGGTCAATTAATTAGTTAGAGTCTAATTAAAGTCATTAGAGGTCAATTTAAAGTTGTTAGAGTCCAATTAGGAAAGTTGGTTGTCAATTTAATTGAGTTTACTATTTTTGTAAACCCTCTCTCCTATATAAAGAGAGGGTAGGTCCTTGTTTTTAGTCAGTGAATTATGAAGTAAAAATTTGAGTTGATCTCATTTTATCCCCCCTCCTCTCTCTCCCTCCACGCGATCTCCGCGGTCTTCTCCTTCAACCTCTCGCATTCCCGGCGAGATTTCTTCCTCTCATTCTCTCCAATTTCTCTTCTCAACCATTCTCTTTCTTCCACCAAAAACCCACCAAAAAATATATTATCGTTGTTTTTCGTCGACGCCGAATCGTGTTTGCATCAAACCCCCACCATTGTAGCATTTCGGAACGTCTTTTGTTGCTCAGGAGTTGTCGTAAGGGGAATGACGCTGTAGAGTTTCTCAAATATCCCCCGCAATGATGTATATAACGAATGCAGAGTGCGGCCATTCTGCTTAACCTTAAATATATCATGCTGCAATTGGAGAATCTTGATCTTATTTCTCGTCTACGAGTATGTCGTGGCAAGGATGTCCCACATTGCCTTAGCAGTGGGCTGATGGAGTACATCATTAGCAATCTCCATCGTCAGTGTGCCTGAAAGCCAGACTTTGGCATACGAATCATCAGCCTCCCATGAGGCATAAACCACAGTCTTCTCTGCCGGCTCATCTTCGGTAAGAATGTGCTTCTTACCATTTGACTTCATGAGGCTCATGAACTGCATCACCAGCGCTCGTAATTCGTCCCATCCATCTTGACTATGGGCGTTGGACCTTTGAAAGCACCTATGGAGGGCATAACGACTTTATTTTCTGACATTGATGTCAGAGACGGAGAACTAGGGTTTGTAGACCAAGGAACTATGTCTACATAAACATCCAAGGATTTGAGTGCATATGTAGATCTATGCACTCAAATCCATAGGAAATGAGAGAGAGGAGGGGAAGGGAGGGGGGGAGGGCTAGATGGCGGGCTGGCGACGAGAGGAAAGGGGGGGGAGAGGAAGGCAGAAGAGGGGGGTGGCGAGAGGAAGGTGGTGGCGGTGCCGGCGAGATGAGAGAGAGAAGGTGGCGGCGGCAACGAGAGAAGAGGAGAGGGTGGCTAGGGTTTCGTTTAGGGTGGTGGCTCTGATACCATGTTGGAAGATAATAAAAAGATGTTTATTCCAAAGAACCCCGTGCTCTCTTATATAGATAAAGCCTATGGGTAAATTACATAAGATGGAACAAGGAAAATAAACATAACAGAAAAATACATAAGCCTTAGAAATATCTCCACAAAGAAGTGAACAATGTCGTTGTCTCTCCCCAGGAATCGCCCACAGTCGTGCCGCTAGACCCTTCCTCCAACAACGAGGCATCTTCGACTTTTGAACTTGTGGAGAGACGAGCGGAACCCGCTGATGCTCTTGCTAGCCCTAAGGAACCCCCTTCCCCGCCCGAATAAGCTCATGCTTTTCTTTCTCTTGATCATGCGATCGCTGAGTTGAAGGTTGCCGTTATGCATGCCCCATCTCAAGTCCTTCCTCTGCCCTCAGCTGCAAGTGGGCTTCTTTTTCCACATCCTCCTCTAGCTCTTCTATCGTGGGGAGGGGAAATGGGGGAAAATTGAAACGATTTTAGAACAAACAACGATCAAAGGCGGTCAACAGAGGGAGTGCGATTATCTTGGTCCATAAGGCTCAAGTTACATCAATAACGGGTGTGGTCCGAACATCGGGATCTTCCCAGTTCTCTTAATGAACGTTTTAACTTGGAATATGAGGGTTCTGAGTGACCTAGAAAAACAGGGTTCGATTGGAGTTCTGTTGAGTGATTGAGGTTGTGATATGGTCATGTTACAAGAATAAAAAAACTCATCATGTTCTACTTTCTTTCGGAGATCTTTGGGCTCTGGTTCTTTGACAGAGTTCAGAGCTTTGGATGCTGTTGGCACCGTAGGGATTTGATCGTCGCTTGGAAGACTTTGTCTTTAGCCTTATATCATAGTTGAAGGGGAGACATGTCCTTACAGTCCTTTTGGAGAACATCCTGTCAGGCTCACAATAGCGTTTTCGTGTGTCTAAGGTCCTTGCATACAAGCTCTTAGGCCAGATTTATGGGCAGATCTCTGAAGTGCTAGAAGCACTTTCCCTGGGATGGCCTGGCTGGTCTGGGAGACTTCAACGTTTCTCTGCTTCCGACCCTACTTTAGAGGCGGTTAAGACCTTGGATCCGTCGATTTTGCCGAGCTGATTGATGAGTTGGAGCTTGGGGTGTTGATGCTTCAACCACAAGATATACATGGAGAAACTCTGGTTTCCGCTCCAGTATTTATTGTTTTCTGGCCTTGCGGAGCTTCTTGATACCTTTCCCCTTTTGGCTTCCACATCCAAACTTCGTACAAAGTCTGACCATAGGTGTTGGTCTAGGACTCTGGAAATGTCTCTCCACGCGAGGTTTCTTCAGATTTGATCGTGCCTGGCTATAGGAGGAAAAATTCAGAATTGTCTTTGACCACTGGACCTATAATATGGTCTTGGGATCCGCAACATCACGTATGGCTCAAAAGTTGATTTCTTTAAGTATACTGCTTTGCTCTTTCATGGAGGTTAGAGATGCTAGAGAGCCCGTCAAGCAGAGGAAAAAGCAGAGGTGTGTAGAATTGATGGGATGGAGGACACCCGAGAACTTATGGCTGAAAAGCTCCTAGATAGAGCGATAACACAAAATAATCCTGGATGAAGATAGAAAATGTATTGCGGAATGGAAACAAAGATCGCGACATTCTTGGTTCAAAGAAAGTGATGCAAACACAACATATTTTCATAGAGTTGCCAGCGAGAGGCGTCATCATACTTGATTCACTCTGTGGTAGTAAATGGAAGGAGAGTGGAGGGTAACCGTGAAAGGGGGCGAGCAAAAACTGATCATTTCCATGATTTCTCGAGAAGAAATGTGGGTAGACCATGGAGATGGTCTGGCCTAGGGCCTTCTCAACTATCTGAACAACATGTGATTCACCTGGTGTAAAACATTACATGAGAGGTGGTGAAAGATGCATTTTGGAATTTGAATGTTGATCGTGCACCTCGTCCTGATGGGTTCCTTATTGATACGGTTGAGATATTTGGGGAAGAATTGTTGAGGGGCGAGAACAAAGGAAATTGGGTGAAGAGTTAAGAAGGAGCACACTAAGCTGCGTGGGAAGGGAAGAAGATGAGGGAGGAGATCTGGATTGGAGGATTTGAGAGGAGAAAAAATTTAAAGGGAAAGGAGAATAATGCCAATAGAAAAGATGGAGAAAAGGCTCTCATGTTGGAAGACAACTATGTTATCCCGTATTGGACGACTGGTGCTTGTAAAGACCGTTCTCTCAGCTACTCCAGTTTTCTTCATGTGATCTCATCTTCTCCCCATTGGTATCATGCACCAGTTAGAAATGATCATGCGGAAATTTCTTTAAGGAGAAACATGTCAGGATGGGTATGGGGTGCTCTTGGTTGATTGGAAGACTGCTACTTAGCCAACAACGACTGGTGGCCTTGGGAACACCTGTTTGGAAATCGTGAATGAGTCTCTTCTCCTAAAATAGGTTAATAGGATTTGAGGCAAATGTGAAGACGTGTGTTGCAGACTCATTCACAGCATTTATAGCATCGTGGACCAAGACAATTTGCCCCAGCACCCGAACTTTCACCCTTCAGCTTGTCAGAAATGCATCAACTCGGTGTTACCTTGCTTCCAGGAACTCTTTCTCTTGGTGCTTGGTGATGGTCAATCTTTTTCCTTTGTACTGATAACTGAACGGGTAAGGGACCTTTTTCCTCCAGGTTCCCCCACTTATTTGCTTTGGCTGCTAAGCATGAAGCACGTGTGTTGGATTATTGGTTAGACGACAACTAGGTGCCTTTGTTCTTGACGAATTTCTCTGGACAATGCTTGGAGGATTTCCTTCTTCTTTTGGAACCCTTAAGACAAATTGATAGACCTTCCAATGAGCGGGATCACTACACATTATGACAAGGGACTATTGTGCAAAACTTTTCATGGATATCTCCAACATGTGTCCCCTTTACGAAACACATATTGAGACGGTGGACATCTTTTCTTTCATTGTGTGAAGGCGTCCCCAATTTGGACGGAGATTGGTGTAGACTGGCTGAATCTTCAGAACATGGACATATTTTGCGACTCGAGCATTGAACTAGAGAGGACCTTTTACGGTCCGCCGCAACTATCTGGACAACTTGGTTAGCTAGAAATGGTGAACTTATTTCTTTATAGCATTTTTATTGCGAGAACGTCGTTTTCACATCTAGGACTCTTCTCGAGTGCTGGCTTCTGTAAGTCCTCGTGTAACTTCTTTCTGTCTTTTAATATATTTAGGGCAGACACCATAGCATGGTTCCCCTTTTTTGGCTTAAAAAAAGTCAAGATAACCGATTGAGTTCTCATTGCATCCTGTACTGATTCTGGATGAAGCACTATCTTATTAAAAGATCTCTAATCTCTACTCTCTAGTAAGAGTCAAAAAAGGAACAAAGATATTTGAACTCAAATATTTTAATAAAGACTAGCTCGTAAACAAGGACTATGGAAAGGGAAAAGAATGAATTGTATTCCACTGAGACCCTAGGGCTCTTTTATATAGGAGAAAAGCCCCAAGGGAAAATCACATAAAGTAGTCATAAGAATAACTAAATATAAATGAACGATAAACGAAACATATATCGCAACACCCTTCCTCAAGCTGGAGCATACATATTAATCATGCTCAGCTTGGAACAACAACGATGGAATGGACCTCTAGTAAGTGCCTTGATGAACATATCTGCAGTCTGATCTCCTGAAGCAACATGAGAAATGGAGATAAAACCCTTCTGAATCATATCTCAAGTGTAGTAACAATCTACCTCGATGTGCATGGCTCTTACATGGAAGATTTGATTATTGGCTATGAAAAGGACGACCTGGTTGTCGCAGTGGAGGTGCATAGGAAGTGGCACCTCAATAGTTAGGTCAGTCAGGACAGATCTGCCCCACATCATCTTTGCTCCTTTGTGCCATGGCTCTATATTCTGATTCAGCACTAGATCTATCAACAACCGTCTGTTTCTTGCTCTTCCATGAAACAAGTGAACTCCCTACAAAGACAGCGAAGCCTGAGCTAGACTTCATGTCTTTAGGGCAACCTACATAATCTACATCAGCACATGATGTGACCACAAGGGATGTGTTTCTACCAAGGTAGGAAATATTGTGATATATCGCCGATATATCGGTATCAGTTGGGAGGGGATATCGATATCGGGTCTCCTTTTGAATTCTCGGACATGGACGATACAAACCCTGACATGTCGTCGATATATCGGGTATCTGTAATATATCGAAGAGAAAGGAAATCTCCCAGATCACCCCCCCCATTTCGTCCCAAGTTTGCTGCGAACTCTTCTCCAAGATTCTCTAACGGCCCTTCCTTCCTTCTTTGAGGTAAACTCTGGATCTTCTCTGATTTCTATGTTGAATGAGTGAAATTTCTTAGTGATTTTGTTCTTATTGGTTAGGTATTGCATATTCTTGAGTTTTTTTGTAAGATTGGAAGTATTTAATGAGATATATGATGAATTAATTTAGGATTTTGAGTTTTGTTGTGAAATTAAGTTAAGCTATGAAAGGAAAAACTCAGATATCATGTTTTAGACATATAAAACAAGATTTTATGGTGCTTTATGTTAACTAAAAATTAGTAATTTATTAATTTTGCGAATTAAACATTTATCTATAATTAATTTTTGTGTTTTGTATCTTATGCGTCGTTTGTCATGAAATTTGTCATCTTAACTCTAGATCTTGTATGCTTTTTCTTAGAAATCAAAACAGCTAATCATCGATAGTATGTTAAACATTAAATATTCAAGACTTTACGTATATTAAGCATGATAAAAATAATAAATATAAATTCGAAAATTAAAATAAAAAATAATTAGCAAATAATTGGTTGTTCTTATCATATGTCTCACGAATGCTTGTTATGTAATTTTTCGAAGGTTTCAACTATTACATCATGGGTTCACTCTCCGATTCAGATTTTGATGATCAGAGGGACAATGAAGAGATTGGTTGGAGGTTTGCCATTATTTCGGATGGTAGCAAATCGAAACCACAATGCAACTTCTGTGGGAAGAGGTTGGGAGGAGCGGGGATTACGACGTTGAAGCGCCATCATGTTGTCAACAACAAGAATGCTGTCAAGTGTACGTGTTGACCCAAAGACGTAGAGAGTTCCAGAAGGATGCACAATTCAAGGAATTCATGTTTGAGAAAGAGTTTAATGTCCTTTTCGATTCAGATGATAATGACTTTGTCTACTTCGTTGATATTCAGACCACAATTGAGAGGATGACATACATAAGGGGAACAAAGGAATCTATGGAGCGAGTTCGAGAGGAGAGAACTCGGTGGTGCACAAGGCAACTTCTATGGTGCCTCTAGCAGTGTGTGGTTCTGGAGGTGCACAAGTATCACCACCCACCAAAAAACATAAGGGAAGGGAGTTGAGCCCTTTTTGACGAGGAGCGGATCCATGCATTACAAGCCAAGCAAGGATCCAAGGCAGAAGACCGTGAAGGGCATGTTCACAAATGCCTTGGAGAGTGGGCAATGCCATTAACAATCTCTTTTTTGGGGGAGAGCATTCCAGCAAATTGGTCTAGCGGACCATTTTTGCAGCATGCCATCGACGAGATCGCCACCGTGGGAACGGGAGTGAAGGCTCCCACATCCAAGGAGATAATAAATAAGTATCTCGAGATGGAGAAGGAAGAGATGAACGAGTACATGACTGAGCTGAGGATGAGATGACCAGAGTACGGGGTGACGCGTGCAATGGATGGACGAGCTACACGAGGAAGCAGATCATCAACTTCCTCATTTACTGCGATAGAAAAACCATTTTTTTGAAGTCCGTTGATGCATCCGAGCATGTGAAGGACCACAAATACCTATTGAAGTTGATGGACATCATCAAGGATTTTGGGAAGGAGAACATTGTCTAGATTGTCATGGACAATGGTAGCAACTTCAAGAAAGCAGGCGAAACAATAATGAATTATTACAACTACGATATTTTTTGGACACCATGTGCTATACATTGCATCGATTTGATATTGAAGGACTTCAGCAAGACGAAGCTTGTCTCAAAGGTGGTGGAGCAAGCGTGGATGATCACTGCCTTCATTTACAATCATTCCAAAGTGCTGGCATTGATGAGGAGGATATGCGATGGTAAACTAGTGATGCATGGCATCACATGCTTTGCAACCAATTTTATAACATTCCATAGCCTTAAACAATACAAGACGTATTTAAAAATCATGTGTTGCCAAGGGGAATGGTTCGAAATACCCGAAGCTCGAACAGAAGGGGAGGAAAGTGAAAACATTGATCAATGATCTTACTTCTGGGATGACGTGGCACAAATCATGAATATTATGGATTCAGTTGTGTCTGCATTGCGGATCGTGGATGGCGACTTCAAGTTAGGGTTGGCGTACAATCTCTCAATATGTCATAGGGCATGACACTAACAATGACCTCTCCCATCCATTTCCTTGAGTTTGACATCTGGATCTGGTTAGAAGGTAGCACACCCTCAACAGACTAGTTTTTTTCGAGAGCTATAGAGAAAATGCATCTTAGATGCACCGATTAGTAGGAATGAGAGGATTTATGTCAGACTTGCACAGAAAATTGATTGATTTACCCATTCAAAGCAAACTTATGCGAGGGGTTTTCTTTAGAAGATTATTCAATTCCTATAATGGATCTTGTAAAGGGGTTATAAATACCAAAGTTTTAAATACCGAACCTAATCTGCTGGTTCAACCGGCTAAACCAAGAACCGGAAGAGAAATGATCCGATCTCCTGATTTTTATTCAGAAAATAAAAACCAGTCAAAACTCGATTGAACTGCTTAAACCTTGTTGATCGATTCACCAATCCATTTTTTGACAACAAATACTTTCTAATAATTTTAATCTAGTTTCATTTTAACCCATAGTATAGTACTCATTTATCTCTTCTCCTTCCATATGCGCCAGTGGCCCATTATCACCTCTCCATTCCTGCCATATGAGCATTGCCTCTCTTTCCACATTATTCACGGGGTTGTCTACTACCAACAACAATAAACTAGGAAGACATTGTCATTGTCATACTATGAGAAACAGTGTACACACCATCTAAAAATATGTAGTATTTTTCATATTTATTTGTATGATACATTGGTCTAACTCGGTTCGTCTCAGTTGAACCATATGAATCAAACCAACAATACAACGATTCCGTATTTTCTGATTTTTATGAACTGCTGATATCATCATCGGTTCGATCGATCAGTTCCATTGATCCGACCATAAAAATAAAAAAACTGATACCTGCTCGGTTTGATGTTCGGCTTGGTTTTTAAAACCTTGATAGATACTGTTGTATGGACACACCCTCTCGACTCCATTTTGATATTATAGAAGAAAGGAACATCAAATTCAAAAACAAATTGAATTTACCATCATCTAATTATTATATCACTATAAATCTTTTGTTATAAAGTAACACAAACAACAACAAAGCCTTTTTCCACAATTAAGTAGGGTCGCCTACATGGATTCTTCGCCTCCATTCAGATCGGTCTTGGGTCAATCTCAGGCTTATATCCAAAAAACTAAGATTCCTTCGTATAGTCTCTTTCCAACACTTCTTGGGCCGTCCTCTTTCTCTCTTAGCCAGCTCAATATTCCAACACTCGCATCTCCTAACTGGTGCATCAACTGATCTTTATTGCAAATGACCAAACCATCTTATGCGATTTTCTCACATCTTATTTTCGATCGGAGCTACACCAACTTTCTTTCTGATTGCATCATTCCTAATCCAATCTTTACGTGTGTGTCCACACATCCACCTTAGCATTTTCATTTCTGCTACAACCATTCTCTACACATTTATATGGTTCTCAGGCCAACATTTAGATCCATAGAACATAACAGGTCTCACGTCTGCTTTGTTAAACTTTCCTTTAATTTTTAAAGTATTTTTTTAACACAGAGAGCAGCAAAGGCTCTTCTCCACTTTAGCCAGCATGCATTTATTCTATTAGTAACATCTCCATCAATTTCCCCATCATGTTGCATAATAGATCCCAGATAACTAAAAGAATCTCTCTTCCGAATGTTATCTTCACCAATCTTCACCTCGATTCCTTCACCATTGCTTCCATCAAAGGAGCACTCCATATATTCCGTCTTAGCCCTACTTATACGAAATCCTTTAGTCTCCAATGCATGTCTCCAGACCTCAAGCTTTTCATTTACTCCATCTCTAGTCTCGTCAATCAACACAATATCATCAACAAATAACATACACTAAGGTAACTCATCCTAAATGTGACTTGTCAACTCGTCCATAATCAACATAAAAAGAAATGGAATTGAAGCCAAACCTTGATGTAAATCGATGTTGATGTCAAAATAGTCAGTCTTCCCAGACGGGGTCCTTATACAAGATAAAGCCCTATCATACATATCCTTTATGAGGTTAGTGTGTACGACATGTACTTTTGTCTCTTCTCCAAAACTCTCCACAATATCTCTCGTGGGATAGAATCATAAGTCTTCTCCAAATCAATAAAGATCATATGGAGGTTCTCCCTTTTAGCTCTATAAATCTCCATTGTTCTCCTAAGCAAATGGATAGCTTTAATAGTTGAGCGACCTGGCATGAATCCGAATTGGTTTCTTTTACTTTTGTTATAAAGTAACAATGAAAAAAATGCAATCTTCTCTAGACAAGCATATCAGGTGTATTGCATCCCCTCAATGCAAGTTCCATGCACGACCTTGTCACCGATTGCCCACTTCCCTACCAAAACTGCATCAATGCTTCCCACCACACACAACATTGTGTCATCCAATCCACAATCACCCACTATCACCTAGCACCCTATCCTTCACTGCCCCCGCAACAATACTAACCATCGTTACCACCTTCCATCACTATCACCAACCAACTATCCCTTATGCATGCTACATCCCCTATTCCATCTCACCAACACCAACACCAGCTACCTTACTGCCCCTTGCAACAACCCTCGTCCACATTACCATCTTACATCACCATCACTCAACGCATACCACATCCTACATTCAATCTCACCACCACCTTTCCCTCCCCATCTTACATGCCCCGCTATTCCTTTCCCCTTCTATCACAATTGAAATCTATCAATCCCATCCTCACGACTTGCTCGCTGCTAATTGGAAGGGGGCTATCATCGATTGGATGGTATTTGCTACTTTATGTCGAGGAACTACTATTTCTAGGCATTTGATGGGGATCTAGTCACCAATATCACATGGTCAAAGATCGGCAATCTCTGGACTCATAGCTACTATGAGAATCACTAAACTTAAAAGGGTTTGTTCTTTTATCGCATGTGAATTCTTTCTCTACAATCCAATATATGAAGATGAATGTGGATATTCACAAGGAAGATCCTCTCTCAAAACCATTTTATTGGAAGGTTAAATTTTGGGGTCTTTGTATTTCATTTGAACATGTGAAAAATTATGATCACATCCACGTCGACAAAATAGTATTTTTGAGTAAATTATATAGAAGGACCTCAACTATTGGTTAAAATCCAACTTACATGCCTAACCATTTAAATGTAAGAAAGAGGGGTCTGGTTTTATTTTTTTATCTCAAATACATGCTTCCTTGAGCTCCTACAGTCCTTTTATATCAACTTTAAACCTAAAGTTGAAAGTTCGGGCCCCTAATAAAAAAATTACAATAAGAATGCTAAATAAATGACAAATTCAAAAATCATGGAGAATTCTTTCAATGACACTAGACGAAATTATCTAATGCCATGTGTGCCAACTAGACAACTTATCGGAAATGAGCTTTGTAAGCGAATGCGAGTTAATTTACGTCCAAATTGAGGACTATGGCTAAATTAGGATTATTTGATTTTATTTTTCATTTAATTTAAGTCTATCCCTATCAGAAGGAAAGTTTATGTAGCTTTGATCGAGGATAGATGCGAGAAAGTCGCTTAAGGTGGTTTGACCATTTGCAAAGGTCAGCTGATGCACCAATGAGGAGATATGTGTTTTGGGATGTTGAGCCAGCTAAGAGAGGATAAGGAAGGCCCAAGAAGTGTTGGAATGAGACTATACGAAGAGATCTTAGTTTTTTTTTAAGCCGAGAATGATCCAAGATAGATCTGAATGGAGACAAAGAATCTATGCAGTTGATGAATCCCTGATTCTCACTCTTTATTCTTTTATTTTAGCTACTTATCTTAGCAAAACATGATGTAAATAGGTGTAATACAATAATATAGCATTATGCATGCATCTGTTAATACCGCATAACTAGCATGTATTTGTGCAAAAATAAAAGAAAAAAGGAAAAGAAAAAAGGAGGCATTTAGAATAAATACAGAGTGGCCCGAACCCCAAGAGAAGGTCAAGCCTTGACCTGATCGCCAAATAAAATAAATAGAGAGAGATAGGGGCTACTCCATGTTGTACATATTACCTATGTATATAAATAATTATTTTTGATAAAATAAAAATAAAATATTATTTTTACCTCCTTGTATATATTCCTAAAAAGGAAAAAAAATCGGAAAAATAAAAATAAAATCCTTTCTCACTTGTACAAAATACATGTATATATGTCTCACTCCCTATTTATTCTATACATGTAAATAAATCATAAAAATAAAATAAAAATTATTTTGTACCCCTAAAAACATGTGGAAAATAAATAAAATATAAAATTAGGGTATTTATGTAAAAATAACAAAATAAAAATAATTGTACAAAATACATTGGGTATATTATACCTGCATATAACACCATATACTGTATATACACTAATTTATATTTCATAAAAATAGTTAAAAATCACAGAAAAATAGTTTGAAAATTAATAAACATTTTTCATTTTATACACTTTTTATTTTGAATTTGTTTACTTTTTTTTATTGATTTTGTAAATATTTTGTAAAATCGAATTTTCTAATTAGTCCAGATCGGTTGTTTACATTCGGTCAGCGCCTCCTCCTTTCCGGGTCAGACCCGGATAGCGTTCGCTGGAGCTTCTTCTCGATTTTCTCCAGCCCCCCTTTGATCTCCGTTTGCCTCGAAATTTTGACCATATAATCTTCGTTCACCCGACATCCTCGCGGGTCCCTCGATCGATCCGGATCGCTCTAGGGTTCTGTGCTTTTCGCCGATCTTTCTGGACCCTGGAGCGACCCATGAAATCTCTTCTTCCCCCTCTTGGCACCGCATCTCGTGCCTCGCCCCTTCTCTCACCCCTAGGAATCTTCAGTGGAGTGAGTTAGTGACAACAATCGGAGGAGACCTTTGGACTGAGTTTTGGTGGCCCGAAACAACAGCTCAGCTACGTGGCCGGAGAACGCCGCCACGTCTAGCCTCCCCGCCTTCCGCAGCGAGGTTGAGGCCACAACCCCGACTCCCACCTTCGTCCGAAGTTCCTGAGTTCATCTCGACCCTCAAGTACTGCCCATTTCGCCCCCCTTTTCCACTTCGATTCAATCTTCCATTTCGCTCCTCCACACGTCCACCTGCTCCGACCAGTTGGTAGGCGCCTCGTCTCATCCTTCCACCGTACCGATCGAACCTACACGTCACCCTCCTTAATGCGGAAAAAGGCTTTGTTGTTGTTAAGTCTGTCCCGATTTCTATTTGTTGTAAATAAGTTGATATCAATTGAACTCTTTAGACATAGTATAGATAATTTATTTTTTGAGGAAAGATAGTATAGATAATTCAGTATTTAATTAGGAGTCAAGTTAGAATTTGTTAATATTTTATACTATTTTAATTTTGTTTAGTGAACATATCTCTTCTCTATATTGGAGGGCTCATGGGTAGATTAAAAAACATATTTGAGTAGTATGAACTCGTAATTTTCTTATCTTCTCCATCTTCTCCTGCACATCTCCGCTCTTCTTCATCTAAAAATCATGTGTTACATGTGTGTTTCTCCTCTTCTTCCTATCATCATCTATTCAATTCCTTCCATGCAATGACACTATGGATTATGTCGGTAAAAAATTCCAAGAATGGTAGCGCTCTCGATGGAGTAAATGAGAAGCTTGAGGTTTGGAGACATGGCTTAGAGACTAAAGGATTTCGTATAAGCATGGCTCAGATTGAATCAAGGTTCAGGAAAGCAGTATGCATATGCGTTTGGACAGGTCAATGAATACTGAATAACCGGTATGCAGTGGCATATACGGGACATATACGGTTCCTTGCGGTTTTCTAATTTTTAATTTAAAAATATATAAATATCTATATATAATATTACTACTGAATTTATGTATCAAAGTGGAGTTAACGAAAATCTAAGAAAAAACGGTTCATGTTAGATGGTTTAGTAGATGCCATTAATTTCCTAACATTTAATACAAAAAATTAGTCATAAAAACTTTACATATTAGACGACTCATAATAATAAAAGTTCGATACTCATACATGCAGATTTGCAATTCATGAGCAAAATCTCAATCGACTTATATTAAAATATTAGACGATACATTCCATATACTCATGAAAATGTTACATAAGCAGATATTGCATATACATAATGGCATAATGCATTGCAATAGTATACAAATGTACTGCATATTCTTACAGTTGAATGGAAGAAGAGGCGAAGCTATGAAGGTAAGCACCCGAATGAGAGGATTGGGAGTTGAAACTGCTAGAGGCCAACCACCAACCTGCTGGAGCAGTATGCGGGGCATATGCGGGCTATATGTAGGTCGCATATGCGCTTAGGGCGCATAATGCACCGATTCATATAATCGGTTCGGTATGCATGCCGCACGGGCATATGCGGCCCATGCGGCCGATTTCATGAACATTGGACTGAATATATAGAGTGCACAGTTGATGGAAGCAGTGGTAAAGGAATCGAGATGAAGATTGGTTATGATACCATTCGAAAGAATGATTCTTTTAGATACTTGGGATCTATTTTGCAATATGATAGGGAAATCAATCAGGTGGAGTTGCGTTAGGTAGCCGACATCCAGCGTAAAAAATACTCGAATCTTTCAACATGGATTTTAGCAAGAATCCATTAGCTGACCCCTACTTATAGTGGGTGAAGGCTTCACAATTTTTTTATAGAGGAAATGATGGAGATGTTAACTCAAAATAAACGGAGATTGGCTAAAGTGGGGAGGAGCCTCTACTGCTTTATGTGATAACAAAATTCTTTGAAAATCAAAGGAAAATTTTACAAAGTACTTCAGAGACCTGCTATGCTCTATGGATTTGAATGTTATTCTGTGAACCATAGACATGTGCCGAGAATGACGATAGCAAAAATGAAAGTACTAAGGTGGATGTGTGATCATATACATAAAGATTGGATTCAGAATGATGCGATCAGAAGGAAAGTTGGTGTAGCTCCGATAGAGGATAAGGTGAGAGAAAATCACTTAAGATGGTTTGATTTGACTTATACACTAGTTAGAAGATGCGAGTTTTGGGATGTGGAGTTAGCTAAGAGAGGGCGATGAAGGCCTAAGAAGTGTTGGAATAAGACTATCCGAAGGGAGGCAAGATAGATCTAAATCATGTAGATAGATGTAAATCATGTTGGAATGAGGCTATCCAAATGAGACTATCGGAAGGAGACTATCCGAAGAGAGGATGAGGAAGGCCCAAGTGTGGAGAGGAACGCCCAAGAAGTGTGGAGTCAGCTTTTTGAATCTGAGCCCAAGAATGACCCGAGATAGATCTGAATGGAGGCAGCGAATCCATGTAGCCAACCCTACTTAATGTGGAAAAATGCTTTGTTGTTGTTGTTGTAGCACTCTTGATGGACATACAAAAGGTGGTCGCGCAACGTTGACATGGTATATAACTAACCTTGATTTGTGGTGTCGTTCTATATATGACAAGATGATTCCTTCCGCTAAATCATAGAATAGAAGATACTAAAGGAAAAAACATTGAAATTAGGATCATAATGATGGAAGGGATAATTACACCCATAACCCTGAGTAATTCCTCAATCTCAATCATAACCCTGTATACTCGTGAATTACACGAGAAGCCTCGGATAGTGACTCCGTCTTACACTCATAACCCTCCGTTAGTTTTATATGTTAACTAAACCATATGGACGGATTAATCTAACCAACCTATGATCTAACGGCTAGGATTAGATAAAATAAAAAATGAAAAGAAAAAATAAATAAGCCGGTTGCAGGTCGGTGGGATTCGACCCTCGTTGCAGGTTGGGGGGACTCAGTGGGGGCTTGAAGGCGTGCAGGGCGGGGAGCTTCGGCGGCGTGCAGGCGCGCGAGGCGGGGGGTTGGCTTCCAGGCGGAGGAGGGGGGCTTCTAGGCGATGGTTTGCGGGGGAGGGGGGGTTCCATGCGGTGATCGGGGAGGGGGAGGGGATGATGGTGGTGGTCGGCCAGCATATCGAGCCGGGTCGAAATTCTTGGCAGTCATCCCTCTCATCATAAGCATCTGCCCACCATTACTCTCGCTTTCATCGATCTTAAGAAAGGCATTGGTATCCACAGCCGTCGCAAGCTTGCAGATATTGTTATTGTTACCGAAAGTTGATTCCGCAGCAGAAACCTGCCCAGAAGGCATTGAAGGAGAAACATAGTTCTCCCAATACTTCCAGTGCCTCAACACGCTATAGCAACGGCATTCAACTTACCACATTTGCAGGAGAGATCAACAGCAACGATGCACAGATACCATTAACAACATGCTTTGAAACAAATCTACTAGTGGAATCGTGTTCCAGGGAGCATCTAATTTCACCACTTGCTACAGAAATCCTCCTGGAGAAACAGAACCAAGCAAAATAAGAAGAAAACACAGTTATTCATATAACTCAGGGGTGGTGGGTTTCTAGGCGGTGGTTGGGGGCGAGCTTGAGGGGGGCTTCTTGGCGGTGGTCGGGGTTGCGGGAGGGCTTCCAGGCAGGCGGTGGTCGGGGGTGAGCTTCAGCTTGCAAGCGGTGGACTAGGGTGGGGGTGGGGGTGGTTTGCGAGGGGGGCTTCCTGGCGGTGGTCGGGGGCAGCTTGCAGGCCGGGGTGGGCTGCGAGGGGGCTTCCAGGAAGTCGACGGGGGAAGCTTCCAGGACAGGGGGGTTGTGGGGGACTTCCAGGAGGTGGTCGGGATGGAGCTTGCCGCCGGGGCTTGGATGAGCGGAGGTGGTGCAGGTGGGTCGATCGGGAGCTTGCAGTCGGGGAGGGGGGTATGCAGGCAGTCGGGGGGCCTGGAGGAGGCTGCGTAGGGGAAGGAGGTCAAGGAAGAGGGGTTTGCATGGTGGTGGTCGGGAGGGGGCATGCCGGCGGCGGGTAGGTGTTGGATGGTTGGAGGAGGAAATTACTTTGAAGGGTAAAATTGTCCATATTTAACTTTTTCCAACTGAGTTAACGGAGATTCTAAACGGAACTTGACACAGGGTTATATCATGTAAAGGTTAAGCATTACTCGGGGTTTCTCGTGTAATTCGCGATTATGCAGGGTTATGATTGAGATTGAGGAATTACTCAGGGTTATGGGTGTAATTATCCCATGATGGAATTGGATTGAGGTTGAAATAAACTATGCAATCTAAGCACAAAATTTTGCATCCCCAAAATGACTCTTGAGTTTCTAAACATGCATGGTGTCTCCTTGAACGAGAGTTATTCAATCTGTTCATCCTTGTGTGTCTCGTACGATTGTCAAATCGTGAGAACAATTTAATAAGTATTATATGATCCCAATTGTTGCAGAAATGCAATCACGTGGAAGGAATAAAATTATGGATAAGTGGAAGAAGCGGAGAACACACATGCAGGGCATAACTTTTAGGAAAAGCACGGAGGTGTGTGCAGTGAGAGGAAGGAAATGAGAAAACTCCAAAGATTTTGTACTCAAATTTGCCTATTTTTAATTTATCCATGAGTCCTTTTAGAGTGGAGATATGATCGAAATTTAAAATAAAACAAAAACCAAATGACTTGATCCTAGAAAGACTCATTATATAAACAACTAAATTATCTTTATTGTTTTTCGAGATGTCAGTTGATCTTAATATACTTAAACAAATTAGAAGTTACAACGGACAAACTTAAACTAGAAAAAAAGAATAGACTAGTCCTAATTCAGACCTTATTCCCAATTTGAGCATGCATTAGCTGGCTAATCAATCTTCTGCGCAAATAAGTTTATCTTAACCCTTATTACATAATTGGTATTGCTTCTTTTAGACTGGCACTGTCACGACCCGTCCCGCTAACCAGAACGTGCCGCGACAGAGATGTTTTTGCTTCTTTTCTTTTTCCTCGAAGTACACATGTGGCAATCTCATCAAACATAACATCTTTGTATTTCAAGTTTACATTACCAAGAAGTGTCTTACACCGGTTGTATTTATTACAACTTCTTACAAAATAACAGACAATACAAAAACAACGAAAAGCAAAAGCCACCTCCTCCTAGTGTATCAGCGGTCCTTTCCCCTGCTATTCGTGATTCTACTAATCTGTACATAATTATAATATAAAGGGATGAGTCTAAATCCATTTATGAGCTTAGACCCAGTGAAAGGATCTCAAACTTTTTACATATAGCTAAAATCTGAAATATGAGCATCATGACAAAAATTTATGCTGAATACTGTGAAATAGCTTGAAAGAGACTTTATGACAGAAATTACATATAACAACATGCTAGTTTTGCAATTGAACGCTGAAATCACTTCAAAAGCAGATAAACTGAAACATAATCATCACTATCAATTTGTTTGTACTAATCACCACTGTGGCTAATTTATTGACTCATGAACGCTGAAACAAAGCTAAGTCATACGCGCAGACGGTCCCAAAGACCAAAAACACCCTGCATACGGCCCAAAGCCTATATGTATACAGAATGCAGACCCAAAGTCCTCTTGTACCATATCTAATGGTTTGCCATATCTAATGGCGGTTTCAGGGTCATATCTAATGACATCACCATATCTAATGGCTAGTTCATGATTTGTATAAAAGAGCTACAGTGGTGCTTATCTTCTGATTCTGATTCTTTTTCTTGTCACTAATAAACCATACTCTTGCTAATTCAAGCTCATAACAGCTAAATCATGAACATAAAACAATCTTGACATAGCATGCATATTCTGACAACTAGAACTATTAAGAACTTGAAATCCGATTCATATTGCATAGTAACTGCACACAACATATTTTTTATATAAAAAGCTTGAATCTAAGTAGTGAAACTTACGATTCGTATTCCACAAAGAACGAAATGCTTAAAAACGTGCTATCATGATAAAACACCTGAAACGACGTCTGAAATACGTTCTAAAGCCTTGATTTCATATCAACTGTATGGTACTTGTAATTCATGCGTAAAGCTTTAGAAAACACGATTTCATACTTGCTATTCATAAACAATGCATAAAAGCTAAAGACTAGTGCTTTAAAATAGCGCTTGAGAATCCCTCACCTGATCGATATCTAACTCGAGTCGAGATCTCCTTCTTTAGTGAATTCCCTCATATAGCCGTCTTAGATTGAATACTGCGGTTTGATGTGGACAGAACTTCATTACGGCTTTTAATGCGCTCTTGATCACCGATAGAGCTTCGTCGTACTCCTATCGTGCTCCTCCAGCAACCTCGACGGCCTTGTGGCGGCCTTGTGGCTCTAGGGTGGTGAGAGGGGTGTGGAATTTAGTGAATGGAATGGGGAGGTCTTGGGTATATATAGGCCTCCACCCCTTTTACATGTGTGACATGTGTTAACATGTAAGGGAGGCTACAAGACACATGTTGCCTCTCATCCATGTATGAAGACACATGGCAACACTTGCCATTCATACACCATGGCACATGTCTTATTCATGAGAAAACTTGTTGCCCAAGCAAGAGGTTTGGCTTATGCATGAGAAAACTTGTTGCCCAAGCAAGAGGCTACACCATGACACGTGTTAGTCTTAGAATGATGACACATGGTACTATTGAGTTTTTGACACTTGTCCTGACTATATAACGACACGTGTCCCATTATTTCCTCTCCATGTGTCCTACTTTTGCTAATGACACTTAGTTATCACTAATGACGGGTAATTAGCACTAATCATGCTTCATTAGTCTTAATGATGTGATTATGGGCTAATGAGTATAAATCTATAACATTATGGGCCCTATGCTAGTAGTGGCTTCTACTACTTGTAAGGTACTACCAAAATTCCTGATTACTAGATGTAGTACTATGTTTTGATGTGCTACACAATTCAGAGAACCTTTTGAAGTCCATTTTTATACAAGATGGTCTCTGATATAAACACAACAAGTTTAATGAAATCATTGCATCAAGGCGAATCTATTGACTATGGTATCCGTAAAGTGTGAATACTATCAATCCAATATTTCCTTGAAATAACACTTGATAACATTCAAAAAGCATGGTGTACAAAACGCGTATTACATTTCTCCCCTACTTGCAATAAATTTCGTCCTCGAAATTTAAGTACCTTTGCTAGCTTGAAAATAAGTGGGGATATTGAGATCTCATTTCTTCCTCTCGTTCCCATGTGGCTTCTTCTATTGCGTGACTCCTACGTAAAACTTTAACTAAAGGAATCTTCTTTGTACGAAGCTCTTGTACTTTATAATCTAGAATTTCCACAGGAACCTCCTCGTATGATAGATCTTCCTTCAATTGAATATCTTGGGGTTGTATCATATGGGTTGGATCTGGAATATACTTTCGAAGTGTGGAGACATGAAAGACATCATGTATCCTTGCTAGTTCAGATGGAAGTCGAAGACGATAGGCCACACTTCCAATTCTCTCTGTAATCTCGTAAGGGCCAATGTATCTAGGGCTTAGTTTCCCTTTCTTCCCGAATCTGATTAGGCCTTTCCATGGGGAGACTTTTAGAAATACATGGTCTCCCACTTGAAATTCTAAGTCTCTCCTTCGCTTATCTGCATAACTTTTCTTTCTGTTTTGCGCTGCCTTCAAGCATCTCTTGATTTCGTCAACTTTTTCTATTGTGCTTTGTATTATTTCAGGTTGAACCAATTTTCGTTCTCCAACTTCACTCCAACAGATAGGTGTTCTACAGGGTCTACCATATAAGGCTTCATATGGTGCCATCCCAATACTAGCATGATAGCTGTTATTGTATGCAAACTCTATAAGTGAGAGATGTTCATCCCAGCTTTCTTTAAAGCTCAGTGCACAAGCTCTAAGCATATCTTCTAGAGTCTGGATAGTCCGTTCTGATTGGCCATCTGTCTGAGGATGAAAAGCTGTACTAAATGCTAACTTTGTTCCCATAGCTTTATGTAAGCTTGGCCAAAGTTTGGAAGTGAATCGTGGATCTCTATCAGATACAATTGATACAGGAGCCCCATGACGGCTAACGATCTCATTAACAAAGATCTTTCCCAAACGGTCTATAGACTTTATGTCATGTTGATGGCTAAGAAATGTGCAGACTTAGTTAATCTGTCTACTATGACCCATATTGCATCGTGACCTTGACGGGTCCTTGGAAATCCTGTAACAAAATCCATAGTTATGTGTTCCCATTTCCATTCTGGTATTGGAAGTGGCTGTAAAGTCCCCGCAGGTCTCAAACGCTCCGGTTTAGTTTGTTGGCATATAGGACATCTAGAAACATACTATGCAATCTCTCTTCATGCCAGACAACCAATAGTATCTCTTAAGTGTTCTATACATCTTAGTACTTCCTGGATGTATAGTATACACGGAGTTATGTGTCTCTTCCAGAATCTCAGTCTTTATGTTAGATTTTCTCGGAACACACAATCTTCCTTTAAAGAATAAGACCCCTTGACCATCGATTGTATATCCGTCTTCATCTCCTCCCTTAATCTTCTCAATCATTCTAATGATTTCAGAATCATGGACTTGTGCCCCCTTAATTTTATAATATAATATGGGTCTCACTTGTAAGGATGCTAATAAGGCTCCGAAGCTATTTATGGTTAACTTTACACGTAACTTTTCAACTGATAATATTATCCTTTTAAGTGAGACAACTGACTATTAGACTTTCCACTGAGAGCATCAGCTACGACATTGGCTTTCTCCGGGTGATATTCTATGGAACAGTCATAGTCTTTGATTAGCTCTGACCATCTTCTTTGCCTTAAATTCAACTCTTTCTGAGAGAAAATATATTTCAAACTCTTATGATACGTAAAGATTCGACAAGTTTCTCCATATAGGTAATGTCTCCAGATCTTTAAGACAAACACTATAGATGCTAACTCAAGGTCATGAGTTGGGTAATTTAACTCATGTTGTTTTAGCAGTCTAGAAGCATAAGCAATCACCTTATCATTCTGCATCAAGACGCATCCCAGTCCTTGTCTTGAGACATCGCTATAGATTACATAATTAGCTTGTCATGAAGGAAGGCTAAGTATAGGTGCTGAGGTGAGGCGACTCTTGAGTTCCTTAAAACTCTTCTCGCATTCTTCATCCCAACTATACTTCACATTCTTCCTAGTTAACCTTGTCAATGGTGCGACAATCCTAGAGAACTTTTCTACAAATCTTTGATAATACCCAGCTAATCCAAGGAAACTTCGGATTTCTGATGCATTTATCGGTCGTTCCCATCTAAGAACTGCTTCTATCTTTGATGGATCTACTGCTATTCCTTCTCCAGATTGACATGGCCTAGAAATACAACATTCTTCAACCAAAACTCACATTTATTAAACTTTGCATATAATTGGTGCTCCTTCAAAGTTTGCAGCACAATTCTCAAGTGTTCTCTATGTTCTTCCTCTGTTTTAGAATATACTAGAATATCATCAATAAACACAATCAGAAATTTGTCTAGGAAAGGGCGAAATACCCGATTCATCAAATCCTTAAAAGCAGCAGGGGCATTTGTTAACCCGAAAGGTATCACCAAGAATTCATAATACCCACAATGAGTTCTAAAGGCAGTCTTAGGAACATTAACACATATATCTCTTGCAACTGATCAAATAAGTCATCAATTATGGGCAGAGGATAGTTATTACGGACAGTCACTCTGTTAAATCTTCTATATTTCTTTGGGTCAGTGAACAAACGGTTATTACACATGTGAACATATTATCGTTCTGCTTCCAACTTCCATGTGAACAAATGGTTCTGCTTACACATATGAACAAATGGTTATTACACATGAACATATCATAGTTATTACTCATGTGAACAAATGGTTCTGCTTTCAACTTCTTTACATGTCCAAATGGTAACTGGTGCTCTAATTCATATCTTTTAACAGACTGGGCAGCCATGCCTCCTAGTGTTTGAGCTATCAAGGTCAATGTGTCATACATGTTGTTGTTGTTATCATTCTTCTGACTAGGGCCTTGGGTGCCATTATTTCCTAAATAAGACCTCAATTAGGTCCTCCATAAACATAAATCCTCCAATAATGATTATAGACAACCTCAAGATTATAACATCAATTTTTCTTCTAAGTTCAAATCAAATTATGATAACTAAATCATCTTCCAAAATTTATAGATCAACTCCTAATATAATTCTTGCTCAAGATCCTAAAACCTTTGCTCTGATACCACAAGTTGTCACAACCCGTCCCGCTAACCAGAACGTGCTGCGACAGAGATTTTTCTGCTTCTTTTCTTTTTCCTTGAAGTACACATGTGGCAATCTCATCAAACATAACATCTTTGTATTTCAAGTTTACATTACCAAGAAGTGTCTTACACCAGTTCTATCTATTACAACTTCTTACAAAATAACAGACAGTACAAAAACAACGAAAAGCAAAAGCCACCTCCTCCTAAGTATCAGCGGTCCTTTCCCCTGCTATTCGTGATTCTGCTGATCTGTAAATAATTATAATATAAATGGATGAGTCTAAACCCATTTATGAGCTTAGACCCAGTGAAAGGATCTCAAGCTTTTTACATATTGCTAAAATCTGAAATATGAGCATCATGACAAAAATTTATGCTGAATACTGTGAAATAGCTTGAAAGAGACTTTATGACAGAAATAAGATATAACAACATGCTAGTTTTGCAATTGAATGCTGAAATCACTTCAAAAGCAGTTAAACTGAAACATAATCATCACTATCAATTTGCTTGTACTAATCACTATTGTGGCTAATTTATTGACTCATGAACGCTGAAACAAAGCTAAGTCATACACGCAGACGGTCCCAAAGACCAAAAACACCCTGCATACGGCCCAAAGCCTATATGTATACAGAATGCGGACCCAAAGTCCTCTTGACACCATATCTAATGGTTTGCCATATCTAATGACGGTTTCAGGATCATATCTAAGGACATCACCATATCTAATGGCTAGTTCATGATTTGTATAAAAGAGCTACTGTAGTGCTTATCTTCTGATTCTGATTCTTTTCTTGTCACTAATAAACCGTACTCTTGCTAATTCAAGCTCATAACAGCTAAATCATGAACATAAAACAATCTTGACATAACATGCATATTCTGACAACTAGAACTATTAAGAACTTGAAATCCGATTCATATTGCATAGTAACTGCACACAACACATTTTTTATATAAAAAGCTTGAATCTAAGTAGTGAAACTTACGATTCGTATTCCACAAAGAACGAAATGCTTAAAAACGTGCTATCATGATAAAACACCTGAAACGATGTCTGAAATACGTTCTAAAGCCTTGATTTCATATCAACTGTATGGTACTTGTAATTCATGCGTAAAAGCTTTAGAAAACACGATTTCATACTTGCTATTCAAAAACAATGCATAAAAGCTAAAGACTAGTGCTTTAAAATAGCGCTTGAGAATCCCTCACCTGATTGATATCTAACTCGAGTCGAGATCTCCTTCTTTAGTGAATCCCCTCCTATAGCCGTCTTAGATTGAATACTGCAGTTTGATGCAGACAGAACTTCGTTACGGCTTTTAATGCACTCTTGATCACCGACAGAGCTTCGCCGTACTCTTATCGTGCTCCTCCAGCAACCTCGACGGCCTTGTGGCGGCCTTGTGGCTCTAGGGTGGTGAGAGGGGTGTGGAATTAAGTGAATGGAATGGGGAGGTCTTGGGTATATATAGGCCTCCACCCCTTTTACATGTGTGACATGTGTCAACATGTAAGGGAGGCTCCAAGACATATGTTGCCTCTCATCCATGTATGAAGACACATGGCAACACTTGTCATTCATACACCATGGCACATGTCTTATTCATGAGAAAACTTGTTGCCCAAGCAAGAGGTTTGGCTTATGCATGAGAAAACTTGTTGCCCAAGCAAGAGGCTACACCATGACACGTGTTAGTCTTAGAATGATGACACATGGTACTATTGAGTTTTTGACACTTGTTCTGACTATATAACGACCCGTGTCCCTTGATTTCCTCTCCATGTGTCCTACTTTTGCTAATGACATTTAGTTATCACTAATGACTGGTAATTAGCACTAATCATGCTTAATTAGTCTTAATGATGCGATTATGGACTAATGAGTATAAATCTATAACATTATGGGCCCTATGCTAGTAGTGGCTTCTACTACTTATAAGATACTACCAAAATTCCTGATTACTAGATGTGGTACTATGTTTTGATGTGCTACACAATTCAGAGAACCTTTTGAAGTCCATTTTTATACAAGATGGTCTCTGATATAAACACAACAAGTTTAATGAAATCATTGCATCAAGGCGAATCTATTGACTATGGTATCCGTAAAGTGTGAATACTATCAATCCAATATTTCCTTGAAATAACACTTGATAACTTTCAAAAGCATGGTGTACAAAACGTGTATTACAGGTACAATCTACTTCCTTTGTATCCATCAATCATGTTCACTACTTGTGCATTATATGATCAACTTATATCATCTTGTAAGCATGTATGGAATGTTCTTAGGATGTCTTTGTTTATTGTCTAGTGCTGCGATTCATTCTTATAACGGCGATCTTCATATTTATTCTATATATATGTATCGTAAATTTCATATTCAAAATAATAAAAAATAAATTCGTTTCTCGATTCACACACTTGTTATTGTTAACAGTCTGACATACGAAACTATACTTCATTTACTGTCAGCTTTAGCTCTCGAGTTCGGGAATACCCTTCAATTCGGGCATTCTCGTCTGCTCTCTCGAGTTCATTGGGGTTGTAAAACACGAGTATGATTCTTACAGTTCAGTCTGGTAGTGCTTTGCTTTGAAAATAATACAACATGAAACCCCTATTCCTTTTATACCTAGTTATCAAGCTTACATTATCAACTGCTGTCTTCCAAATGCTGCAGACCCTGAAACGTATCTGTTTCTGGAACTTATCAGTTCATATAGATCCTTTTCTGGCTGATGGGAAAGCGAATCGCAAGCACTGATGGTCGAGGAAGGAGTGATGTGAGAGACTCAAACAACCTTAGTCAATCATTGTGGTAGGGCTTCTATGAAAAGAAAGGATACGGTCAAAGAAATGAACTGATGCCCATTTGTGCTGTGCAATGGATTGAAATGGCGATTTGTGTACTGATGTCCATTTGTGCTGTGCATGGGAGATTCTTGCTTTTCTTGGGTTTCTTTCCCCTGTGTGTGCAGGATGTATTTAGCATCCTAAAACTCTATGCATTCTTTGGGGTGTATCAGGCTGTATGTGCTGGTTGATTGGGTTTAATTTACAACTAGGAACATACTACCCGCTTCGTTGCAGGCAAGAATCTCTTTATATGCAATTATTAAGTGGATCTTTGATAATTAAAATTTAATTGTCAAATAAATTTTCGCAATATTTTATTGCAAGAATTTCTTAATACTTTTATAAAAAAAGTTCTATTATTTACAAAGGGAAGATATCCTGATGCTTTGATCCGTCTTTACACATTACTGAAATATATGCGCTGACATTCTTTCTAGACGTAGAAGCACACTAATGTTAGAAGGAAAAATCCAAGTGACACCATAAAAAACATCATGTGCTTGCCATTTTTAAAAAGAAATACACACACACAGACACGATTATTATTATGTCACCAAATGTGTACTATGAAGCTATATACTTCTGCGTTCGATATATTTAACAATTACGAAAAAATGATCGAGAATTCCTTAAGATGCAAATGAAAATGGATATATTTTTATGTTGTACTTTATTGCATCAGTTTGTTCATATTTTGATACGTGTATTCTTGTCAATATTAAAATATATACAAATGCAGACCACTTTATATCCATAAAAATATGTATATTGTTGGTATCCTTTTTTATTTATAGAAATATGATTGTTGATTTATTTATAACTACTTGTAACAAAATTTTGTGCATTCATTCATCAGATTTAAGTATGATTGTTATTGAAAAAATACATCTATTGTTTTTAATGTATATGAATAATGGAATACATATATCTTTAAAATGATAAAATATTTTTGTTATTATTCGTGTTTCTATTTGTATCCATTTTATATTCATACATATTTTTAGAAGTACGATAACACTTTCCACAGCTGTTGGCTGTACATCTATAATTTAATTCTTAGTTTAAAATATATAATGATATGGTTACACTCATATTTGTACATAATCATTCATATCTTAGTATAGATTCTTAGAGGTCATTGGTATGATCATATGCCAAAGGTATATATAATTAACATTTTAAAATATGCGTAGTCAGGTAGTTATTCATGCAAAAATATATAAATTGTGAGAATGAAGGAGTTCTACTTAAAATATATAAAAATATATAATTATAGAGGTTCCCATTCTAGGGGTTGTCAATCCGCTTCATGAGTTAATGGTCTAGATTGTTCAGGAATCGAACCTGTTTAGGATGTGCAGAAGCTTTCTGAGGAGGATAGGGGACGAGAAGAAATATATAGCCAACTTGAGTAATAAACATATTTTATTTAATCTCATGTTAAAAGATTAATAATAGAATTGTGTTTAAATTTCTATAAAGATAATCATCCAAGGATAATCTTGTAATTAGCTTAAATTTGATATATTTTAAAAATAGATATCTATTTTGAGATTTTTTTGTTCAAGTTAATGTTGAAATTTGTTGTTGCAAACGTAATAAGATTCGTACGTTTCACATTCTCCTAACACATAATTTTCAAGTTATAAAGAAACTTCTCATCAAAGTTCCACGTTCAAACTATGCTAACTTGCAGGTACATGGTGAAATCATCATATCACTTGTATCATAATATTTACATATCATGCAATCTATACGAATATTATCAACTAAATGTAGAATAAGGACATATCTTGACATATGTTATTATCGAGAAATGATATATTTGAAATTTAAGCAAAGTTCAAAAGCATATCTTGAAGTTTATTATTACTAGGCAATGCTATATTTGAAATTTTGAGGAGGTTCACTGATTAATAGCTTCTATTGACACCCAAACCCCTCAGAACTGTGAGAAGAAAGTGGTTGATTCACACGATGATATGCAAAAAACATGAGATAAAACTTAAGATGTTTATATCAACAATTGCTAGTAATTCTACACTTATTTATATATCAAGCTGATGTGCTTACACATTTGCAGAACTATATTTACCCTATGTAAGCATTTGGTGTATATCAGTAACTCTTACCATGTACTTGCAATATTATCATCACACATGTATATATATGTATGTATAGATATGCACATAAAATGAATACATTATGTATTTTGTATGTTGATTTGCCCGGAGTAATAGTAAGGGTAACTATATAGGGACGGAGCTAAAACAAAGTCAAGCGGAAATATAGTAAATAATGCCCTGAGATAAGAAAGATATATCACTTTGAGTGTACTGCATATTTTATACTTCATAGAAGTGACTATTGGATTTTGTCAACTTTAAACATCTAATGACGCATTTCAATTTTATTTAAATATAATAAAGAATATATACATATATATATATATATATATATTCATTTTTTACAGTTATATGTATTTTAGTTAAACTTGTATGTACAGTTATATAGTCACTCTTAGACTATCTTAAATAACTATAATAGGAATGTAATCTATTGTATACAGATACATGTGCATTATGTTACTTTAATTGTAAGTTTTTTTGGTGTAATTTTCTAAGATATAAGAGGCATGAATTAATGTTAAAATCTAATTCTGATTTGATGCGCCTAACTTATCCATTTAATAAGTTTAAATTTTAATCCTTTTAATGATTTGAAGATGCTCAATATTACTATTTTTCCTTAATATGTAAACTTCATAGTGTTCTAGAAATAATTCCCTTGCCGTCACCGAAACCAAATTGATTTTGCAAAATTCTCAAGCTTGCACACTTTTGGTGGGAATAGACCTACAGTTTTTCTAATATCAAGGGGTGTGGAAGAAGTTGCACCAGACGTGTGAGAGAACTCACATTCTAGATACGAGAACGGATTGGATATGGATCGGATATGTTTATTTCTATATCCATATTCATTTTATTTCTATCGAATATGAATATGGATATGATTCAGATATTTACCGAATCCGAATACGGATCGAATAAAGGACGTACTCGAATACGGATCGAATAAAGGGCCAATCCAAATATGAATCGAATAAAGAGTAAATCCAATATAGAATCAATAACCATGGAATCTGAATAAGGATTGAATAAAGATCACATACGAATACGAATTGAATTTTTTTTATCAAAGTTCATAATGAATTTAAAAAATGACAATGAAATATAAATAAGTTGCATCATGACAAAAGAGAACGTTGAGGTGACCTGCATTCTTGATTGGAAGTAAAAATGGGGATATGATTTCATAATTTTTATTCGTGTCCATCCCAACAAACGGAAGCTTATTAATATCAGTAATTTATTGTATTTATAATATATATTACTAATATAATAAGGCAGGATTGTGGCTTATATTATATTAACTAATATATAAAATAATATTAAATATTGTATCCGGATATCTGGATCCGAATCCAGATATTCAAGCCATTAGTATATCCGTAGTCAGAAAATTTTTACAACCCATATCCATATTCGATCCGTATTCTATTAATATTCAGATTTATATATCCGTATCCGGTAATTTTTTGAATACGGTAAGAGGATATTCGAATATAACCATCGATTTTCATCCTAGGTGTGGGGGAATCATCTGTAGCTATTACTAGTATATATGCTCGCTATCGCTGCAGATTGGTAAATTTTGAAAAACTAAAATAAAATAATAACTAAGTATAAGAGAAAACTCTTGAAATAAAGCGTTAATGAGAAACATCTCATCAAGAGAAACAGAGAAATAAGCCAAGAACTATTGCTTCTAATATCCAAATATTCTTTAGGAAAATATAAGCCAAGAAATATTTAAACAATGAACATCATATGTTTCCACCAAGTTGTAAGCAAGATATCATCGCAATAGGGTAAAAGTTGACATGAACATTACAAATGGTTAAAATTAGAGTTGAGAACCCAGCTCCATGTTTAATAGATATAGATCTAAAGTTAACATAAGGGATATTGTCTAGAATAAAACAGACAATTGTTCAACAACACAATTAAATTAAAACATAGAAAATAACGTACAACTGAAAAAAAAACAGAAAAGCAACCAAGTAATGAATTCATAAATTAACCATCTGAACAGCACATAATTGCAATAAGTTGTAAGGAAGGCACGTATTGGTGCGGGAAAAACTTGTACATTTTTATCTATTTTTAAAAATTTTAAATTAATATCCACTGTCGAATAATCTCTTTAAAAATACTATGTATTATAGCATATATATACCCTATATTATGTGCAGCCATAATTTATACTTGGGAAAAATTGGGCCGCTCCTACTCTATTTTCCCCGTTTTTTTGGAAAATAAAAATATGTATTTTCATCATTATATCCTCTTAATATGTCACTCAAATTTTGTTAGAAACAGAGACTCCTATACCCTCCATCTAGAACAAGTAAATTACAACAATTTTAAGACCGTTTAAATTATTTGTTCTAGATGGAGGGCATAGAAGTTTCTATTTCTGATGAAAATTTGAATGACATATTAGGGATATATATTGATGCAAATGCATATTTTTATTTTTCAAAAAAATAAAAAATGGGGGGAGGGGGATGGGGTAGAAGCAGCTTTGGGAGCAGCCCTATTTTTCCCTTTATATATAGAATATATATAGACTATATATATAATACTACAGTAGAATAGTATATTTCAATAAATTTATTAACAATACTATCATCATTTTAATAAATTTATTATTAGAAAATATATTGTTATGTCCTAATAACAAATATAATCTATACTTCGTTGCGAGCATATATTTGTAATTTGCCAATCTCATGTGATATTATAATTGTGCAATAGGTTGAATGCATACTTTAAAGAAATTATCATATACAATTTTGACATATTTAGGTTTAAGTGAGTGGATATTGATATATTATATGGTATTTAAATAGAAAAATGTATATGAAGTTGACAAAAGGGAGAGAAATATACATTTCCCTCCATTTTATTATTCATTTTATATAAACATCTTCATTTGTTGTAAAGCCTTAAACTTGGTCGTCTCTCGGATCTTTTGTTATAAGATCCGGCTCATCAAGAGGAAACCACCGGATGAATCGGACTTCGTTTTGATTTGTTATGATTTTCGGAAGAAAGAGAAGTAAGGAGGTTTAAGACGTCATTAACTCTGAACGACCATCATTAAGACTAATTAAATACGGTTTAAGAAATTAATGATGGATTGATGATCGTCAATAACCATTAGTGAACACTAATCAATGGTTAGCAAAAATTAAGCGTTAGCCCACGAAGGTAAATCATGATTAGTAAAAGTTAATCACGATTAGCACTAATTAAATGTCATTAGCGAATCTAGAGTCTTCTGGATAGTTCTAACTTAAGCCCTAAGTTTCGGATAAATTTTGGCCAAAATCATGGACCGTTAACTGCGGTTAACATCTAAACCATCTAATCATGGTTAGTAGTTTTCTGGAGCCTATAAATAGCCCTCCTACCCATTCATTCTATATGATTTCCATTACCACCACCACCACCCCAAGGGCTAGGGTCGAGAGATCGGGATGAGGACTGGGAGGCGAGGAAGGAGGGTTAGCGAAGCGCTGCCGGGAGAACGAGGAGGAAGAAGGTATGATCCTCTCTTAGTTTGCTTCGTAAGCTAGGTTTCGATTCATGTTCAGTTTCCTTGTTGTTTTCCTTTCGGTGATTTTATAGAGGAAACTCTTTCCATTTTTCTTTTAAAATATGTCCTGATATAAGGAGAAACTCTGCAGAAATTTTTATAGAAATATGTCCCGATATAAGGGAAAACTCTATCGAAATTTTTATAGAAATGTGTCCCAATATAAGGGGAAACTCTGTCGAAATTTTCCTACAAATATCACCCCGTATAAGGAAAGCTCTGCTGAAATTTCAAGAGAAAATATGTTCTTCATGTGTTCTTCGTGTTCTTCGTTTGTTCTTCGCATTCTTGACACGTTCTCAATGTTTTTGATACGAAAATGAAATTCGATCGTTTCAGGAACTATAAATCATCCTTTTGAAAAAGAATCACGATGAAGCACTGCATACAAGAGAGAGAGAGAGCTCGACTAGGTAACGAAATACTTCCTTTTGCTGTCGGGATTTTCATATGAGATCGTTGAGATTCCTGTATTTATGCTCCTTGCTACGAAGAACCCTATTTTGGTTATTTGTGAGAAAGTATGAAATGTTGCTTTGTGATTTCAACTAAAATAAGGTCTAAGCATCGAATAGATGAAGTGGTTTGAAAAGTTAGGATTTGGAAGTTAAAACAAACATAAATATGAGTATATAAATATGTGAATTAATACATATTAGTCTATACTAAGTATTTATGTTTATCCAAATCTAAGGCTTAACGGAGGATTACATCATGGGAATTGATGTGTTTTGAATTGGATCCTGAAAAGGATCGTATCTTATGTTAAGAATGACTGGGAGTAGAACTCCAAGTCGGGCATGCAACCTGTAGGTTTGTCGGAAGGAACCCGTGTTGGCGTTGCCCTACTTAGGTGGTACACGGTTGCCCTGTTATGATAAATGTGCACGAAATGAATGATTTGCAATGGCGGTACTGGGAGTCAATATATTTGGGTTGAACGACAGAAGATGTAGTCATGTCATGTGGAAGTACGGGTTGTTCAATAGCGGCTGGATCACGACAACTTGCATTTAAAGCTGCTAGATTATGTGATTAAATGTTAGTATGAGGTTTTAAGCAATCAGATCCTCGAGGACGGTGTGCTCCTTTGTTTGTCAGGCTAAGGTTTTGAGACCCTGATTAATAAAAGAAAAGAAAATTGTTAGGGTACTATTGGAGGATTGGTTGAGGCGACGTGAGGCGGCATAAGCTTACCAAATCAACGTAATCTCTAATCCTGAAGTGTCCACATCTTCGGAGTCCATATAGTGGTGAGGTAATTCCCTGGACTAATCTCTGATGTGGAATAGAAAGGAATATGACTTAAATTAATGAGAATGGATGAAACTTTTTGTGATAATAAGTTTTGAAAAATTACACCAATTGTTTGCTTTTCTCTTCTTCGTTACTTAGCATTCGCTAATTGTTATCCTATGATTTATGGAAAATCCAACAGGTGTCGGTGAGCCATCGTAAGGACTTTAGTAATCCAACCAGCTAACATAGTAGTCATCTAGCCAGCTGTAGTAGCTTTACTCTGTAAGATAGTTGGTAATCTTTTTGTGTATTTCCTTTCGAGCTGATGTACTTGTATATGGTTATAGTGAGACAATGTATCATGTGAAGTTTATATTGTGAATGAAAAACTATTGAAATACCTCCTTTTAAGCATTTTTAATTGCAGTCTGTTTCTGAATGATAGTTGTGATTGCTAAATAAAATTATTGTTGAGTAACCAGATCCGAATATGGGATGATCCGACGATCCAAAATCAGGGTTCGTGATATTTGTATAATCATCTTTTTAAAAAATATGAGAAGGAGTTGTATATATTGTATATAAATACTTTATTAGGAATAATAATTCAGATATAATATTTCTATCTTACATCGCCTTCTCTTGTTATCTATTGATGGTCGTGATATTAAAAAAATACAATTATTTCAATTAGTAAATACTAATAGTGATTGATGGTGGATAGAAATTCAATTCTTATTATATATATGTTCTATCTTTACTTTCTTTTGCATATAATATTCTTATTAAGATTAATTTGTAAGTTCAGATGTCAAAGGTATTTTGAAACAAAAAATATTTTTAGTATTTGAAAGATAATAATAGAAAATAGTAATTATAATTATATTACTTATATTTGTTAATATTATAATATCTATCGATATTATGACTTCAATCTATTACAACATGCATTACAATATGCATGTATATCATATCATTATTTTCTTAGCATAATGATATTATCCATAAGTTTGTATTTGCTACGTGAATAAAACATAATGTAACATTTATCAATATTTATTACGCACAAATATTTAAACACAAACAAAACTATGCAAGTTATCATTTTCATAAAATATAAAAAACAACCTTTTAACTTTAACTTATAATTTATTATTTTTACTACCTTATATATCATAATTGAACTTTTAACTTCTAAATAGATTGTGAAAAATCTCCTCATACAAAATAAATTATTTTCAAAAGATTTAATATGAAAAATATTTTGGTTAAATATATATTCACATTTTTCTTAGTATTTTTGAACCAATGTAAATTTAACGAAGGATATTACTATATCATAATATTTCAATTTATGGGAATATATCATCGAAGTATAATTTTGAAATCTAAAGAGAGAGAGAGAAAATAAAGTACAATATTTAAATGTCATTCTTATTTACTAAATATGGAAAAATATAGACAGAGAGAGATGTGAAGATAAAACCAAGTGTATTGAGGAAAAGAGGTAAGAAAACTTGGGGTTAAGAGAACCTCACATGTCATGGGGTGGGGGATATGGAGTCATAGATGATGGAATTTGATAGAGAGGGAAGAGCGATGGGAGTGGAGAGATAACGAGAGAAAGAAAAGGGAAAGAGCCATGTGTCAGGAGGAGGGAAAACTATAATTTAGTTATATATTTTTAATCTTTTATACATTATAGAATCATTTATATTTATTTAATAAATTTACTATTTTTGGATTTTATATTGAACTAATATTGAAAATAACGAATCAAGAAAATAAATATTATGTTTTAATAGTATAATAATAATAATAAATAAGTAAAAATGTAATTTTTATTCGGTAAAGATTTTAGTAGCTTCAAAAAAGGTATTATACATATTTTTAAGATTTTTGTAGCATTTTATATGTTTTTAATATTTTGAGATTTGTATTTTTATGGTTTTAGATTGATTTTGTTTTATTTTTTATATGAATTAATATATAGTAAAATCTATCTAGTATACATCTTGGAACTTTTATGAATATATTTGAATATTTACGGGGTTTTAAAGTTTAAGAGTAATTTTTATTTTGTTTCGTGACGTGAAGGTCTGAAGCAGTGGTGCTTCTCCAGTGTTAGGATGACACACACCCGATCTTGGGGGAGATACTCCATTGCTTGTGTTGCTCAGATGGTGATTCCTCTTAGGCGAGACTCGAGCACACTTGCGAGTGAGGAGGGAGGACTCGAGGTCCAAATATCCCGATCAGGTCTAATAAAGAGTGATTGGGGGGCTCCGTGTGTTGGGAGGATGAAGCATGATTCTTTGGCCGATACTTGTGCTTGCCTATCCATTTCTATATTATCTGTGAGTGCATGCATGAGTGCGGAAATTGTTAGTACATAAGCATGTATATTTTGATAATAGTAAAACTTGTGTACAAAGCTTGTATCTAGGTCAATAGCAGGAAAGTTACTTGGTCAAGAAGAAGCTCAAGGTGAGGAGCTCAAGCTTATGTGAAGAAGAAGCTAAGAAGCTCAAAGGAGTTCAAGGATATGGAACTATAGCTCAAGCTCAAGAAGAAGGCAGATTCTTTTTTTATTAAGTTCTGCATTATGTATTTGTTTTAGAATGTAAAAGATCTCAAATCATGCATATTGCATTTCAGCCCTTTAACTTTAACTTTCAGGTAAAAGAGTCAAGCTGATCGATCACACATGATCGATCAACCTTGATTCTCAATCAATCATTATTTGAATTACAGTGGGTATATCTCTGATCGATCAATTTTGATCCTTAATCGATTATCTCTTAATTCTGATCGATCACCTAAATCCTCATGATCAATCATCACTACAAGAAAAATGTGATTTTGGTGAGCACAAAAGGGTGAGTATTGTGCGAGCACATGTCCTCGTCCAATTGAATTTCATAACAGGTTTTAAGTAGTGCGGGAAAATTTGGTGGCGAGCATATAGGCGAGCACGTTGGAGAGTATATATACTCGCCCATGTCTGCTGAGCAGAATGCTATTGGGTTCCCTTTCATTCATTCCTAACAAAATCAACCCTAAAAACTGTCATCTTGTGATCCTTGAGCAGTGTCCCTTGCCTCTGTCGACTATCGTTTGCCTCCTCCATGCACTCCTTCTTCCATCATGTATTTCGAGTACTCCTCTTTTGCTTATTTTGATTTTAGTTACATAATATAAATATATTCAATGTTTTAAGATTTACATTTTTAAGAATAGAATATCATAGATTGTTATTAAAATTTATTACTTGTTGATTGCATATCAACGATTAGATTGATGTAGAATAGATGTTAGAATTGATATATTAGGCTATTTTTTGTGCAAATCAACATGTATGCAAGGTGTATAATAAAATATCTAAACCATTATCATTAGAAACTACAATGCTTGAATTCGTTAACTTGTAAATTAGATATTATACCATTAAATTGCATTAGATTAGATGTTAAAACAGATTTTTTAAGTTATTCTATATGCAAATAAACATGTCTGCAAGGTGTATGATGAAATGCCAATGAAAAAATTGACAAATTACATTGTAATATGTGATGTGAAAACTTATATGTATGACTAAACGTCTATATTTTCTTACTTTTTTGAGATTATATGATAAGGTCTTAACTTCATATGTAATTGTAGGATTTAAGTATGTGTGTATTGCTGGTATGTGTTAGTATATATGTGTACGTGTGTGTTTGTATGCACAAAGAGAGTGTGTATGTGTATGTATTAGGGAATGTAGAGTGTATTAGTGTAGTGTTGTTTGTTTGTAATGTTCATTTGTGTATTAGTTATGCATGTGTGGGTACGAGAGAGAGCGCGGGAGAGGGGGGGATTATTTATGTGAACTGTGTGTATGTGTGTGTGTCTTAGGGAGTGTATTATCATAATGTGCATTAGAGATAAAGTGCATGTATGCTAGAGTATGTGTTAGAGTATATTAGTATAGTGGGTATGTGTTAGAGTGGATGCCTGCATCTATTAGGGTGTGTGTAGGAGTGTGGACTTGCAAGAGATTGGGCATATTTCTTAAATGTGTTACATTTATTTTAGTGTTATAATATTTTTTGTGAAGTTTCAATAAAATTATTTTTAGTTTATAATATTTTCGATGATACATCTACAATTTTCTATATATGGAATGCTACCATGGAGATAAGTATTAACATAGATTTTGATCCTGCACTTTTTTTATTACTTTGCAGGTGAATGTGATCGTGATGATGCTCGTATATTATCTTGTTTTTTCATATTTTTGATATAGTAGGAGAAAGCTCCTAGTAGAGTGCGTAACACTTTATTTTCTAGCAGAAACATCTCTATCTTTAGTTTATTAATATTTGTACAGAAATTAATCCTTTATACTTGAATGCATGCTTACAAACACAATACAGACTCATTTTCCATACGATAAGATGATCTGGTACAAGCTTTTATTTGTGAGCATTGAATCGTGTACATGCTTTTTAAAATTTCAAAATATATGGATATGCATGTTTCCTCTTACTTTTGTTCTCTAAAATATGTGAACATGTAAAAGAATTAAACGACATCCAAAGAATACACTATATGCAAATAAGATGAGGAGGTGGTGGAAGAAGAGAAGAGCATACCATATTATCAATATTCTTTTTAAATAGCAAATGGAGTTGTTATTTAGGGACGTTAATCTTTTTATTATTGAAAAGTATGTTCACTCCCAATTTCTTTGAAATTGCGAGGATTCTTGTTCATGTAGATGAACATGATCGAACATAATCATGAGGACATATAAGGTAAACCTCTATTGAATTATGTATCCTAAGTTAAAATTTGATATATGCATATTCAAGTTTTAAACTATTAATTTAATTTTATTTCATTCTATTAGTTACAATCTAATCTATATAAAATATGATACGAAGAAGATAAGGGGGATGCCCTTCTCTAAGCAGACGAGGTTACTGCATGTTATGATTTTTGCTTATTGTATCATCATTCTTACTTTATCTTCATGGATTTACTTTCATAATTTTGTAAGATGATTTATTGAAGATGCATTTCACTAAGAAGATGAGTTAGTGCATGTGAGGAGTTTTCCTGTTATTATCATTCGTAATTTATCTTCATGTATTTACATGCATGATATTGCAAGATAATTTATTGAGTACTTGCATGTTTAGAGGTGTTATTCTTTTTATTGTTGAAATAATGTTCACTTCCAATTTATTCGGAATTGTAGAATTTTCAGGTCCTTAGAGATGAACATGGTCGTGAGTATAAACATGATTATTTTTTTGAAAGAGTATGAACATGATTGTGAGGGTGCCCATATATTATCTTATTTGTTCATATTTTGGATATAACAGGAGGAAGCTACAAGTGGGTAACACTTTATTTTCTAGTAAAAACATCTCGGTCTTTAGGTTTTTAATATTTCTATAGAGTTTAGTCCTTTTCAATTGAATGCAAGCTTGCACACTCAATGTGAACTCATGTTGCAGACAACCAATGCCTATGTTATTAGGTATGCTAAGTTAAATATTCTCCTCCTACTTTTATCCATGTACATTCAAGTTTCAAACTTTAATTAAATTTTATTGTGAAGTGATTTAGGTATATGTTAGGATCCACATAAAATATGATAGGATCTGATTTGAAGAATTGTTTATAACAAGAGATCATTTACCTATTTTTATTTGTGAATATATGATCTAATACATGCCTTTCAAACTTTCAAACTCTATGAATATGCGTTATTTCCTCATAAGTTTGTATTCTAAAAGAATACACTAAAAGATACTACCTTGGAATGATTAGAATCCTAAACATATGTATGTGTATTTCAATAGTGTTATTCACGAGTCAAAGAGGTATCTTTGAAGATATAGTAAATCATGTTTACCTTTTAGCGGTATCTATTTATATTTGTTCTTCACGAGTCAATAGTCTTTTTTAAATAGTAAATATAATTGTAGTTTAGAAGTGTTGTTCTTTTTATTGTTGAAAAGCATGCTCACTTCCAATTCCTTTGAAATTCTGGGGATCTGGTTCATGAAGATGAACATGATTGTGAGTATGAACGTGATCGTGAGGATGCAGAAGGCTAATCCATACTTCATTATGTATGATCAGTTAAATTTTATCATCTTTCTTTGATACGTGCACATTGAAGCTTCAGAGTATTAATTTAATTTTATTGTGAGTTGATTAGGTACAATGTATGATCTATTTATAATAGGATAGGAAGAAGATAAGGAGGATGCACTTCACTAAGTAGATAAGGTTAGCGCATGTGATGATTTTCAATATTGTATCACCATTCATACTGTCTTCATGTATTACTTTACCTGCATGTTTAGATGTGAATTTTTTGTTGAAAAATATATTCACTTCCAGTATCTTCAGAATTACGGGGATTCAGGTCCATACAAATGAGCATGATTGTGAGTATGAAAGCGATCATGAAGATGCAAAAGATCAAACCTGATATCATTAGGTATGCTTAGTTGAATTTTATTTCGAGTCTACTAAGTATAAGGTCGCATCTAAATAAAATATGATAGAAAGAATATAAGGAGGATGCACTTCACTGAGCATGCAAAGTTAGTACATGTGTGTTTATGTACATGCTAAAGTGTTAACATCTGGATGCTAGTATGTGTGTGTGTGTTACATTGTGTAAGTGTATGCTTGATGAATCTCCATTTCATCACCTTTATTCTATCATTTTGGCCTCACAAACCCCAGCAAATGCATATAAATAGCATCAAATTGTACATAATAGCATTCATGATTCATTGTACATTAAATACTGTGTTTAATGCCAAAATTATAGAATAAAGAAAAGAAAAGAAAAAGGAATAAAATATTGAAGATATTTTATGACCCAAACCCCGAGACCAAGGCCAGCTTGGTATTGGTCGACCAGGAATAAAGTAGGGGGAGATAAGGGCCAGTGTACAATAAATACCTCATTTATTTCTTCATTTATTTATGCATTTTTGACACCTATTTTGTACATAATTATTTATTCATCAAATAAAGAAACTTTGTTCATAAAAGTTGTAGAAAATAATGTCAATAAAATTACAAAATTGAGTTTGCGTAAAAATAATACTCAGTGTACATTCTATACACAGAATAAAAAGCCAAAATCTCAACTTCACAGACCCATATCTTGCAAATAAAAACTCCAAATCACTCAAACTCACCTTTAATTGTATATAGCTTTCCATAAACTATTTAATAAAATTGGTTTCATAATTTTTGGAGTCCATATGCAGAAGTTAGGTTTTTGGCCCTTCTTGTATATAGTCTTGATTAAAATATTCTTTTTATTCAGTGTTCATTATTTTTTAAAAATTCATATTTTTAGAATTTTTTAAATGATGTATATAATGCATACACACATTAAAAGTAAAGGAAAACCAAAAATAATTTCAAAAATAAAATAAGTCTACAAAATTCATAGACAAAATACCTATACTATATATCTTTATACAAATAAAAAGGATTTTAATCCTTGGTTCTTTTATTCTTTTATATTTTTATAATAATGTATACATTGTACACAACTCATTAAAAATGTAAACCCAAAATAAGAATCAAGAAAATACATTAAATACATTAAGTATACAAGATACATAGATAAAACACCTATAAGTATACCTACATATACATACACATATTTATTTAAAAATGTAAATAAACTCATAAAAATTAAATAAAAATACCTTTCTACTCACAAAAACAAATTATAAATTTATAAAATAAGTCAATAAAATAATAAAAGAAAATAAATAAATTAAAAATAAGATACACAAAAATACATGTAAATACATACATATACACATTATTAAATTAAAACCATAATAAAACACTTCGAAAAATTCAATAAAAATCATAAATAAATACTAGATGAAATAATACACATTTTTATTTTATAAGAACAAAATAATAAAATCGTTTGTTGTGTCAAATAAATCAATTTCTAATCAGATCTCCTATTTTGGCGTCTAGCGGCCGACGTGGACCAATGGGGAGCCGGCCTTCGTTGACCCCCTGGTCAACTATCCCATCCAAGCCCTGCGCCTATGAACTGTCAACTCTCCGATTTTCCTCCAATTTTTGCGGCCATCCCTTCCATCGTTCAAGCTCGCTTCCTTTACAAGAATTGCCCTCTGATCATCCATGATGCCCGCCAAAATCTTAGATCAATTAGATACTCATTGGATTAAGAAATAATCGCCGGTCAATAAGGCACCTTGCCAATGTTTATAAATAAGTAGCTCCGCCTCCTTCCGCGAATTTGGCCACTTTTAATCCAACCTTAAGCCTTGATTCCATTCCTGGGACATTCCTCGTGACAGGGGGAGTGTGCTGGCGTCTCGAATCGGCCGGAGGGAGGAAGATTTTGTCGCGGCGGAGCTCCGGCGTCCGCCCTGCTCCCTAGAGGCCCCCAGGTATAAGACCTGTCCCTTTTATGCTTTTTAGTTAGGTTTTAATGCTAGCTTTCAATTCCAGTTGTTAGTTTAGCTTTTAGTTGATCCCTGTAGCTTAGAATTCCAAATTCGAAGTTCGCCGGAGCTCTGCTCCGGCGACTTCTTCACTGTGAAATCGACTGTATCTGCCCGCCATTGGCATCCCCTTTCGTTCCTCATCGCATTCTCCATCGAACGCACATATTGGTCCAACCCAGGACCTTCGGTCTTGGCGAATCAGAGCTCCACCTCCGCCGTACGCCGGAGCCCCTCCGCCTCATTCCATCTTGCTGCCAAGCTTCAAAACCCCGTGTCGAGGAGGTAGCTCTCTCGCCCCCAGTTCTTCCTATGCATGTATCACGAGGAACGGAGCCCATCTGGGCTCGCATCGAACCAGGAAGAGGTCCCTGGAGGTCCCCTTTTTCACCGACCTCGTCCGAGCAACTCGGACCTCCAGGAGCCATGAGAGACCCATCAGTCGACGCGGGATGCTTCCAGCTACGTGCAGACCACCTCAGACGCGCCGGAGAGCCCTGGAGGAGCCCAAGCTTCTCGATCGAAGTTCGCCAGGCGCGAGCTTCTTCCCTGTTCTTCCAGGGAGCTTCAGCGCCGTTGGATCTGGAGGCGAGGCCCAGTTCGCTCAAGAGCCGTCCGATGAAGCCACGTGCCAACCGTCAGATCAGCCAGGATCATCTAATCCAGGCCCTTCATCGACGAACCGGTATCCACCGTCGGATGCTCGACGCGTGGATAAGTGGCGCACCCAGCGCCGTTGGATGATGCGCCTTTAGGGGGTAAATTTCACATCTAGCCCCCCACTTTTTGTATTCATAGTTTCATACCAAAAATAAGAGGTTACGTTGTAAATAAGTTGTATAAATTGCAGAAGGACCCTTAAGGTTTTAATATTTGCGTTTTAGTCCCTCCGCGCCTCACGTGCAGCAACCACGTGAGGCGCGTGAAAATTGCACTTAAACCCCGCCGTGTTTTTGCAATTGTAAAATGGTCCTGAAAATAAAAGTTAATGTTCATTTTTATTGTAATTTTTGCATGGATGCCCCTGCCATATATTTTAATTGCAAAAATACCCCTGCTAGACCATTTATTTTTGAATGCTTTGTCTATTTATTTTGTGCTTCATATTTCTTCGAAAAATTTTGCAAAAATAGATTCAAGCTCCTGTTTGGTTGTTCTTGCACGCTATATTTTTAATTTTTAATTTTGTTGCATTTTTGCATTTATTAAAAATCAAAAATATGCTTTTTATTCACTGTCTAGCTTATAAAATTCCAAAAAAATATTAAAACACCTCGAAAAATTCCAAAAAAATAGCTATGGTGTATTTTGACCTATTTCAGTATCAGTCCAAAAATCCCTAAAAATCTCAAAAGGAAAGCCTTAAAAATTCAAAATACCCAAAAACTTCAAAAAAATATATAAAATCAAAGGAAAATCAGAAAAATATGAACTCAGTCCCTATTTATTTAATATTTTATTGTCCTTATTAGAAAAATAGTGTGGAAAATTTTTGAGGCTGTTTGCTATTTCTAATGCCTATTTTATTTACAGCCAGACCCTATTCCACTGTTTGCTCTTATTTTGCTATTTAAAAATACTAAAAATGTTTTGAAAAATGCCCAAAAATAAAAAAAAACAGTAAAAAATCATGAAAATCCCAAAAAGACTTCATTCCCGACTTTTTGACTATTTTTGAGTATTTTTATAAATATTATAGTACCCCTTTATGTATTTATATGTATTTCCTAAAAAAAAGACAATATATATATATATATATATCTAACTACTTGTATGTATTTATATATCTATTTATTACCCCTAAAATATATAAAAAAATATATTACTATTATACTTATATATACCTACATATATATTGTATGTATTACAAGCTATATACTAACCCTCTATGGGCATACATATATTTATATCTTTATATTATATATATATTACCTAATTATATTATTAGAAACAAAACAAAAAAAAGAAAGAAAAAAATAATAAAATAAAAAAAATATAAAATTAAAAAACCCACTTCACACAATGATGACTCTGTAGCTCATGTAGGCTATTGCATTTTGTATTGCTCTCTGTGGTTCGACCTCTACATACTTGTCACTGTACATTTTATGGTAGAATAATAAAGATTAATTCACATTTCTTTTGAGCTTAACTGTTTTATTCTTTGGTTGTGGGTTAATTGCTGATTAACTCGGGTATTCTGCGAGCGGTCGCCTCAGCGACACTTTTTATATTATTCATGGTGGACCCTCGTGCAAAATCCGCTGTTATCAGATGGCGCCATTGCCGGGGAGCAATGAGCATAGCCTACTTTATTTTTGTCATTCTTGTGTACATGTTTGATTTATTTATTTCATGAGCAGCTATTCCTATTGTCATTGATCACCAGGCTTCATTGATTCATTTATTGTGATTATTGTATCTGCTATATTTGATTGATTGAGCTATTCTAATGCAATCTTTTGTGACTTTGATGCGAGGGCCCGCCACGCGAGGATGGCTTCTTAAGAGGCCAAGGCAGCCGAGCTTGGGGGAGGATGGTCTTCTATTCTCATGACCATCTGGAGAGAGTATCAAGGGAGCAAATAGATGTGGATTAGATAGGTGTAGATATTTAGGATTATTTATTTTGTAATTTATGGTGAGAGAGAGAGAAAATTTTGGCATGTAATTAAACAGGACTCTACTCTTCACAATGAGGTCCAGTGCCCGGGTGATTGTTCACCTGGGGGCCTCATCGCGGCTTTTCGAGTTTTCATCGCTTTATTTTCTTTGTTTTCCGAAGTTTTGAGCTTTCCGCCTTTCTTTTACTTTGTTTTGTCTGCTTGGAGCCCCTAGATATAAGTTGCTTGACTCGGTAGCTAGGTCCAAACATTAATAAGAACACATGTTCCTATAGTATACTTCGCTTGGATCTAGTCAAACTTAAACAAGCCGTTCAGTTATCTCTTAGCCCTCTGTCCCGTAGCGAGCCCTCTAAAGCGCTTTCTCCTACCCTCAATGTGTTGAGCAGAGGAGGGGTGAGCCAAGACCGGACCTCTTGGGCTAGAGATGAATGAGCGACTTATGGTTCTTCACGCTAATAGCAGCTTATGTTTAGGGCGATTTTGTGCCTTGCATACCGACATGTAGATAGGTTTAAAAATTCTGTTTTGCATACCACATGGAGAGAACTGGGATGCACTGTAAGTCTTCTAACTCAGCATGCATCATTCCGGTTCAATGGTGAGATTTCCATCATGGAACCACTTGCACGACTTTTCCGCTATCTCCCTCTGATTTTGAGCCCTAGGACTTAAATGGAAATCTACAAAAACGTTAGGCGCTGGTATGAAACAGACTCAAAAAAGTGAAAACCCAAAAATAAAACAAGGGGACTGCTAAATAAACTTTGACCTTAATTAAAAAATCTGTAATGGACTATCATTGTACCGGGTCATAAAGCCTCATTGTTTCAGGTACCTTGGAGGGGGACCAAAACCCTACTCCCTTGAGTGAGTGCGACCCTTAAGGATTAAAGCCCAAAACCCAGTCTGCAACTGCCTTGTGTATCACCTGGATTTCCGAAGTAATGGCGCTTCTATCGTACGTAGGCGAGTAGGACTTGGTCACCATGGTGACTCTCTGTTGTGAGAGCATCGACCCTGTCCGAAGTATTGAGCATAGGCCACGCCTTCACGGGGGTGTCTGTCTCATTGTCCTGCGTCCGAGTAGGTTCTTGCACGCTCACGGGTGATTCCGTTGCGAGCGAGAACTGAAGTATTGGTTTCGCCTATCGGCTTCCTCTCTCTTTTCTTTGGCTGAGTAGGGATCCAGGAAGGGTTACAAGGGACTCCAAAAAGTACAGACTACAGGTTAACACAGGAGGAGGACAAGTACGGGATACTCTTCTGGCAGTACTCTCTCTCCTATAGGGTAGCGTACTAAGGACTTGTTATAAGATATGCCTGAAAAATCACAACTCTAAAAATGAAAAGATAATAAATAGCCGAGCTTTCACGGCTTCACATGGCGTGAGTTGGTGAACCCGATTTTGTATTGTGTTTGTATGGATCTAGATTAAGGTTCAAAGATCAAGTCCCGCGCCTTTGCGCACATTTTGTTGTTTCTCCCTTTGACCACCCCGCTCAACCGAGCCTCTCTACTGTTTTACACTCCTTTTATTCCTCGTTGACCACCGTATCTTTCATCCAACATCCGATCCTCTCTTGTATTTCGCAAAGTTGATCCATGGATGGTTTCCGTTGGGACCATGCCGACATCCACATCGATTCCATGAACTCAACTCCTCCAATATATTCGAGGCGATTCCCGAGAACCCGATCCGGACTTTGCGGATCAATCTCCAGACTCCTCGTTTTCTACCTTTCTCTTGGCCACCCAATAAACTGGGATCACTTTTGTCCCACTTCCACCACTGTGAATGGAAGTCGATTACAGTCTAACATCTTTTTCCATCCACAACATGCTGGGGTTGACCTGAATTCCATCTTAATCACGACAGGTGAACGTTAATTGCAAGCGATCTGATTCGGACCATCTCATTATGCAGATAGAAGACAGCGCGAGCCCTGGAGATACTCGGAGTTCATCTCGTCCGACTCAGACCCTGACATGGCTCCAGGAGGAAAGGGCAAGGGTCAGCAGCCACCCCAACCAGAGGGACAGGTGCCAGATCAGAACCAAGTCAATGCACAGTTGCTGGCATCTATCCAGGCCATACAGCAGTAGCTGACCGAGCAGGCCCTGACAAGACCGCATTCCAGGATATGTTGAATGACATGATGAACCGTGACGATGGAGGAGGAGGCAGAGGCAGAGGAGGCAAGGGAGGAGGAGGTGGAGGTGGAGGTGGTGGTCCTCCTGATGATGACCTTGAATTACCACCACCAAAGCCAACACTTAAAGAGACATATAATCCGGGAGACAGCCAGATGATCGAGTGGATCCTCATTCCACCGGTACATGCCCACTTTGAGCTGAAGCCCCATTTCATAGCCCTTCTCCCTGCATTTCATGGAAACACCAGCGAGGATCCGTACATTCACCTGCAACAGTTTTCCCGCATTTGCCGTACTACGCACTATCCCAATGTCCCTCTGGACATTGTCAAGATGATGGCATTCCCATTCAGCTTACAGGACAAGGCCCTTTATTGGGTCAACCATCTGGGGAAGGTCGTGACGACCTGGGAGGAGTTGAAGTCCGCATTCCTGCACAAATATTACCCTATAGGTCGGCTCAACCAGATGCGAGCCCGTATCAGTAATTTCTCCCAAGGACCCCATGAGTCGATACATGAAGCGTGGGAGAGATTCACTGACCTGCAGGAGAAGTGTCCCCACCATGAGATCCCTAAGACGAGCTTGGTCCAGCATTTCTTTGGGGGACTGAACATTGAAAGCCAACGGCTTGTGGACGCAGCATGTGGGGGCTCCCATTTTAATAAGGATGAAGATGTCGTCTGGCAGATATTTGAAGAAATGGCCGAAGGAGAGGCCGCCCTCTCTTCATCCAAGGCGTATCAGAAGCAGCCCCAGATCCTCCAGAAGCAAGTGCACATGGCTGCATCCAAGGAAGCAGAGAGAGATGAGAGCTCCAACCTCAGCATCATCGGGGGCCATCTCTCTAAGGTAGATATCATTGAGAAGCGATCACAGGACCTTGAGAAACTCGTTGTGATCGAGAAGAGGACCCAGAACTTGGACAAGCTAGATCAGATCAACAAGTACCTAGAACTGTTGGTCGGCACTATCAACTCTGTCCAGTCGGCTACACCATCAGAAGCTCCCGCTGAGAAGAAGGATGAGCAGCAACCGCAGCATCAGCCTCAACCGAGCCAGCAGCCACCAGCAGTCCAGCACGTGTACTGTGTGCAGGCGCCCGACCAGGGCCAGCCGCAGCAGCAGATGGTAGTGTACCAGCCAGAGTTCCTCTCAGTACCTGATCCAGTCTTCCCACCACCACCCCTAATTCAGGAAGTGAACGGGGTATGGGCTCATGATGCACAGCCGACCCGTCCTCAGGGACAACCCCAGGGTCAACAATTTGCCAATCGGCAGTACCACCAACCTCAAGGTGGTCGTTTTGGTCAATCCTCTTAGCAGCACCAGCAGTACCAGCAGCCTCCCCAGTTTGCACAGTAGTGGAGGCAGAATTTTCCTTACCAACAGCAGCCGCAGTACCGCCACCCACAGCCGTATCACCAGTACGCGGCTGCCCCCTCTCAGCAATATCAACAGTATCCTCCTCCATCCTACCAACAACTTCAACTTCCTGCACCACCTCAGAACCACCAGCCACAACCTCTACACCCATCCAACCATTAGCAGCGTGGTCTGCACGCTGAACCTACTGAAGCACCCTCTGTGAATCCCGCCATGGATTGTCTGGCCTAGCTTGTTAAAGGGCTAGCGGATATGACAAAGAGGCTCGACGACCTGACCGCCACCGGAACTACCATTCCGGCGCAGGTCGAAGCCAACCCCAATAATTTCAAAAAGAAAGAGCAGGTAGATTGTGATGTCCTGTCCGAGTATAGTAATGATATTACTGTTTATTCTAATGCTGTTACTCTCAGGAGCGGTAGGGCCTTGCCTCCGCCTTCTACCAGAAGTGGGGTGAATAAAGAAACAGGTGGATCGTCATCTTCCGCATCAGCCGTGCCAGCTCCAGGGATGGGTGAGGAGGAGGAAGGAGAAGCCAGTCCAGCCGTCATGCCATGTCAGCAGCAACCGCAACAGAAAATACAAAAAAATCAGCAAAAACAAAAACAACAAAAAGAAGCTCGTAGCAGAAGCGAAGCCGCGCCAGCATTGGAGGAGCCGCCAGCAGCAGCCAATCCCTCGCCAGCCGATGGAGCAGATGCTACCCTTTTTGATCGCCCAACAGCACCAGCATGTCAAGATCCAGCTTGTACTCCTTTTTGTAGATCGGATGTACAACATTCTGTGGGCGATGATTTTGATGTAAATAAGAACTCTGATTTTCCTGCTAGTAGTGTACATATTCCTTTTCCTCATGCAATACAAAAATCCAAAAAAATTGCAAAACGAAAAAAGGCATTGTCTGATCCAGGTGTTGTGGATATTTTGGATAAATTAACTATTGAGATTCCCCTGTTGAAGGCCGTGGAATACATGCCAGCCGTAAAGAAAGGACTGAAGGAGGCATGTACTAACAGGCGTCGCCCAGCATAAGAAAACAGACGCCAGCAAGTCGAGAGGCATGTCCTCACCTTGGCCACGGTAGCAGCCATCAGCAATCTCCCCCAGAAGTAGCAAGACACAGGAGCGCCTCTGATCAGTTGTGAGATTTTTGACCAGGTCTTCGAGTGCACTCTCTTGGATAGCGGATCTTCCATCAACCTTCTGCCCTCGTCCATAATGCAAGAATTCGGGCTGGGACCGCTCAAGCAGACACGCATGATCCTTCAGTTCGCTGACCGATCCGTCAAGCGGCCCCGAGGTCTGTTGGAAGACGTGGTAGTTAAGGTGCAGGAAATGAAATTCCCAGCTGACTTTGTAGTCCTTGATATGGACTCGCCTGCACCCCTGCTCCAGACCCCCCATCATCCTTGGCAGACCATTCCTCCACACTTCATGTGTCGTGGTTGATTACGGGTCTGGGAAGATCACTTTCAGCTCGAACACCCAGCAAATCACGATAAACATGAACAAAGAGCAGAATGCCACAACTGATGAGAGCCAGGCAGCATCAGCAGCAGACTGTGATTTTATTGCAGAGATCAGAGACTCAGCTTTGTCATTGGATGATCCATGGGCCCGAGAAATCCTCACTCTTGAGGAGGACTCGGAAAGCGCAGTCAGCATATGCTCCGACGATTCATGGGAGACAGATTCTCAGATGCAGGCGCATCTTCTTGAGCATTCACTCCAGACCGAACATGATCAGCTTAGCGCAGAACTGTTCGGTGCATCACCGGGATCTCAACAGGATGATGAGGATGGTAAGTATCGCAAGGAAGTACATTCCACCACCAGCATGTTATCTGAAGTGACAGATAAAGTGGACAGATCAAAACCAGAACTCAAGCTACTTCCAGCATGCCTGAAGTATGCTTTCCTTGCGGGTGAAGAACAAATGTATCCGGTCATCATCAGAGTAGGCTGAATCCGGATCAGGAATCTCGACTTCTCGAGGTTCTAGAAAAGAACCGCAAGGCACTTGGTTGGAGCATATCGGACCTCCGAGGGATAAATCCAGCCTTGTATTCACACCACATCTATTTGGAAGAAGATGCCAAGCCGTCCCGTGAATTTCAGAGAAGGCTGAATCCTAACCTTCGGGACGTCGTCATGAAAGAAATAACGAAATGGTGTGATGCAGGCTTCATCTATCCCATCTCCGATTCAAAATGGGTAAGCCCACTGCATGTAGTTCCCAAGAAATCAGGGCTTACCGTGGTTACAAATGACAAAGGGGAGGAAATTTCAACTCGGGTACCAACATCCTGGCGGGTGTGTGTTGACTACCGCCGTCTCAATGCAGCAACGAAGAAGGACCACTTTCCCTTGCCATTCATAGATCAAGTTCTGGAAAGATTAGCAGGCAAGGAGTTCTTCTGCTTTCTAGATGGGTACTCCGGGTACAACCAAGTGGCGATCGCTCCTGAAGATCAAGAGAAGACTACCTTCACTTGCCCGTTCGGCACCTACGCCTTCAAGAGAATGCCCTTTGGTTTGTGCAATGCACCTGCAACCTTCCAAAGATGCATGTTAGCAGTCTTCGCCGAGATGGTAGGCAGTTTTCTCGAGGTGTTCATGGACGATTTCTCTGTCTATGGTGATAGTTTCGATGCTTGTCTTGAGCACCTAGACAGAGTACTTCAGAAGTGCCGAGAAGTCAATTTAGTGCTCTCATGGGAAAAGAGCCATTTTATGGTCACTGAAGGTATTGTGCTGGGCCACGTCGTTTCCAAACGTGGCATGGAAGTCGACCCGGCAAGGGTGGATGTTATTTCAAATCTCCAGCCACCTCAGTCAGTGAAAAATGTGAGGTCATTCCTGGGGCATGTGAGATTCTACAGGCGATTCATCAAGGATTTCAGCCGCATTGCCCGACCTCTGACAGAACTTTTATGCAAGGAAACAGAGTTCATTGTTGATCAGCCAGTTCTCCTGGCTTTGAACCAGTTGAAGGAGCTCATCACTCAGGCTCCAATCTTACAGCCGCCCGACTGGACTCTTCCTTTTGAGATAATGACCGGTGCGTCAGACTTTGCAGTCGGGGCGGTTCTTGGGCAGAGAAAAGACAAAGTGACATATGCCATTCACTATGCCAGCAGAACATTAGATGAAGCACAGAGGAATTATACAGTGACAGAGAAAGAATTGCTAGCTGTGGTTTTCGCCTTAGAAAAGTTCAGATCCTATTTGTTGGGATCAAAAGTCACCATTTTCACGGACCACTCTGCTATCCGGTACCTACAACAGAAGAAGGATGCCAAGCCAAGACTGATTCGTTGGATCCTTCTCCTCCAGGAATTCGATCTGGAAATCAAGGACAATCTTGGAGTTCAGAATGTGGTAGCAGATCATCTCTCCACAATAGAGCAGCATGAGCCTCCACTGAACAATGCACCTATCACAGAAACCTTCCCTGACGAAGCCATATTAGCAGTGGATTCTCTTCCTTGGTATGCTGATATAGTCAATTACCTCGCCTCTGGGGTAATACCTTCGGATTGGACGAAGAACCAAAAGAACAAATTCATGTCGACCATCCGCTTCTACCAATGGGAAGATCCTCTTTTATTCAGAGAAGGAGCAGATTGTATCTGGCGCAGGTGCATCCCTCAGACGGAGCAATCAAGTGTCCTCGAGCATTGTCACTCGCTCGAATCTGGTGGACATCACTCTGGAGATCGTACGGCAGCAAAAGTTCTTCATTGTGGCTTCTGGTGGCCCACTTTGTTCAAGGATGCAACGAAATTTGTCAAACGATGTATTGACTGTCAGAGACTGAAAGGTACACTTACTGCCAAAGATTCAATGCCCCTAAAAATCATTCAGATAACAGATGTTTTTGATGCATGGGGCATTGACTTCATGGGACCTTTCCCTAACAGTCAAGGATTTGAGCACATCCTTCTTGCTGTCTACGTGAGTCGTTGGGTTGAAGCTATTCCCGCCCGAGCCGCCGACAGCAGAACAGTATGTCAGTTTCTGAAGAAGAACATTATTTCGTGGTTTGGGATACCGAAGATCCTCATCTCAGACGGGGGTAGCCACTTTATTAACAAAGAGGTCAAGAAGCTAACGAAGGAGTACGACATCGACCATCGTGTCGCATCTCCTTACCATCCTCAGACCAATGGCATGGCGAAGTTATCAAACAGAGAAATCAAGACTATCTTGCAGAAACTTGTTAGGCCAAACAGGAAGGACTGGTCTCAACTCTTGGACTCGGTCCTATGGGCTTACCGAACAACCTACAAGTCTCCCTTGGGCATGTCGCCCTATCGTCTTATATATGGAAAGCCGTGCCATCTACCTGTGGAATTAATTCACAAGTCTTTATGGGCAATCAACAGCTGTAACTTGGACTCACGCAAAAGTGGTCAGAAGAGGAAAGACGATCTGAACAGGCTCTTGGAATTCCGAGACTATGCATACGATAACACCTTGATGTACAAGGAGAAGGTGAAACGCTGGCACGACCGGCACATCAGACGAAAGATCTTCGACGTTGGACAGAAAGTGTGGTTATTTGATGCGAAGTTGCGGATATTTCCAGGCAAATTAAAGAGTAAGTGGACAGGGCCCTTTAGAGTTTGTGAAGTGCGTGACAATGGAAGCATTGCTATATCAGAACTATCTTCTGACGCACAGCCATTCGTAGTCAACGGTCAACTCCTGAAGCCTTACCTCGAACCAGACACGTTCCTGGCCGTTGTTGACTCCGTTCAGCTCATGCACCATGATGACATCTCCTCAGCACCTGCGGCATCGAAAGATTCAGACTATGCAATCCAACAACTGTTTATCTGATTTTCTTCTTTTCCTTTTCTTCTTTTCTTCTTTTCCTTCTCTATTTTCTCTGTGTAACTAAAAGGTGCCGCCCTTGTAAACAGCTTTCTATACTTAGGACGTACTTGGTCCTAAGTATAGGGGGGATGGGCACCCGGAGTTTTTCATTTCTTTCCGATCCCCTCCATTGTCTCCTCTTCTTGTCTATACTTAGGAGTATCTTACCCTAAGTATAGGGGGAGACAATATGAGTACGATCTGTGTATTCCCACCCTTGACCCTCCCTGCTTTTTGTACAGTCTGCTATACTTCGGATTACTTGATCCTAAGTATAGGGGGGACGGTCAACTTCTCATTCATTCATTCATTTCATTCATATTTATTCTTTAGACTTGTCTATACTCAGTACGAGTTATGTCTCTGCTTTTCTCTTCGATCTATGAGGACATAGCTCAAGCTAAGTATAGGGGGGTCGTATATACCATGTATATACTATAAGCCATAACTCATACTGAAAAATAAAACATCAATCCAATCTAAAAACCAATAAGTAACTCTATAATAATAAAAGATGATTGTGAGCTCCTCAGGCTCTTTGTACTTATACTGATTATTAAATAAGAAAAAGCTTTTTATGCAAAAAGTGTTCTTTGAAAAATCTTGTGAAAATTGTTTGAAAATAGTGTGTATAAGTATTCAACTTTGAAAAATCAGTTTTGTGTGTAAAATTTATTTTCTTTGTGTGAAATCAAAATGTGTGAAAATTAGTGTGCAAATGATTGTAAAAACTTGATTGTCAAAATTGTTTTGAAAAACCTATCTATGATGTGTAAAACCTTTGTAAAATCATCTTCAAATACATGTACATATTTGCAAAATTATTTTAGACTAGAGCTTTCAAAACTCTTGTGAAAAATGATTCTCGAATAAGTCTGAGGAGTCTACACAAAAATCTCTCATTTGTAAATAAGGAACAATCACAAATAAAACTGATAAAAACCATATTATATAACAAATATAATTTTTCTTCTTTTGTATATAGACTGATTAATAAATCAGATACTCATACAGTATGATTTGAAAAATAGTGTGACCAGTTTGGGAAAATTTGATGTGAAATGATTTTAACCTGTGTGAAACTGTTTTGATTGAAAAACTTTTTCTTTGTGTGATAGAAAAGATTTGAAAAACCTATGTGCAAATATTTTGAAAAATGCTTGTCAAAACTATTGTGAAAATTGTATATATATAGTGTGACAAATCTTTGCAAAAATAGTTTTCAAATGAGTGTAAATGATTGCAAAAAAATTATCGTGTACTATAGTCTGCAAAATTATTTTCAAAACTAGAGCATCGATGCAGAGACTTGTAAATCAGAAATAAAATGCATAAAATTCTTTCGGTACGCCAATAAAATCTGTAAAGTCTTTAAAAATCCATACAATTTGTAAATAAAGCGGTACGCCCGTGTAAATAATTGTATGTACCTTTCTGTATGTATAAAGTTTGTACTTGCAAAAATTTCTTTGTGTAAAAATATTCTTTGATTCTTTTAAATTCTTTGTGAAAAATTGCATCATTCATTGTGCATAGCATAAACATACCATTCATATTCTTTTTGAGTGAGCTTGATGATTGAATCAGTCCAATAAAGTCTCAAATTGGAGCTTGGTTAGACCTTACCGCACCTAACTGCACTGGAACCTTACGGGAACTAAGGTTTAAGGTACTTCAGGTCTATGCAGACTTAATTCTTTGAGAAATCAGGGCTGGGTTCAAGTCACCTTAATGGACTAACTAGAACTTTTCGAGACACACGTACGACTCTTGCCGACCGTGACCTAACTTGGACACTTGCACCTTTCACTTGGCTCAACTCAGTTGGAGTGGTGAGGGGGTTGGATTTGCCAGTCTGAGATGCACACGGGTGGAAACATTCGTCCTCGTCTAGGGAGGGAAGTGCACCCCAACCTGGTCCAATAGCCATGAGGTCTAAAGACAAGAGATTGTGGGTTGCGATAAAGCTTCAAAAGAGGGATAGTCTACTGGCTCAAGAGGAAAAACTCCTTATGTAAAAGCTGCTGTGAATAGTATGTTGAAAAAAAATGGTCAGGCCGGTACAAAAATAAAATGCCTGCAAAGTATGTACAAAGTCAATAAGCAAGCTTGAGTTCCAAAGACAAATAGGTGAGCCTGCAGCTGGATGACTTGACTACACTGGTCTTGCATCCCAGGATAGGTAGCTACACTGGCTACCTTCCATTCTTCTCTTCACCCCCTCCTCTTGAGCTGGTTGCCACTTGAACTTAGAAGGGAATACCCTGCTCCTCGAGGAAAGAGCTGTTGGATTGGGGAATCATTGGGTTGTCATTCTGGAGAAGTCAGTTCCTTTGTCATTTCAGTTGGGGAGAGCCACTATCACTTACACTGTACAAGTCAACTTCATAGTTATAAGGGTTTGCGTATGATGTAGACTGGTTCTGACCAGGCTATTGAGGTGGGTTGAACCGAGTTCTGTGACTATCGAAGGCTGTTGTATTTTAGAGCTAGTTCCCGACTAGGTTCCACACACATCTACACCCAAGGTCTGACAGGAGCTCCAAATTTAGATTTTGTAAAGACATGCATTGCACTGAAAGCACCCCTATTCAATCTATCCTTCCTTAATTCTCCTTTTTCTTTTCTTTATTCTTTTTGTACTTGTTGCATAAGTGTTTGCTAGGGACTAGCAAAGGCAAGTATAGGGGGGTGATGAATCTCCATTTCGACACCTTTATTATATCATTTTAGCCTCAAAAACCCCAGCAAATGCATATAAATAGCATCAAATTGTACATAATAGCATTCATGATTCATTGTACATTAAATACTGTGTTTAATGCCAAAATTATAGAATAAAGAAAAGAAAAGAAAAAGGAATAAAATATTGAAGATATTTTATGACCCAAACCCCGAGACCAAGGCCAGCTTGGTATTGGTCGACCAGGAATAAAGTTGGGGGAGATAAGGGCCAGTGTACAATAAATAGCTCATTTATTTCTTCATTTATTTATGCATTTTTGACACCTATTTTGTACATAATTATTTATTCATCAAATAAAGAAACTTTGTTCATAAAAGTTGTAGATAATAATGTAAATAAAATTACAAAATCGAGTTTGTGTAAAAATAATACTCAGTGTACATTCTATACACAGAATAAAAAGCCAAAATCTCAACTTCACAGACCCATATCTTGCAAATAAAAACTCCAAATCACTCAAACTCACCTTTAATTTATATAGCTTTCCATAAACTATTTAATAAAATTAGTTTCATAATTTTTGGAGTCCATATGCAGAAGTTAGGTTTTTGGCCCTTCTTGTATATAGTCTTGATTAAAATATTCTTTTTATTCAGTGTTCATTATTTTTAAAAATTCATATTTTTAGAATTTTGTAAATGATGTATATAATGCATACACACATTAAAAGTAAAGGAAAACCAAAAATAATTTCAAAAATAAAATAAGTCTACAAAATTCATAGACAAAATACCTATACTATATATCTTTATACAAATAAAAAGGATTTTAATCCTTGGTTCTTTTATTCTTTTATATTTTTATAATAATGTATACATTGTACACAACTCATTAAAAATGTAAATCCAAAATAAGAATCAAGAAAATACATTAAATAAATTAAGTATACAAGATACATAGATAAAACACCTATAAGTATACCTACATATACATACACACATTTATTTAAAAATATAAATAAACTCATAAAAATTAAATAAAATACCTTTCTACTCACAAAAACAAATTATAAATTTATAAAATAAGTCAATAAAATAATAAAAGAAAATAAATAAATTAAAAATAAGATCCACAAAAATACATGTAAATACATACATATACACATTATTAAATTAAAACCATAATAAAACACTTCGAAAAATTCAATAAAAATCATAAATAAATACTAGATGAAATAATACACATTTTTTATTTTATAAGAAAAATAATAATAAAATCGTTTGCTGTGTCAAATAAATCAATTTCTAATCAGATCTCCTATTTTGGCGTCTAGCGGCCGACGTGGACCAATGGGGAGCCAGCCTTCGTTGACCCCCTGATCAACTGTCCCATCCAAGCCCTGCGCCTCTGAACTGTCAACTCCCTGATTTTCCTCCAATTTTTGCGGCCATCCTTTCCATCGTTCAAGCTCGCTTCCTTTACAAGAATTGCCCTCTGATCATCCATGATGCCCGCCAAATCTTAGATCAATTAGATACTTATTGGATTAAGAAATAATCGCCGGTCAATAAGGCACCTTGCCAATGTTTATAAATAAGTAGCTCCGCCTCCTTCCGTGAATTTGGCCACTTTTAATCCAACCTTAAGCCTTGATTCCATTCCTGGGACATCCTCGTGACAGGGGGAGTGTGCTGGCGTCTCGAATCGGCCGGAGGGAGGAAGATTTTGTCGCGGCCGAGCTCCGGCGTCCGCCCTGCTCCCTGGAGGCCCCCAGGTATAAGAGCTGTCCCTTTTTATGCTTTTTAGTTAGGTTTTAATGCTAGCTTTCAATTCCAGTTGTTAGTTTAGCTTTTAGTTGATCCCTGTAGCTTAGAATTCCAAATTCGAAGTTTGCCGGAGCTCTGCTCCGGCGACTTCTTCATTGTGAAATCGACTGTATCCGCCCGCCATTCGCATCCCCTTTCGTCCCTCATCGCATTCTCCATCGAACGCACATCTTGGTCCAACCCAGGACCTTCGATCTTGGCAAATCGGGGCTCCACCTCCGCCGTACGCCGGAGCCCCTCCGCCTCATTCCATCTTGCTGCCAAGCTTCAAAACCCCGGGTCGAGGAGGTAGCTCTCTCGCCCCCGGTTCTTCCTATGCAGGTATCACGAGGAACGGAGCCCATCTGGGCTCGCATCGAACCAGGAAGAGGTTCCTGGAGGTCCCCTTCTTCACCGACCTCGTCCGAGCAACTCGGACCTCCAGGAGCCATGAGAGACCCATCAGTCGACGCGGGATGCTTCCAGCTACGTGCAGACCACCTCAGACGCGCCGGAAAGCCCTGGAGGAGCCCAAGCTTCTCGATCGAAGCTCGCCAGGCGCGAGCTTCTTCCCTGTTCTTCCAGGGAGCTTCAGCACCGTTGGATCTGGAGGCGAGGCCCAGTTCGCTCAGGAGCCGTCCGATGAAGCCACATGCCAACCGTCAGATCAGCCAGGATCATCTAATCCAGGCCCTTCATCGACGAACCGGTATCCACCGTCGGATGCTCGACGCGTGGATAAGTGGCGCACCCAGCGCCGTTGGATGATGCGCCTTTAGGGGGTAAATTTCACATCTAGCCCCCCGTTTTTTGTATTTATAGTTTAATACCAAAAATAAGAGGTTACGTTGTAAATAAGTTGTATAAATTGCAGAAGGACCCTTAAGGTTTTTATATTTGCGTTTTAGTCCCTCTGTGCCTCACGTGCAACAACCACGTGAGGCGCGTGAAAATTGCACTTAAACCCCACCGTGTTTTTGTAATTGTAAAATGGTCCTGAAAATAAAAGTTAACATTCATTTTTATTGTAATTTTTGCATGGATGCCCCTGCCATATATTTTAATTGCAAAAATACCCCTGCTAGCTAGGCCATTTATTTTTGAATGCTTTGTCTATTTATTTTGTGCTTCATATTTCTTCGAAAAATTTTGCAAAAATAGACTCAAGCTCCTGTTTGGTTGTTCTTGCACGCTATATTTTTAATTTTTAATATTGTTGCATTTTTGCATTTATTAAAAATCAAAAATATGCTTTTTATTCACTGTCTAGCTTATAAAATTCCAAAAAAATATTAAAACACCTCGAAAAATTCCAAAAAAAATAGCTATGGTGTATTTTGACCTATTTCAATATCAATCCAAAAATCCCTAAAAATCTCAAAAGGAAAACCTTAAAAATTCAAAAATGCCCAAAAACTTCAAAAAAAATATATAAAATCAAAGAAAAATCATAAAAGTATGAACTCGGTCCCTATTTATGCTATATTTTATTGTCCTTATTAGAAAAATAGTGTGGAAAATTTTTGAGGTTGTTTGCTATTTTAATGCCTATTTATTTACAGCCAGACCCTATTCCACTGTTTGCTCTTATTTTTCTATTTAAAAATACTAAAAATGTTTTGAAAAATGCCCAAAAATCACAAAAAACAGTAAAAAATCATGAAAATCCCAAAAAGACTTCATTCCTGACTTTTTGACTATTTTTGAGTATTTTTATAAATATTATAGTACCCCTTTATGTATTTATATGTATTTCCTAAAAAAAGACAAAAAAATATATATATATCTAACTACTTATATGTATTTATATATCTATTTATTACCCCTAAAATATATAAAAAAATATATATTACTATTATACTTATATATACCTATATATATTGCATGTATTACAAGCTATATACTAACCCTCTATGGGCATACATATATTTATATCTTTATATTATATATATATATATTACCTAATTATATTATTAGAAACAAAACAAAAAAAGAAAGAAAAAAATAATAATAAAATAAAAAAAGTATAAATAAAAAACCCACTTCACACAAGGATGACTCTGTAGCTCATGTAGGCTATTGCATTTTGTATTGCTCTCTGTGGTTCGACCTCTACATACTTGTCGATGTACATTTTATGGTAGAGTAATAAAGATTAATTCACATTTCTTTTGAGCTTAATTGTTTTATTCTTTGGTTGTGGGTTAATTGCTGATTAACTCGGGTATTCTGTGAGCGGTCGCCTCAGCGACACTTTTTATATTATTCATGGTGGACCCTCATGGAAAATCCGTTGTTATCAATGCTATAGTTTGTAAGTTTTATATTGTGAATAAGAGGATGTGTGTGTTATGTGTGTGTTTTTTCTTAGATTCATGTGTGTTTAAGTATGCTTATGGGTATGCTAGTGCATGTGCGTATGCGTATATGGGGGTGTGTGTGAGAGAGAGTGTGGTGTTATGTTGTTAGTATGTATATTTGTGCACCATAGTATGTGCGTTGGATACATATGTGTTATGCATGAGTGTGTGTATTTCATTAGGATGTGATCTCATACATGACATTTAATAGAAGTAACGATCTCCAAATTGACATTTTAAATGTTTGCATATGATAAAAATTTGACAAAGACTTTAAATAGATGGCACATGTTCGACGGGACTCCGAAACCTCATGGAACATATATATATTTTTTCTGATTTCTCTTGAGTTGGCAAACACAACTCCTAGCTAAGTGCTAACTAAGATAGGACTTCGAGAGCACTTGGCTAGTACTTTTGTCCCGCACATGTGCTCTCACATTCAGTTGGCGAGCACATGGAAAGTACTTGTGCTCGCCAATATATACTAGCATCTAGAGGAATAACGAGCACAATGTTGGCTAGCATATGTGCCCGCCAAGTGATTTGGCGAGCACTTGAAGAACACTTAGAATGGATATTTGTCCTAGCCAAATGTTCTTTTTCTTATAGTGCATCTTTGTATCATGATTAATCATATTTGATTGTAGGAAGATTTTTGAATACGATCACAACGTCTACTTTTTTAGAGCTAACGTATATGGGGACCCTATACCTATAAATAGAACATCATACCTCATTCTACAACACACACCAAGAGCAACAAACTCTCTACTCTTTGCTTTCTACTTTATACTTTAAGAGAAAGATCAAAGAGCAATTTTCTATTGAGTTTTTCATTCCAACGGCTCTGGTTCTCCGTGTTTGATTTTTATGAGTTCGCTCCTTACTTTGTAAGATTCTTTTAATTTTCTTTCTTATTATTCATTGCATAGTTACTTTGATATTGAGGTTGTTAAGATTATTTACTATAAACGGTTGAGTTGACCGCATAATCAATTCATGATGTAGATGGTTGGTTGCTCATGTAAGAAATTCATGTTAGTGAAAGACCCATACGCTTCAGGTTGAACTCGAGTTGGAAGACTCAAGTTGTGGTTTTTACCCAAGAAGATTGCGATGTTAAATACATATCACTTGTGGTTTGATTGTGTTATCTATGCCTGAAAGTGCTACGTAACGTTGTGGTTGTTTGATTTTATCATTTGCAACGATCTATGCCATATTGTTCAATCTGCATATACCCATTAGTCGGCATCCATAAGATATACAGAAAATAACATTTGGATATTAGGGCCTCGTTCGTGCCAAAGAAGTAACAATCCGAAGCACACATGGACAACTTTTTAGGATCGTGTCTAGAGGGAAGCTCCGTAGTTCATCCACCCCTTTTCGACGGGACGAGTTATTCCAGCCGGAAAACAAAGATGATGATCTTCTTAAAATTGCCAGATTTCACTACCTGGAATATGACGAGGAAGGAGTTCAAGTTCATTGAGAAGGAGACATGCTATATCGTTGCTGAGTTAGTCAAGATGATCCTCAACTCTAAGGCGATTGACTCTATTTATTGCGCCTTATCAGAAGTTGAGTTTGATCGAGTCTACCACTTGAAGACAACTTATAAAATATGAAAGTGCCTAGAGACAACTCATGAAAACACAACTAAGGTAAAGGAATCTCGATTCAGAGTGCTCACTCTTGAATATGAAAGTTTCAAAATGTATAAAGGGGAGACTATCAAGGACATGGACGTTAGATTCACTGTTATAGTGAATTAACCAAGGAATTTTGGAAGAACCTTTTTACATGGAGAACTTCCCAACAAGATTATCATCTCTCTATCAGATAACTGAGAATATAAGGTCATTGCTATTGAAGAATCCACAAACTCAGCATGGCCTTGTTAGAAAATCTCATAAGTGACCTACTTGCCTTTGAATCAAAGAAGAAGTACAAAAAGAAAGGAGATGAAAAGCCGTAGAAGAGTCTTGCCCTAGTAGCAAAGAAGGAATCAACTGAGGGTTCTGATAGTGATAATGATATTGCGCTTATGATCCAACAATTTAATACCTTTCTCGAGAAGAAAAGAATGAGAGAAAGAGAAGTCAAATGCTTCCACTGCGATAAAGTGTTGCACGTAAAGAAGGATTGCCCTCAGCTACAGAAGAGCTTCATACATGAAAATAAGTTCAAGAAAAAATCCAAGAAGAAAGCTATGCAAGCCTCATGGGACGATGAGAAGAAGAAATCATGCTTGGATTCGTTGGATAGTCGAATCCGACTCCGACTCAGAAAATGAGGTAAATGAACTTTCTTATTTAGGACTTTATAATACCTCTGAAGATCTTTTTAGAGAAATAAAAAGCTTTAAAATATCAATAAAAATTGGTATAAGATAAATATCTTTTACTTAATGACTTAGATATTTTCAAAAAAGTTGCTAAAATATGATCTAAATAGTTTTAAAGTAAAAATTATCTATTTAGAAAAAGAAATTACCGAGCTTAAAAATAATTTTACTTTCTACATTCTTTTATAAAAAGAAAGAAAAATATAAAATCATACTTCTATCTCTAATATTTCAAGAAAAAATGTGTTTAGAGTAAGAAGGGAAATGTGCAGTCTAGCCCTAAAAGGCTCGAAAAAAATAAAGGGTACAAGAACAAAACTGTTTGGCTATAGAAGGCCAAAGAAGTTGAAGGAAGCCGCGTTAACAAAGGTGGACCCCTCCAAGGTCAATCAACTTTAAGAACAATTAATGGATGCCACTATCATGGAGATGCTACGAAGACTAGAAAAGTCCACCACCAAAAACCTTAGGTGGCTTCTTATCCTTTTTATTTAGTTGATCATGCATATCATGCACTAGCGGCGAGCCATCGACTCTTACCATTTAGTGGGAGCCTTTAAGAAAAGATTAAGGGTGAGCTCTAGTTTACGTGGAACTCAGATTAAAAGAATGTTTTTAGAAATGGAGGAGAGATGTTTTAGTTATCTCTTTAACCAATAATTTGTATCAATCAATTTAATATCAGTTTAGATCTTTTTGGTTATGTCAAAAGGGGGGAGAAAAGATTGTTTTCAAAATTTATTTCTTCTCACGCACTATTTATTTTTGTAAACACGTAAAATATTTTATCATCACAAAAAAGTGGGAGATTATGAGTGCATGCATGAGTTGGGGAATTGTTAGTACATAAGCATGCATATTTTGATGATAACAAAACTTCTGCGCAAAGCTTGTAGCTAGGTCAAGAGTACGAAAGCTATTAGACCGAGAAGAAACTCAAGATGAGGAGCTCAAGCTTAAGTGAAGAAAAAGCTAAGAAGATCAAAGGAGTTCAAGAATTTGGAACTCCAGCTCAAGCTCGAGGAAGGATCTCAAGATCAAGAAAAAATGAAGTCTTTTTTTATTGAGTCATGTATTCTGTAATTGTCTTAGAATGTAAAAGACCTCAAATCATGCATATTGCATTTCATCCTTTGACTTTTAGGTTAAAGAGTCAAGTTGATCGATCAATCATTCTTTGGTCGATCAATCTTGCTTCCTAGTCGATCATTATTTGAACTACAATGGCTATATCTCTAATCAATTAATTTTGATTCTTGATAGATCATCTCTTGATTGTAATCGATCACCTGAATTCTCATGATCATATTCCATTTCATGAGGATTTTTGAAGATGATTTCATTCCTGATTTGTTCACAACGACTACTTTTGGAGAGCCAATGTCTATAGGGATCCTAGACCTATAAATAAAACCCCATACCTCATTATACAACACACCAAGAGCAAAAAAACTCTCTACTCTCTGCTTTCCACTCTATACTTTGAGAGAAAGATCGAATAGCTATTTTCTGTTGCGTTCTTCATTCCAATGACTCTAGTTCTTTGCATTTGATTCTTATGAACACTTTCATCGCACAGTAAGGTCATTTTAATTTTATCTCTTACTACCCATTATATATTTAGTTTGATATTGAGATTGTTAGGATTATTTCCTATAAACGGTTGAGCTGATCACTTAATCAACTTAGGTTGTAAACGATTGTGTTGTCCGTATAAACAACTCATATTAGTGGAAGATCTGTGTAGGTCATGTTGAAAACCTGAGTCGGGAGACTCATGCCATGGTTCTTATCCAGGAGGGTTTCCACTTTAAATACCCCGTGTACTTGTAGTTTGATTGTATTATCTGTCTGAAAGTACTACGCAATGATGTGGTTGTGTGAGTTTATCATTTGCAATGATCCAAATCATATTGTTCGATCTACCCGCACCCATCAGTCGACGTCCGTGAGATATACAGAAACCAACATTATCTTGTAGTGTTGCAATGTAAACAAGGACAACAAGATAAATTGAATCTTACACTATTACTAAAGCGGGGTTTTACAAATGTGCAAAAACAGTCCACACAACAACACTAAGCATTGCTAGATGAAAAATAAAGGAAAACGAAATTCAGAGCAAGAACGATAGCTTGAGCTCATTATATTTGGCAGTAATTTCGCTAGAATTAAAAGATAACAACGGTGATGATATTTATATCGACTACAACAGGGAACAAAATATTCATAAAAAAATATATAATGCTATTTGAAGGTCCAAAAGCAAATCCAAACATGTAAAGGATTAAAAAGAACAAAAACAATTATTCAATGAAGACGTCCAAAGATGGAGCTTATTATGAATATAAAAAAATCGAGCTTTTATGTCCTTCATGTGATGGTCAGAAGTTCCGTAAAGAGTTGTTTCCCATATATTGGGAGTGGGTGCTATGTGAAGTTACTTGAAGGAGCAGTGAGCAGGGCTAAAGACTTTATTGAAGACTTGGCTATGATGAGGGCCACAAAAGCGGTTGACTTAATGCATTTACTTCCCCAATTGGATGATTCACAAAGTTGTGAGCTACTTTTATTACAATATTGTATGAGTACTGCCAAGCTTATGTTCGGCTTACGGACATGTCAACCCGCATACATGGAACGGGCTGCTACGTGATTCGACAAAGGGTTACGCGAAGCTATTGAGGATATTGTGTTTTGTGGAGACCCTTTCTTTGGTGGCCTTCAATGCAAATGACGTCGTTGCCTATCAGACTCGGTGATTTAGGTCTATACTCGGCTATTGAGGCTTCTTCATATGTTTTTGTGGCCTCCAGAGCTCAATCCTGGATGCTCCAAGACCACATTCTACAAGACAGCAGGATACATGGTATGGATTCTGATTTTCTTAATGCTTTGGAAAGCCTACAAGTCACACTTCCATCTCTTGATCTTACATATTTTGCTAGTAAGGATACCGTCCCCCCTAAAGCTCAGAATGCTTTGGCGAGTTCCTTTTTTAGCAAAATCGTAAAAGAAATGCAAGTTGAGTTTGACATGACTGTTAGACAAAAAGTAATTTTCCAATGTTTACAAGCTGAACATGCTCAAGATTTTCTTTTTGTCATTCCTATTGAGGGGCTTGTAATGCATATGTCACCCATTGAATATCGTACTATTCTCAAGTGCTGCCTCATGATTCCTCTATTCCCAGCAGATGAGGCTTGTCCAGTATGCCACAAATCATGCTTAGATGTTTTTGGGGAACATGCCTTTCATTATCGCGAACTTACAAGTTTTAAATATAGACATGATTTTGTCAGGAATGCCATTTTTGATGTACTACGACATGCGGGGGTTGCTTCAAAAAAAGAAGCACCGGTAAATTTTTTGACTAATCCACAGGAGGGGATATTGAAACTTAGGCCAACGGAAGTTTTAATATTTGGGTGGGTTGGAGGAAAACATGCGTGTGTCGATTTGATTGGAGTTACTCCATTGATGGGTCCAATAAAGAGTGATTTTGTCACGGGATAAACTGTACAAAAAACTACCTCAGCTAAAGTGGCTAAGCATGAGAAGGCTTGTATTGACAATCAACATGTATTCATCTCCTTTGTTTTTGATACATCTGGGTTCTTAGCAAATGAAGTAGTGGAATTCCTCAAGAGGATCCAAAAAATTATGTATAGCAATGTTATGGTTCCTATATGTATGAATGTTGTATTTCGATTGATTGGATTTGCCATCCAAAAGGTATTAGCGGTGCAGCTTGTTGCCCGTCTCCCATCAATTTCTATGTAGTGACCAGTGTTTGAATTGAAAAATAAAATAAAATTGATGTTCCTTCTTTGAAAAAAAATATTAAAACAATTTGTTGGCTTGCCCATACCATCTGCAATATAAAGCAATGATGATCCAAAAATATCAAAATCGGAGAAATTTTAGCACCACCTGCATCCGACGACAAACATATGTAGGCCGAAGGAAGATCTGTCAGATATTTACACATTTAAGCAAAAAGAGATTAAAAATTAAAGATACAATACATGAGCAAAACGAATGAGAAAAGGATAAAGCACTCGGGCCCAGTAAAAGAGAAGACAAGTTTTTGTAAAATAAAACAAAAGGCATATATAAGCAAATGGATAAAAGGAAATGCAAATATAATAAAAAATCATAAATGTTAAAATCTCACTAACTTATAAATCATAGGAACTCCATGGATTTGGATGCAACAAGTCCACTGGAGAGCGGATCGCCGAGGAGTTATTTCCCTGACTAAGCATTCCAAACACCCAAATGCCCTATTAGGACATCTGACCTCAAGATTTCCCAGTCAGGGCATCGATTCGCAAACGATTCGCCGATCGGCGATCCGTTCGCCGATCAATGATATTTCGGAAAACTTTTTAAATTTTATAATATAAATAATAATATACATATATATAAATATTTGGAATTGAGAATCGGCTGGTTTGCCGATTCTCAATTCCAAATATTTTTATATATTATTTTTTATAATATAGAATTTAAAAAGTTTTCCGAAATAATATTATATATTATTTTTATGTATTGATCGGTAAACGATTTGCCGATCGGCGAACCGTTCGTCGATCGATACATCGACAGGGAAATACTGAGGTCAGATATCTTGACAGGGCATTTGGGTGCTTGGAATGCCTAGTAGGAAAAAAAACTCCGAGCACATGCAAGCGAAACACAGCATGAGATAAGCAAAACATACATGGCGATGTCAATGCTGAAAAAATCAGCAAAAACATACCGCGATATACGAACTTGGAGGTCTCTTCTTGATGGCTCCTAAAGATACCAAAATCACACAACGACGGATGATCTTGCAACATTGAAGATGGTGATTATGGAGGAGGCAAGACCAAATCTAATGGAGAAATAGAGTGTATTTTTTCATTGTCGCTTCATTTTGGTAAGGACTGTGACACATGTGACTATAGGATTTTAAGAAATTCTCAAGTTCGATATTCACTTAGATTCAGCTCGTTAAAAGTTTGATTCAAATTTGCTTCGAAAATAAATGAATTAAACCAGAGCACAAGTTTAGGCTCGATTAAATAAACGAATTCAACCTAAAAATTATAAGATCGCTCAGATTCGATTCGTTAAAAGTTCGATATACACCTATTTACAAATCTTTTTCTGGATAAATGAACCTTATTTCAAGATAAGTTGACAAGTGGACTTTGTCTAGAGATAAGTAAATATTTGCGGAATAAGTAGACTTTATATATGTATAAACTATGCTAAGATAAATGATCACATGATGGTTACAACATCCATTATATATATGTCTAGTACTTTTCCCTTCCTTATCCCTCAAATCCACATAACAACTATAAATCTTATTTGTCCTTTATCCCCATGTTTTCCTTATCCCTCGTCCAAATGAATATAAAATATACTACAACTACATCTTTTTTTTCAAAGAAATGAATTCTTATTGATGTAATTTTTTTCAAAAAGATAAAAAAGAGTTAGAATAAGAAAAAATGAATGAATAATTATTCTAATTATATATATATATATATTTCTTTTTGTTTTGCTCGCTCTTATTAGAAAATTCTCAAGTTTGTTATTCGCTTTGATTTGATTCGATTAAATACAGGTTCGATTCAAGTTCAGTTCAAAAATAAACGAATCGAACGTGAACACAAGTTTAGGCTCGATTAAATAAACAAACCGAGCTTAAAAGTTATAGGTTTGCTCTAGTTCGATTCGTTTACATCCCTATGTGGCTAAAGTCAATCACACGTCGAGTGCCAATCCACATGGCATGCAGGAGCTGCATCTTGCCAAGGTCCGCCTCCGTAACCTCCTACCTCGTGTTGTATTTAAGCTTCCTCGCATTGCAGAACATGGTCCACATTGGCTATTCCAGCAGCTTGGTCTTGTCGGCCACGATCTTCTCACACTCGAGCAAGAACAGAACCCAACCACCAGAGCTCTGATATCTTCCTCTCAGGGTGACAGATAACAAGGAGTGTCATCGAGCTATGACGGAGGTTGGCCAGAGCGGTTCCAAGGAGCTTCTTCCTCCTTGAATTGCCGTGTAGAAAAGCCGCATCCAGCTCTGAACATTGTTGATTCATCGAGCTATGAAATCTTGCATAATCTACTACCAGGAAACTCCACCCACCTTTTGATTACCAATTTGTTAGTTCCAATCAACTAGTGTTTTTAAGATCTTCAACTTCTTATTCCAGCAAATCGATATTTGTTTCTTAGTTTGATATGTTACTTGTTCGAGTTATACTCATTATAAATCCGATTCAATCTTGACTAGATCATATGTTGCCCACGTTCTGAATTATATCACGTTTTCAAGTTTTCAATCCTCTTAACGAGGATCGCATTCTATAGAAATTTGTTGGAAATCTTAAGTAATAGCCTTGAGATTTGAATTGTTGTTTTTTTCTCAATTCATGATATGAAAGTTCAGATCTCATAATCTTAGAGATCAATTCTGTGAATCGAATCGAAATTCAACTTTCTCACGAACAGATCAAGTCTCTTGGAACTATTTCAACTATCTAGAGTAGATCTTCAGCCACCAAGAACGAAGGATCAGAGACCTCTTCTCCGCTTGGACCAGCACATCATCAAGAACCATTCTCCGCACGAGGAACACAACCCATCTCCTGAAATAGCTTCCCAGTGGGGATGGCAAGCTACCGGGTGAGGATGGGGAGTAGTAGGGGTGCACATGGATGGGATAAAATCCGTAATCCGATCCAATCCGTTGTCATTGGATTGGATCGGTTTGGATTTATATGTCTAATGGATCGGACCGGATCGAACTTTTACAAATCCGTTCATTTATGGATTGGATCGGATTATTGTCAAAATCTGATCCGATCCAATCCGTTAATCCGTTAATAAATAAATAAATAAATAAATTCATTTGTTGTTATTAGAGCACGTCATATATTTAATTTTATTTGAAAGCTATGTGTAAATATCCAAGCTACTCACATTTATAGTGTACACCATACTTGTTGGAAACCCCCTTAGCCCACCACATCAGTTGGTTTAAAAAAAGTAATAGTTACCCACAGTGTCCTTCACATCCTTCTATTTTTTCAAAGAAAACATCTTTCTTAAAAAAAGCATACCTAAACTCAAACCCCCCTTTGGACCCCTTTCAAAAGAAACACCCATCCGGACGTCACACCTCTCCTCCCTCGAAAGTACATATCTCCGCTGGTTGCCACCCTTGTCTCCAACTGTGCATATGCTGCCAGATCTCCCTCGTGTATGCGCAACCAAACCTCCATCGTGCACGGCATCCAGACCTCGTCCTCGGCTCTCTCAGACCCCCCTCACGCTGCGGCCAAGCACCTTAGGTACCTCTTTCCAACATCGTGCCATCGCGCATGGTCCTTGCCCCAAACCTCCCTCGTGCATAACCTCCCCCCCGCACCGCATAGTCAAGCAGGTCGGTTGCAGATTAGTTGTAGTTCTTATTTGATATACACAAACTTGCAATTTTATTAAAAGTCAACGTGATACTTCTATAATTCCTATAAATTATAGGTATTGTTCATACTAAATCAATAACAAGCATATATTTTTTGTTTTCCAAAAAATAACTATCATTCTCTTTAATACTCTCAATTTTAGAACCATGATTCAAATGTCGAGGTCTAATGTGCTACAAACTTAATCATAACCTATGATGTGATAGTAGGTGAGCATTAAAAATCCGATCCAATCCGTGATCCAATGGATTGGATTGGATTGGATTTGCATTTTTAATGGATTGGATTGGATTGGAAAAATAAAAAATCCGTTGAGTATGGATTGGACACGGATTAAGCTAAAATCCGATCCAATCCAATGAGAGAATACGAAAGATATTAATGGAATCTTAGATGGATAAGGCATGCTATTGTTTTGATTATGGAATATCTTTATTGATAGAGAAAAATGATATATGGAGATAGATGGGTATTTAAACATAATTAATATGAACAAGTTTCTACATAAGGGAAAAGGATGTTATTTTTGAAATATTTAAACCAATGTAAAGACTCATAACATATCTATCAAAATTTACCTTGAGGGGATTGTGGGGGGAGGGGGAGCTTGGCCCCCTCCCATCCCCTGACGAGTTCGTGATCCATCACATTAATTAGCTGAAAATAGAGTTTTCTCCAGAGTATGCATTCATGTGTTTATAACTCATAATTAGCATTCAAGCACTTGTAACAAATTATTATTATTTTATTTGGCTTTCATATTCACTTATAAATATTCACCTGACTTCACTCAATTTTAATTAATTCACACTAACTCTAATTGACAAGAAATCAATTTTATTCTGTGCATATCACTAATATTAATCAATAAAAAAACTTAAAATGGTTACTTGTATATATATAAAATAAACCTAAATCCTAATTCCAGGATAGAAAGTAGTAAATACTAACCCCTCGCATACAGTGTCCAATTTCACTCTACTTACTTTTGAATTAATACACATTTAATTATCTACAAATCAAGACCAAATTCAAAAGAATCGGAGTTCATTTGTGAAATTTGAGTTTTGAAACCAAACTATAAATTTTACATAATCACTGATTTTTTATTTGTTATTTCATGTACATATCTAGCTCTTTTTTATTTTCCATTTCTTCATTTCATCTCATTTTCTAACTAGCCACATAAAAATAAAAATTCAAAAAAATCAGAAAAACAAAGAAAAAGACCAATCCTAACTTGAACATACAAACTAATTCATCTGTGTGTATCTCATATTTTCTAAATATCTCTCACTCAGAAAAATAAAAAAATTACATTTGTGCCCATTGCATTATTTACATCATGTTTGATTTTTGCATGCATTTATTGTTTACAGAAAACAAAATTAAAAAATACAAAATTAAAAAATTTTGATAATTTGTATACATAGAATATCACGAAAAAATTTACAACTTGCACACATGACTTCATTTGCATTTGAGTTCTTCATGAACATTATAGAATGCATTTAGATCGACACTTTTCAATTTGAGCATTTTTGCATATGAGGTCGTTTGTTATTATTGATTTATTTGTATTCATTTCTCATGCATTGTCAATAGGGTCAACATTACCCACGTGTGAAAACCTCATTCATCCACATCAGATGCTTAGTCAACCCACACGAGCCCTCAGTCAGTCGTCCTTCGTCTCCTAGCACCCTTGACATGGACGTTGGATAAACTTTAGATCCAACAGCCGTGATCCTTCCTGCCTACCCTTAGTCTCCCTCACGTGTCCCCCCATGATCCCATCACAACCATTGGATCTGAGATGACCTAACAAATAGGGCACCATCTCCTACCCCCCCCCCCCACCAACATCGGAAATCCCTTGTTGCCGACTGATAGACCCACTGAATGCTTATGTATATTGTGTCTCATTATAGTACGTGTATAGAGCATTGTCTATACAAAATCATGCTAAGTACATTGATTTCTATGAAGAGGTACGACTAATATTTATTTAACATGGGCAAGTCTCAGGGTCGATACATGGACACAAGCTAGTTTGATTTTTTTCTTAATTTTTAATTATTGTTTTATCGATAAAAGAGACTAATAGATTAATTAATGCATGCAATTCTCAAACAATGCATATATTTCAAATCTAGATTGTGCAATGTGCAAGAATGAATGCGCAAAAATAAGATGAAATGATTTTTCTATGAGAACAAATGCAAGGTAAAAAATATAGCTAGTGAATGTAGTTGCAGATGAGTAAAAAAAGAAGAGAAGAATATATATGTGAATATAAAGTTTAATCTCCCAAAAATATTCTCAATGATCCTTCAAGATTATTCATAGATGATCAATAGGACTAAGAAATAATTGAACCAAATTCTTAAGTAGTACCTTGGATTTACTTAAATCCCCAGGTACTACGAAAAGTTTTTTTATATCGAAACTACAGTGGTGTCGCATGTTCAACATGCAACACTTGCAATATTTTTTTACCTAGGAACAACAGAGGTAGCGCATCTTGAAGATGCGATATACGATGATCTTCATGGATTAGTTCCGGGATTCTTCCAGGAACTTTCTCACATAGCGCATGCTAAACATGCGCTATATGAGGATCTTCCTGGAACAATTCCAGGAAGTTTCTCATATAACGCATGTTAAACATGCGCAATTTGAGGATCTTCCTGGAACAATTCCAGGAAGTTTCTCATATAACGCATGTTCAACACACGCCATATGAGCATCTTCCTGGAACAATTCCAGAAGTTTATCATATAACGCATGTTCAACACGTGCCATATGAGGATCTTCCTGGAACAATTCCAGGAAGTTTCTCATATAACGCATGTTCAACACGTGCCATATGAGGATCTTCCTGGAAAATTCCAGTAAGTTTTACCGATAACCCTGCATAAACACGATTTATCGATCTCCCTTTGACCCACTATTTCATTGAAGTTCTTTCCTACTTGCATTTTAACTTGTATAGAGGTGTTCCTCCTAAGGAATACGTGTCTCGACAATCACATAAGTGGGTTATCGATGTACACACATTCACATTCACAAAGGTTATATATTGATGCACAAACACAATCACACAAATTACATATATTAAATTATCCACAGAGATACATTTTCATATTTATCTCACATTAACAACTACACAAATTACAACTCAACGCCTTCTCCTACGTTGATATGTTCTTGTTGTATCACGAAGATGAAAGGGTAACAAACTGTTCGTCTCGTCTATCATGTTGATTTGCGAGAGTCCTACACCATCTTCGTCGAAGGTAGGCATCGGTGGTGGTGTGAGCATGCACTAAGTGGGTTGTGTTTCTCTAGCGTCCATGCCTTGCCTCAACGGTGCTTGCGGCGTTGGCATGTCGTCATGTGATCGCTCGACAACCGGTGTGACAAAGTCTCTTTCCAATTCCATTGACGCAAGATCGTCATCTGCCCCAGCGGCTGCCTCATTCTCCACAGGTTCCGCTACCGGTTCACGCACTCTTCCCCGACCTCTTCCTCTTGCTCTTCCTCGCCTAGCCTCCACTTGAGACATATCAGCATGGTCCTCATGTATTGTGACTGCATCTGCAAATTGAAATGCCAACCATTGCTCCATTTCTTCTTTTGCTTGTGCGGCAATCTCGCGGCATTCCTCATGTCCGATATCGTATATCCGGCGCCACTTGGCGAGCTGCATCCAAGGAAAAAATATATATCGGTTATTTTGATGGAAACTTATTGAAGTAAATTACAACAGAGTTTGTCAGATCACTTACGTTGCTTGCCAAAGTTGCACCTATCCATCCAATAAATCTTCTTGTAATCATCCTATACCATTGCTCGAAGGCAGGCATCGTGAAGATCCCATTGGACTGGTCGAGAGCAACGATTGTATCTTCCCGATCATCCCATTGGCTTATATGCAACCAATGTTTTGCCCTCCAATCCACACGTACCTTTCCCCTCAAGTCGATGACGTGGAGGTCCTGAAAGGTAAAGCAAGGGCATGGAATGTCCTGACGACCGCCAAATTGTCTCAAAAATCGGTCCGGGAAGTGATACTCCACAATGTGGAAGTATATCAACAGTACGCATGCCCTCTAAATGCTTTCGCCTTCAAGACAGTTGGCAGGGAGACTTGCGCAGTTGTCATCGGTATAAGGTGTCCACAACACATGCGTGGGAAAATTGTATTTAGTTTAGTAGATTTTTTTGGATGAAATTGAATTAATTTGTGGATGCAAATTTACCTTCTCAAGTGATTGCATGTCGAAAGCGTCGCGGTATGGTCTTACAACATGTGTTGGCTGTTGACGATGCGCAAACGTCGTTGCCCAACGGACCCCTAACAGGCGCCCGTGCCAATGTCTGCCTTCCCTCACAACAGGAGCAATGTGCGGGAAATGCTCCCATGCCCAGAGCTGAAGCAGTATGACCGAGCCTCCAATCTCCTCGATCGCCATATCCGCCGCTAAACAGAGATGCCTATATAGATACGCAAGTACGACGGATCCCCATCTCAACGTCTCAGAGTACTCTAGATTGTGCATATGTAGTAGCGCAATAAGGGAAACCAATGATCCTGACTTGTCCGTGAATAATACACCACCAAGCAACTACAAGATGTAAGCACGAGCATGTCTCTGTAAGTGCACCTCTTCTGCATATTCTGGCAATTCTGCAAAATGAGTGAATAACCAACTCGCTAACACCCTGCTGCCAACGATCTCGAATGGAAGAGGCCTTACACCCAACAACTCATCGCACGTATCTGCCCATGTAGCTCCAGGTGTGGTCTCCTCGGTAACAACAGGTATATCAATTCTTAACCCCATTATGAACGTGATGTCCTACAAGGTGATAGACAACTCCCCACTAGGCATGTGGAAAGTATGTGTCTTGGGTCTCCAGCGTTCAACCAAAGCCGTTACCAAATGCCAATCAAGTGTGATGAATTCCATCTCAGATATTCATCCAAAGCCTGCTTGAGCTAAATACGGCTGGAGTCGATCATCTAAAGGAATGCGGCGTACATGTGTCTCCCGACGTCGACAATGCAATCATGAAGATTCCTACAAGAAATTTGTTATAACCAAAACAAGTAAAGAAAAATATTTTAAATGCCTTGCATCGCCAGCCCAGACACGACGAGAACGATGACGCTCCTGGAGAGCCAAAACAGATAGGTTAAGTGGACCGAGATCCATCTACAATATAAAATTTCAATGTGAGAAAATATATAAATTGTTATCAACCAACAAAAAAGAATATACGAAAAGAGCAATTATGCTGCAAATTAAAAGAAAAAGAAGCAAACTTACTCAAAGCAGGACATTTGCGCTTGTTTTGACCTAGGCCACCACAATTACCACATTTATTTTTATTCCTTCCCACTGTCTGCGCATTAGAGGTGGATGCTTGAGAATCCCGTGTGCTTTTATTTGGACATCCACGGTGTGTGTGACCCAGTATCCCACAAAATGAACAAGTATTTTGCCGAATCACATCTCAAACATCCATTTCATTATGAATTCTTGTTGAGCGTGGTCGACCTTTGCCGAGCTTACGCTTTGGGTCAAGACGTAGTTCTGAATAGTCCAAATGGGCCCACGTTTCCCGATCATCGATGGGAAAATTTTTTCCTCCATATACTTTCAGTTGATGCTGCCACGTGTACCACTCTCCAACATAGGAATCCACTTCTGCTCGACAGTTAGAAATGACCGCAATATCGTGGGAACATGGGATACAGAAACACTTATTACATGTGCATTTACGTTGGAGTAAATTGACCGTGTATTGTTTGCGACCACGAAGATCATACTGCGTCCGTCGAACACCACTAGAAACCTCAAACAGTATATCCGGGTACCTTTGTATTTGCGTTACTGTGTGCCCGTTCGCAGCTGCACTCCAACGGTTCAACTTTGTTGCTGCGTAATGTGTGAATTTACGTCCTGCAGCAATGACTGCGCTTGCCTCTTCTGCATGCTGGTTAAAGTATAACACATAATTATAGAAAGTCTTCTCGATCAATGCAGAAATTGGCAAACAATGGGCATCTTTGAGAACTGTATTGTAGCTTTCACTCAGATTTGTAGTCATCTGACCAAACCTATAACCACCATCATAAGCCAAGGTCCATTGCTCACGACAACAATCATGAGTCGAAAACCATCTTCCTGCTTTTGTGTTCCACTCCTGTAATTTCCTCATGAAGTAAGCGAACTTTCTACTAGTAGTTTGTAATGTTGCTGCTTGCACCAAGACTTTCATGGAGTCGTTCTTGAAAACGCTATTGAACTTGCTCGTGACATGCCTTGAACAGAACCGCCTGTATGCAAAAGGTTATAATAAGTCCACGTCAACATCTTTCATAGCGGATTTTATTCCAGAATTCCGGTCGGAAATGATACATATTGGCCCAGCTTACATGCCAATTACCCTGATACGTACCAACGATAGAAACCACTTCCATGAAGGACTGGATTCCTCATCAACAATTCCGAACGTAAGAGAAACGATATATTTATCCCCGTCAATCCCGCATGCAATGAGCAATTTATGTTTGTACTTCCCATACAAATGGGTCCCATCAATACTAATCAAAGGACGGTAATATTTGAATGCCTCAATGGAAGGCCCAAACGCCCAAAAGCATCGTTGAAATATACGGTAATACGGTTTCCGAGGATCAGGATGGTCGTTGTATTCAATATCAATTTCAGTCCCTGGTATGGCATTCTTCATTGCATGTAATAGATAAGGCATTTCATCGTAAGACTTCTTCCAATCACCGAATACAATTCCGATTGCCTTCCTCCGAGCATCCCAAGCCCTTTTCTTGGTAACCCAGTAGTTGTACATCTCGTGGATGTGAGCTCTACAACTCAAAATACGAACATTAGGGTCATCCCTCACAAGAGCTAACAATGATCTGGACATGAATTTGTAGTCCAATTGAGGGTGATCTTGATTAACTGTAGGGTTTATACAAGTGTGCGACCCAACAACCTTAGAGATCACCCGAAGACCATCAAATTTTCTAAAATGTCCTCGTATATACCAAACACATCCATTCGATCTATATGTGCAAAAAACCGACCATATTAAGCTGGTGGATTCCTTGACAATGAAGTCATAGTGTGCCAGAATGTGATACTTCTTTACAGCATAAATGAAATCTTCCCTACATTTGAAGGTTCTGCCCTTGCGTATTTCGTCAACGACGCCATCAAGTCCAGAATTCTTTCGAATGTCGTCTTCATAGGTTGAACAAGTATTAGATCCTCTCACCCCAAAAAAGGATAAACGGGGTACAATTTGCTGCATGCTTTGTTCATCGACTCTGATCTCCTCGTATACCACATTATCGTCAACATCTTCTTCACTATCTTCTTCCTGGTCATCATCGGTTACCCAAGGGATGAAATCATACAAAGCATGATTAACCTCTTGCAGCAAAGAGACACTTATGTGCCATTTCTGATCCTTACATGGTTGTGTTATAAGCACATCAGTGTCAAAGGAGGGTGGTATGTTAGGGACAATTGTTGGTTGTGTCCTAGGGACAATTGTTGGTTATGTGCTATGGACAAATGTTTGTTGTGTGCTAGGGACAACAGACGGTCCTGTGTTAGTCACAACATTGCGGACTTTGCTCACAGATACATCTTCAACAATAATGTCAGTAGGCATCGATTTCCCAATGGTCCGAGCATACACAAAAACTCCCTGCACATCATTATCATCGACGATAGATGAAAATGATGGTTCTTCCCCTAGGCCTTGAGGGATGCGATGTAGTAATCGGATTTTTTTATTATTGGCATCCAGATTGAACTTACGGTAAACCAAGTTCAACATCTCATCAAACGTCATATTAGGCATTAATCCAAACCCACAAACATTGATCGTCGAACCACCAATAAGCGTACTCTTCAAATGAAATATACAATACAACTGCTCCATTCTGACCTAATACATGACACAACGTACAAGTAAAAAAACATTGATGAAATGAAGATAAATGTGCATATTATATAACCAATATCTAATCTCTAATTTTTTTTTTTACCAAATCTCAATGGAAGCAACAACGGGTACGCCCTAGTGAGAGGCGATGGCGGCTAGGGCGGCAACGAACAAGGAAGCTACGGAAAAGGAGTTTTTCGCGAGGCTTGGGGTATTCAAAACACAGGTTTGTGGGAGAGGGGGAGGCCGCGATCGGCAACTGCAGCAGTGGGAGTCGGCGGGCAGCACTGGGAGGTCGGGTGAATGAGGAGGCGTGAGGAGGGTTCCGAATTCGCGTGGTTTATTAGATCAAAAATCGCATCTTCAAGATGTGCTACATATATCGCATCTTTAAGATGTGCTACCTCTGTAGTTCCCAGGTAAAAAAAATATTACGAGTGTCGCATGTTGAACATGGGACACCACTTTAGCTTCGGTGTAAAAAAACTTTTTATAGTACCTGGGGATTTAAGTAAATACAAGGCACTACTTAGGAATTTGGTTCGATACAGGGATACAAGCTAGTTTGATTTTTTTCTTAATTTTTAATTATTGATTTATTGATAAAAGAGACTAGTAGATTAATTAATGCATGCAATTCTTAAACAATGCATATATTTCAAATCTAGATTGTGCAATGTGCAAGAATGAATGCGCAAAAATAAGATGAAATGATTTTTCTATGAGAACAAATGCAAGGAAAATATATCTAGTGAATGCAGTTGCAGATGAAAGAAAAAGAAGAGAAGAATATATCTGTGAATATAAAGTTTAATCTCCCAAATTTATTCTCAATGATCCTCCAAGATTTTTCATAGATGATCAATAGGTCTAAGAAATAATTATCTATCAATCCTCGATTGTAGGCTAAAATGATTAAGTAGATTTAATTTGACATTAAGATTAAGATAGATACGATAATTTATCGCCCTTATTCCCTATAAGATTAATTCCTTAAGAAATAATAGTTAAAATAGAACTAATTAGGGAATAAATATTAAGAATCCTCCTTTATAATTTCCTTGCAGAAAATGATCAATCTCCATAATAATTTAATTGTAGAATTTGCTCTTAAGAAGCCTGCAAATGTCAATTCAATCCACCAATAAAAATCAATTCAATTCAATTCTAGTCGCTCCACAAATGATCTAGAAATAGAGAAAGATGGCTTCAAAATAACGTATTATACATGAAAATGGGAGGTAAAATAAGAAAGTTTTTCAATAAATAAAATTCAGGGACTAAATTATAATTAAAATAAAGTTTCTATTGCATTTTAATCCTCGAGAGAGCTTATCTATAATTAAATGGAAGCGGTGAGGTTCCTTTGTAATTTTCCCATGTGGGGGCCAAGGTGTAATACCAAAACTATCAGGGGCCTCCCCTACAAATTCTCCAGATCACATGACCATGGAGGCTCAGACCAAAGTTGTGGAACAGGGCTGAGGGTCGTTGATTGCCGCAAAATCCGACTTGGTTAAGCTGATTAATTATAGTGTCATTGTGACCCAGGCAGGATATGCGATCATTGAGAAAATTTTTATTTAACCACTGCAAAAATCAAGCAAATTAAGCACAAGTGATGTTGCTACTTTTATTAACTAGGTATAGCGACCATGGTCGAACTCAAGGAGCACAATTAGAAGCTAAGTAGGTGATTTAAAAATCAAAGGATTTTTATTCTCTTTTTAGTGGTTTTTTATTTAGCATTTTTTTAAATTTTCAAAATAAGGGGAATAAGGACAAAGGGAAAAAATATACACAAGCACTCTTTTTTGGAATTTTTATAGAGGTTAAAAATACTCAGAAAAATCAAGTAAAAATATTATTATGTTATATATTTTTTTGTACTTTTTATAAAGATCTTTGTATGATTTTTCAAATGTTTTTGCGATTTTCTAAAAACCAAAAAGAAATAGAACAAGTAAATAGTGTACAGCTAGAAGTATTTTTCGATTTGAAAATAGGATAAATGACAAAAACTCCTGAAAATAATTTTTATCAAATACGATGAAGAAATGTCTGTAAACAGGAACTTAAAGTGTAATTTTTGGAATTTTTGTAAGTTTTTGAGTCTTTTGCACATTTTTAGGTTTTTATAAAATATTTTTAAGCAACATTTCTACAATAGCTAAAATAGGACAAAAGACACCTACATTAATTTTTTAAAAATTTTCAAAATCTTTTTCGATTTTTTTATAGATTTTCTAAGGAGAAGAGGGACTTTTTAGTTGATTTTTGAATTTATAAAATAGATAAACAACGAAAAATGGCACAAAAATCACCACGCAATCAATACTCTAGTAAAAACAAAAGTTGATTTTTGTAGAATTTTTTGGGCAAAATGCAATTTATTATGATTAACAAAAGACAATAATTAAAAACAGTGCAACAGGGACCTATTTTCAATTATTTTAAGTCTCAAGGCCTATTGGATTACACTCAAGAGAAGTATAAGGATCGTTATGCAATTAATCCAAAAAGAAGTGCGTGCTACACACGATCAACACTCACAGAGGCATAAATGCAATTAATCAAAAACTTCATCTAATGCATTAACCAATAAAGCTCAAGATAGTTATTGCAATTAACCCACAAAAATAAATGTGGACGTACGTGAGTCAGACTCGGTTGGACAAAAATGCAAATAAACAAAATACGAGTTCCTTACTATAAAATATCCAAACTAAGTTATACTACGACATTTATTTATAGGATTAAAAAAATAAAACAAAACAACATGAGGTAAAGGGAAATTTACCTTTCGACGGGACACGTGGTGCATGTGTGGGGGTTCCTCTAACGTATGGTCTTGATGACCATTAGAAGGTGGATCTGACGACTCTGAAAAGCAGGCTGACGTATGGTGCAGATCTGCCAAAAGTTGATCTGACGCTACAGAAAGGGGCACTGTGATCGAATCTGGACGGGTGGATCATGATCCGATGGTGCTAAGGCATGGTGGACGAATGCTGAAGAATGCTCCACCAGGGTTTATTCAATCTGATATTCCGGTTGTTTTACTGCTCTGATTACCTTGCTAAGAGATCCATCATGCTGCTGAAGTGGTTCCACTTCGGGTTGGGGGCTCAGATGGAGCGGAGGATGACCGGATGTATGCGACGAAGGAGGTCCTCCTAGAGCTGCTTTGCCTGGACAATTGAGTCTCAAATCGAGCTTCACGCTCTCTGTGTCTGCAAAGGGGAGAAGGGATTGAAGGCATAACTCCGGTCAAGTTATTACAGTTGGAAGACGATGGAAGCAATGTGGAGTGGAGGTCGACGTTCGACGAAAGTGGTAGAGGAATGTCTTGTCTTGATCCCCCTCTGATGAGCAAGACTCAATGTGATCATGGTGCGTTAGAAGGATGGGGAGAGGCAGGTTCTCGATTTGTGCGGATGATGTGGTCGATGGAGCTCGGACTCGATTATCAGAACGAAAGAAATGGACGACGATGGTGATGAAATAAATCGAGGTGGACAGTGAAATGGAAAGGGAATGGAGGGTACCCGAGTGTCCTACAGTGAACGGTGAGGTGCGGTGAAGGTGAGGGTGAGGTCCTTGCCTCGATTCCGGTGTGGAAGGCAGAAGAGACTCGAGGCGGCGAAGGTCTCCGGCCACGTAGGAGTTGCGTGCGACCAAGCTGCAAACCCTCCAAAGGGATCCTCCGGGATCCTGTCACTATACTGAAAGTGGAAAAGGGGTAATGGTGGTGTGAGGGACGAGCTACTGGACAATGGAGGCGAAGGAATGACTTTATAGGCATCCTAAGGTTCCAGAAGGATCGGAAGAATGAGGGAAACCCTAGGAGGATTCGATGAGACCTAGGTAATGAGTATCGCAGATCTATGAGGTTTCTTTGGGCCCAAGCTTCGAGGAGAATGATGGTCAGAGTCGGGCTAGAGAAAGGGGAGAAAAGGGCTCCGACGAGCAAAGTCAGGTCAACAAACCCGGGTCAGCCAATAAGAAAAATCTGATTCCATAAATCAAAGAATATTAAATAAAAATAGTAAAGGATTTTGAAATAAAAAATGAATATGTTTTTTCTATTTTGAAGCTATTTTTTTCTATGAGTTTTAATTATTTATATTAATTCATATATACTCTATTTACACTATTGTGTATTATATATAGGTATAATCTACCTATATTTTATATATGTATTTCTATTTATTATTTTTAAATAAAAACCTTTTTTATATTTTATCTATTTGCAGCATAATTTAAGGATATAAAAGAATTTTTATTTTATTTTCTTAGATTAAATATAGATGTTAAATAAATAGGTCTTTTGTGCAATATATACATGTATAATGAGAGTTTGATTATATTTTTGATTTTTTGTGTTTTATTATTTTTATTTTAATTCTGTAGTATTATTAGAAATATTCACTTTTATCTAAAAATACAATAAATTTTATGTGAAATAAATAAATAAATAAATAAATAAATTTATATGTATAGTTACCCTATGGCTATACAATACACCCAAAAAAGCCAACTTTTACACCATAGCTTCAAAAATCATGAAACCACCATTATTTTAAAGATAATTTAATCTAGAGATCAATAACGATGATTTTAGAAGAATTTGAGTTCATCTGGAGCTGGAATTGATCTTTTAAGTTCTTATTTTATGACTTTTTATGAGTGGTATTATTTGCACTATCTACGTCACTTGGTTTTGCGAATATTTTTATTATTTAGAAAATATTTTTATTTACAAGTTTTATTAAGAAAATAATTTATTTTGAGTTCTTTATGTTGATGAATTAAATAAGGGAGGATATGCACAAGTAATGCATAGTGAAGAATATACAAGGACCATATCTCCCCTTACTTTATTCCTTGTCGATCAGGTCAATAATTGACCTTCTCTCAAATTCGGGTCAGTCTATACTAATTGCATAATTACATCCTTCTTTTATTTCTTTTCTTTTCTTCTTTATTATTTTATTTTCAACAAAAGGTGTTAATTACATAATATTAACAAATGTATTTACAATGACAATTTATTGGATTTATTGGATTTACACATATTTACAGATGTTATTGCTAAAAGATTTGGCTAAAAGAAAAGAATAAAGTAACCCAAGGCTGAGAGGCTCGTGTGGGGGACTAATCAGATGGTGGAGAGGTGCTTTGATGCTCGATCATGCGGTTGGAGATGCTTAGATCAGGGGTGTTGGATCAGTGAGATCCGACGGAAACTATGCTTCTCTTTCCTCCTCGGTCCGATTGAGGACCTAGTGAAGAACGACGATGCAGTAGAGGAGTGGTATGAAAGACAGAGATCTGGGTGGAGCTTCGTCTTTGAAGGAGACATAATCTAAACTAGAGCTGGAGTCCCATGAAATAGCCCCCTCCTCAGGTCGTCTGGAGGTGAATCAAAGAGGGGGAGCCCTTGGCTCTTTCAGCTGCAGATGTGGAGATGGCTCCAGACTAAGGAGCTCTGATGAGCTTGACCTGCAAGGGGGTGATGAATCCACATTTCATCATCTTTATTCTATCATTTTGACATCAAAAATCCTAGCAAATGCGTGTAAATAGTATTAAATCCATCATCTTAGCATTCATGCATGTACCTGTAAATAGTGTATAAAATACTGTAATTAAAGCCAAAATTATAGAATAAATAAAAGAAAAGAAAAAGAATAAAATATTGTAAATATTTTATGACCCAAAACCCCGAGACCTAGGCATCTTGATGAATAGGTCGATAAGGAATAAAGTAGGGGGAGATAAGGGTTAAATGCATGTTCATCTTTGTTCATTATTTATTCATTTGGGACCTATTTTTGGTTCCACTTTTTATACATCAAATAAAGAAACTTTGTACATGAATGTTGTAGATAATTAAATAAATAAAAATACAAAATTGATTCTATAGAAAAATAATCTACATATAAAAAGTTATGGTCTGAATAAAAATCCAGAATCCCAACTTCCCAGACATGTATCTCACAAATGAAAACTCCAAATGCAGCAAACTCACCTTTAATTTTATATAGAATAAAATAATCTATTTAATGGAGGTGGTTTCGCATTTGGCAGAGCTACGGTTTGAAAGTTGAGTTTTTGACCCTCATTGTATACTTGTACAGCTTACAAAATTCAATTTATTCTTTATTCATTGATTTTATAATTTTATATTTTTATAATTTTGTGAATATTATTTATAATAATTATGTACATTAAACAGGAATAAAAACCCAAAATAAAACTCAAAATAAAAATATATGTATATAAAATACTTAGGTATTATACCTATACAATACCTACTTATATTTTACTTAATATACCAAACACATCAGAAAAATATAATAAAAATATATTTGTGTATATAAAAGTATTCTATAATTTTATAAAACAAGAAACAAAAATAATAAAATTAAAATACACAAAATAAAAATTAAAGACTAAAATATATAGGTAATATACCTATAAGGGGTATAAAAGTAAACTAGTAAAAATATATTCCATAAAAATAATTAAAAATCAAAATAAAATACTACATAAAATAATAAATATTTTTTATTCAATAACCTAATTAAAAAAATATCGTTTATTATTTTTTATTGATTTTACAAATTAATTTTTAGAGGTTTTTCCTAGTTGGTCCACGTGGACCAACCAGGTGGTCTGAATTGTTGACCAAGGTCAAAAGTCTGACATTCACCTCTGGCTGTGTTAGAAAGGCTTTTTGACCCCGGTTTCGCCCATTTTTCGAGGATGCCTCGTTCACCCTTTGGTGATGGCATCTTCATGACATTTCTTCCTCGAGCAGTGGTGAATCACGCTCAAGTGTTTCCTTGGGCTGTGGAGCACCGCATCGAGCTGACACGCTCCTTGAACCTCACGCCCCGACCACAATTCAAAACCAAACCCGTCGTCCCCCTTTGACCTTTGATCCTTCTTCCGCCAAATTCACCCGTAAACCCCTAGCCCATTGCGTTCCTAGTGACATCAGGAGGTGATTCGAGCTTGGGTTCGCGCTATCTGGCGTTGAATCGAAGTAGATCCAGCCCCTCACCGGAGCTCTGCCGCGAGCTCATCCCGTCGTCTCTGGTGAGCCTCACCCCCTTCTCTTTTCCTTTTCTTGTAGCCCTAGCGTAGTATGGATTAGCATAGTAGCAGTGTGGGTTTTCTTTGCGTTAATCGCTGTGAATCTTCGATCAAAGACCACGGCGGAGCCTAGCTCCGCCTCTACTTTCCGGCTACCTCCATCATCGATAACTGCCAAGATCACCTCCATCTTCTTCCTTGTCGCTCCGTCATCATGCACCACCCTTCCATCCACCTCGATCTCGCCCAGATCGAGCAATCAGAGCTCCCCTCTCCGCCGCTCGCCGGAGCTCCTCGTCCAAGCCACCTTTCGCCTCCATCGCACCATCAGAAGACACCTGTAGCTTCGCCTGGATTTTGCGCGACTAACTCTGCAGGTCATAGCCAAGGAGAAGGCTCCATCGAGCCTCGAAGTCCCCAGGAGTAGCCGCCCATGTCACTTCCGCCGTCCGACCGCTTCAAGTCGTCTCAGCTTCTCCTGAGAGCCTCATTCGACGCGGAAGGGCCCCAGGATCGTTTTGCCCTTGATCCTAGGGCCGGAGAGGCCGTGTGTCGGCTGTATTCCCCCGCCAAAGCTCGCCGGGGAGAGAGTTCTTCGTGAACCTCTCCCCACCGTTGGATCAGGAGCACCCTCCAGGACGCACAGGAGCCATCAGATCTTCAAGCGCCCTCCACCGTCGGATCTCGCCGCGGGATCTAATCTTGGATGTCCGTGTGAAGCGTCATCGGGCCACCTGCTCACGCCACATGGATAAGTGGAGCTCCCTCGGTCGCACGATCAACATTTTGGGTATTTTGCAATTTCCACCCAAGAGTTTTTGTATTTAACTTCTAGTCCTAAAACTTTATTTTCCAATTAAAAAGTTTTGTAATATTTGCACGTAGGCCCAGTAACTTTCTATATTTGCACTTCCGTCCATGGCCACATCTCCTCACGTGACTGGGGCACATGCCTTTTGGGTATTTTGCATTTTCGATCCTAAACTTTCATGTATTTGTAGTTATACCCCTGCACGTAGTGATTTAAATATATTTTGGATTAATTACACTTTTGCCCTGCCGGTTTTTAGTATTTGCAAGCATGCCCCTGTGAACGACAAATCACGTGCTTCACGCGTGTATTTTGGTGATATTTGCACTTAAGCCCCTGGATGTTTCTAGAATTGCATTTATACCCCTGTCAGGCTTAGGATTTTTGTATGTTTGATCTATTTATTTCACGCATCAGTTAAGTGCCAAAAATTCCATAAAAATTAACTTAAGCTCCTGTTAACTTGCACTTGCATGCTATATTTTTAGTTTTTATTTTTGTTGCTTTTGTATATTTATTAAAAATAAAAAACCTGTCATTTCAGTACTGTCTAGCTTAGAAAATACCAAAAAAAATATTAAAAGACCTCAAAAAAATCCAAAAAATATACTTACTGTCTATCTTGACCTATTGTAGTGTCAGTCCAAAAATCACTAAAAATATCAAAAGCAAAACCTTAAAAATTTGAAAATACAAAAAAACTTCAAAAAATATATATATATATATAATCATAGAAAACTCAGAAAAATAGAAACTCAAGTTCTGTAGGTTCCATATTTTATTATCCTTATTTTAAAAATAGTTTGGAAAAATTTTGTGGATGTTTGATATTTTTAATTCCTGTTTTACCTTCAGCCAGTAACTTATTTCCTGTTTTCTTGTATTTTGACCTTTAAAAATACCAAAATATTTTGAAAAATACCAAAAAATCACAAAAATAGTAAAAAACATAAAAATACCAAAAAGATTTCATTTCTAAATTTTTGGCTATTTTTGCTTATTTTTATAAATATTTTAGCACCTCTTTTATTACCTTATTTATATCTTCCAATATTGAAAAAGAAAAAAAATATATATAAAAAGAAAATAAAAAATCAGAAAATTAAAAATCAAAATACAAAATTAAATAAAAAATTAAAAACCCACAAAAAAAATCTAGATTGGCTAAGTAGTCCATTAGACCTAGGAGTTGACTTTTTGTCTATACTCACACCTTTGGTTCCTGTGTTCGACCCCTACTTGCTTGCCATTGTAGATTTTTAGTAGGGAATAATAAATTTTAATCCTTGCTCTTGATTGATTGATTGATTGTGTGGGTTAATTGTTGACGAACGGGAAGGTTTGAGTAGTCGCATCAGCGACAGTGAGTCTGATTTGTCAGACCACTATTTAGCGGCTCTCGCAATCTCGTTTTTCAAATGGCGTCATTGCCAGGGAGCATCGTCTTGTAGAGTACATTTGTGTCTTTTTATCTGCTTAGCCATTTTGGATCATTTGTCTTTCGTGCATAATTTGTTTTGAACTGTCTGACACCTCTCTTGTTTTCTTGCGAGGGACCGCTGACCGAGGAGGATCGCCTAGGGGATCCTGTGCATCCTTGGGAGGAGGAGCCGGCTATTCTACCCTAGCCGGCATGAGAGAGCATGATAGCTAGAGAGAGAGAGAGAGAAAGATAGTTAGTTTTATATTTTTGTGAGAGAGAGTCATTTAAATTGTAATAATACAGGACTTGGACGCTCAGACACTTCGGACCTAGTTTCCGGGTGTTTGTTCACCCGGGGGCTCACCGCGGTTTTCTTCGCGTTTCTCGATTGTCATTTTCCGATTTTGATTTCTTTTCCATTTCTTTTGTGGATTGAGCCCTTAGTTCTAGGCTTTGTTTGATCGATTAGATTAGGTCCAAACACCCTAACAACCTTTGCATGTTCCTATAGATCATATTTGGACTTAGTCTAATTAAACAGTTAGCCATTAGCCTTCGATCCGCGCACCGTGAGCTCATCCCGCCAAGCGTTGCTCCTAAACTCGATGTGTCTAGCAAAGGAGGGGTGAGCCTAGACCGGAAATTAGGATTGGAGGTTAGTGGTTGACTTGTGGTTCTTCACGTAGCACTTGCCTATCTTAGGATGATTTCTGCATTGCATACCGGCATGTAGTTAGGTTTATAAATTTTTGCTTTGCATCCCGCATGGAGAGAGCTGGGATTTGCTGTAAGTCTTCTTACTTTACATCCATCATTTAGGCACAAAGGTGAGATTTCCATCTTGGTGCCAACTTGCATTGGCTTTTCCGACTCTATTCTCCCTCTGTTTTTGGACAAAGTAGGATCAAGAAAATACAAAATCGTTAGGTGCTTGTTTGAATCCACTCAAAAGAAGCGATAACATCAAAAAAATAAAAAAGGGACTGCTAAGAAAACTTTGACCTAAATAAAATTGGTTATTGGACTCATTGATTGGGGAGAGCAACACCCTCACTTCTATTCAGGTTGCATGGGAAGGTCTCCTTCCAAGTGAGTTGAGTGCTTCGTAAGGATTAGAGCCCAAAACCTAGCTTGCGGCTGCCTTGTGTATCGCCTGGATTTCTGAAGTATTGGCGCTACTATCGTACGTAGGCGAGTAGGGCTTGGTCGCCATTGGTGACTCACTATTGTGTGAGCATCGACCTTGTCTGAAGTACCGAGCATAGGCCACGCCTTCACGGGTGTGTCTGTCTCACCGTCTGCGTCCGAGTAGGATCTTGCACGCTCACGGGTGATTCCGTTGCGAGCGAGATCCGAAGTATCGGTTTCGCCTATCGGCTTCCTCCCTCTTCTTCTTTGGCTGAGTAGGGATCCAGGAAGGGTTACAAGGACCTCAAAAAGCACAAGCTACAGGTTACACAGGAGGAGGACAAGTACGGGAATACTTTTCCGACAGTACTCTCGCTCCTATAGGCGTAGCGCTCTAAGGACTCGTTGAAAGATAACTTCCTGAATTCAAGTTAAAAATTACAAAGATAAAAGCCGAACCTTCACGGCTTCACATGTTGAGTTGGTGAATCCCCTTGTTTTGTATTTGATTGCTAGTTGTATTTAGGTCAAGAACAAAAATATCGCGCCTTTGCGCAAATTTTGTTCTCCTTCTATTTGATCCTTGCTCATTGTGAGCCTTCTAATGTTTTACAATCCTTTTATTTCTTGTTTACCATCGTGCTCTTCATCCATTATCTTTTCCTCTTGGCCTTCTCAAGATGTCGTCACACAGATGGTTTAGTCGGGACCTCGCCGACGTCCACATCGATTCTGTGTCAGCAACGTCTTCAATAAAGAGGGGTGTTCTCCAGGAAGTCAGTTCGGATCTTGCGGATGTCTCCTTGGACTCCCCTATTCTAGCTTCTTTCAACACTTGCCTTTCCCCAATAAATCCTCTATTCGGGATGGACTCGCAACCCGAACTAGCTCTTCCCCTTCAGCTAAACCGGGATTACTCTTGTCCTCGAAACAACCCCTTGTGGATGGAGATCGATTTCAGTCAATATCCTATGGTCCGTTCACAACATTCTGGGATTGACCTTAATCCCATATTCATCTCCATAGCAGGTGCTCAAGAAGATACTGATCAGGGTTTACTCCATCATGCAGATTTTCCACCCGATCACGAGCCAACAATTCAAGTTCAGTCTGAAATGGCAGGTGGAAGAGGAAAGGGACCACAGCCCTAACATGAACCTGAAATCAATACAGGGGAAGGGCAGTACACCACGCAGAACGAGGTTAACAGTCAGCTGCTGGCTTCCATTCAAGCCATCCAGCAGTAGTTGACTAATCAAACCCTGGCCCAGACCGCCTTCCAAGATATGCCGAACGATCTGAGGAGGAGGGCCGACGCAAGAGACGGCCGACAAGAGGATGATCCGAACCACGATCATAATTTTCATGAAGTCAGAGATGAGTTCTCAGTGGGAGGACCCGAATTTGAAGCAGTAGAAGTAGATCCACCACAGCCAAAGCCTACACTCAAGGAAACATACAACCCAGGAGCGGGACGCATCACTGAGTGGATCCAGGTTCCACGCATGCATGCCTACTTCGAGCTGAAGCTGCAATTTCTGTCGCTACTTCCCACATTCCACGGGAACACCACTGAGGAACCGTATATTTTTCTCAAGAATTTTGGCCGCATCTGTGCCACTGCTTACTACCCGGGAATTCCTCTGGGGGTAGTCAAGATGACTGTGTTTCCCTTCAGCCTTCAAGACAAGGCCCTCTATTGGGTTGACCATCTTGGGAAGGTCGTCACGACCTGGGAGGAGCTGAAGTCTGCATTTCTCCATAAATTCTATCCTCTTGGGCGATTGAATCAGATGCGTGCCCGGATCTCCAGTTTCTGCCAGCAACCCCATGAGACCATCCATGAAGCGTGGGAGAGATTCAAGGATCTCCAGGAAAAGTGCCCCCACCATGACATTCCAAAGACTAGTCTCGTGCAGCACTTCTTTGGTGGGCTATCACTCGAGAGCCAAAAGCTTGTAGATGCTGCTTGCGGCGGTTCGCATTTCAACAAGGACGAGGACGTGGTATGGAATGTCTTCGAAGAAATGGCTGAAGGAGAGGCCGCGCAAACCTCGTCCAGAGCATACATGAAGCCACCGACCGCCATCAGCAAGCCAGTAAACATGGCTTCTCACACCGAGGACAAGGATGAAAGCTCCAACCTGAGCATCATTGGGAGTCACTTGTCCAAGGTGGATATCATTGAGAAGAGGTCGCAGGACCTCGAAAAATTGGCAGTCATTGAGAAGAGGACCCAGGGTCCGGAAAAGCTCGACCAGATCTACCAACAACTGGAGCAGCTCGTTCGTGCATTGAATGCAAACATGTGCAATGTTGTGTCTACTTCTGCCGAGCCGAATGCTGAGAAGAAGGAGCCTACAATGCAGCAAAACCCTCAGCCGACTCCACCGCAGCCCCAGCATGTCCAACACGTGTACTACGTGCAGGTTCCGGAGCAGCCCTCGCAGCACCAGACACAGATGGTTATATACTAACCTGAGTCCCAGCCAGTCTACTCTGAGCAGTTCTCTCCACCCCCGCCACTGATTCAGGAGATCAATGGCGTATGGAACAATGAAACACAGCTGACCCGTCCTCAGGGACACTCTCAGGGTCAGAACATGGGCAACAGGCCCTATCATCAGCAGCCGCAGGGTGGGAGACCCTTCCAGCCCTCCTACCAATACCAGCCTCCTTCTCACAGAAACACCTGGAGGCAAAATTACCAGCACGGTCCTCAGCAGTCCGGATATCGCGGACAGGGATATCATCAGCAGCCGGCTGCTCAATACAATCAACAGAATGCACGATATTCCTCCAACCCTCCTCCTCACCAATTCTCTCAAGGTTATCAGTCGCAATCTCAGCTGCCATATCAGTATTCTAGACCCCAACAGGGGGACTCCTCTGAGATTGTGCCGGTTAATCCGGCCCTGGCCTGTTTAGAATAATTAATGAAGAACATGGCTGAGATGACCCAGAAGATCGACGACCTGACGGCAGCCAAGACCGTCATCCCAGCCCAGGTCGAAGCCAACCCGAACAACTTCCGACGCAAGGAGCAGGTAGCCGGCAGTGTCCAACCTGAATCAGGTGAATTACATTGTTTTTTATCTAACGTTGTTACTCTCAGGAGCGGTAGGACACTCCAGCCATCGGCGAAGGCGAAGGGAAAGCATCTTGCATCTGACGGGGAATCGTCAGCCCAGCCAACACCAGGGCCAAGCAGTATTTTGGGAGCAGCACCAGCATTCAGGAAATCACAAAAAAATGAAGAAAATAGCAAAACACAAAAAGATAGCAGCAACCTCGGTGGAGATCGGCCAGCATTGGAGACGCCTGCACCTGCCTTACAGCCAGTTCCTGACAGGAGGAGCACTGCACCTGCAACGAGTCCAACGCCAGCACCAGAAGCCGAGCCTGTCATTTTTGGTCCACAAATTGTAGATGAATCCATTACTTTTTGCCATCTACCTGTACACAACAATATGGACACTCTTTTGAATGAAATTGATGAATATTTTGTAAATATTCCTTTTCCTGAAGCAATGAAAAAACACAAAAAAATGAAAATTTTGAAAAATGCTTTGTCTGACCCTGCCATTATAGAAATCATCCAGAATTTGGTGCTGAATATGCCATTAATGAAAGCTCTTGAGTACATGCCAGCCGAGAAGAAAGGATTAAAAGAGGCATGCACGACCAAGCGCATGCCGCATCCCCACAACTCCAGAAGCAAGGGTGGCAAGTCCGAAAAGCATATCCTCACAATGGCCACCGTTAACGCCATCAGCAACCTCCTAGATAAAAAGCCAGATATGGGAGCACCTCTTGTACGTTGTCAGATGTTCAATCAGGAGTTCGAACGAACACTTCTCGACAGCGGGTCTTCTGTCAACTTGATGCCAGCTTCGCTGCTTACAGAATTCAGGCTAGGACTGCTTAAGCCTACAAAGATGATTCTGCAGTTCGCAGACAAGTCAGTCAAGCGGCCTAAGGGCCTGTTGGAGGACGTGATCGTCACGGTTCAGGGAAAGTCATTCCCGACCGATTTTGTGGTCTTAGATATGGACGTCCCCTCTCCATTGCTCCTTACCCCAATCATACTTGGAAGACCATTTCTGCGGACATCAAACGCAGTAGTGAATTATGGGACGGGAGAAATCACTTTTGGCGCTAACAATGAAACAATCAGAGTGGAGACCTTGTCTGAGGGAACATCAGCTGAACAGACATCTACATCATGCGCAAGGGTGATTGAGTATGCTGATGACTGCGACTTTCTAGCAGAAATTCAAGATACCAACTTATTTTTTGATGACAATGAGATCCATGAACTCCTCCGACCCAAGGAGGAAGTGGAGACCGCAGTCGAATTTCCCTTTATCAACCAGGATGAGGAACTTGCTGATGTGCTGCAAGAGACTGCCGTGGGGGTGATGAGCCTTCAAAACCAAGAGCAGATGCTTGAAGTATCTTTTGATGAGGAGGAAATCATCGAGACATTCTGCCAAGATTTGAGAGAAGACGCAGAACAGAGTATGGTGGACACCAAACAGTTGAAAGAATCACCACCTACCTAATTGCTGAGGTCACCTCTAAAGCAGCTCAGACTCCGCCAGAGCTAAAACCCTTGCCTTCCAACATGAAGTATGCCTTCCTTGCGGGAGAACCAAACATATACCCGATCATCATCAATGCGCGTCTGACCGAAGACCAAGAATCGTCTGATGGAGGTTCTTGAACACAACCGCAAGGCGATAGGCTGGCGAACATCCGATCTCCATGGGATCAATCCGTCGTTATGCTCGCACCGCATCTTTCTGGAAGAAGATTGCAGGCCCTCTCGAGAACTTTAGAGAAGATTAAATCCTAATCTGCGGGAGGTCGTTATGAAAGAGATCCAGAAGTGGTGTGATGCGGGATTTATCTATACCATCTCCGACAGCAAATGGGTGAGCCCTCTGCATGTGGTGCCCAAGAAATCAGAGATCACCATTGTGAAGAATGACAAAGGAGAAGAGATCGCAACCAGAGTACCCACTTCTTGATGAGTATGTGTGGACTACAGAAGACTTAATCTCGCTACCAAGAAGGATCACTTTCCTCTACCCTTCATCGACCAGATCTTGGAGAGATTGGCCGCAAAGGTGTATTTCTGCTTCTTGGATGGCTACTCTGGGTATAATCAAGTTGCTATTGCTCCTGAAGATCAAGAGAAGACCACGTTCACCTGTCCTTTTGGCACATATGCCTTCAGACGGATGCTGTTCGAGCTGTGCAACGCCCCAGCCACATTTCAGAGGTGTATGCTGGCAGTTTTTGCCGATATGGTGGGCAACTTTCTCGAGGTCTTTATGGACGATTTTTCGGTCTACGGGGATTCATTTGACCAATGTTTGGATTATTTAGATTGAGTCTTACGTAGGTGCTGCGAAGTCAATCTTGTGCTCTCGTGGGAGAAGAGCAACTTCATGGTGACCGAAGGAATTGTGTTGGGCCATGTGGTTTCTAAACGTGGTATGGAGGTTGACCCACCCAAGGTGGACGTGATTTCCAAACTTGAGCCACCTACAAACATCAAGCAAGTCTGGTCATTCTTGGGCCATGTCGGTTTTTACCGACGGTTCATCAAAGATTTCAATAAACTTGCCAGACCATTGAGTGAGTTGCTTGGCAAGGATAATGAATTCATTGTAGATGACCATGTGCTCCTTGCCTTTAATCAGTTGAAAGAATTCATCACGCATGCTCCTGTCTTACAACCACCGATTTGGACTCAGCCTTTCGAGATCATGACCGACGCGTCAGATTATGCCATCGGAGCTGTACTGGGACAGAGGAAAGATAATGTACCATTTGCGATTCATTACGCTAGCCGAATGCTCGATGAAGCTCAGAGAAACTACACTGTCACTGAAAAGGGGCTGCTAGCGGTAGTCTTTGCCTTGGAAAAGTTCAAATCCTACCTCCTTGGGTCTAAAGTAGTCATTTACACTGATCATTCGGCCATTCGGTACTTACAGCAGAAGAAGGACGCCAAACCACGTCTCATTCGGTGGATCCTTCTCCTCTAGGAATTTGACTTGGAAATCAAAGATAAACCTGGGGTAAAGAATGTGGTGGCCGATCATCTGTTAAGGCTTCCTAAGCCGGAATATCCTGAGCTGAACCTGCAACCAATCACAGAGACCTTTCCAGACGAGGCAATTCTGTCTGTCACCTCGCTTCCTTGGTATGCGGACATCGTAAACTATCTAGTGACCAAGAAAATCCCACAGGACTGGCCTAAGTTGAAAATAGACAGATTCTTGTCTAAAATCCATTTCTACCAGTAGGAAGATCCGTATTTGTTTCGTGAAGGAGCAGATTGTATCTGGAGAAGGTGCATTCCTCAGGAGGAAGTTCCAAGTGTCCTTGCTTTATGTCATGACCAAGATTCTGGAGGACATCATTTAGGCAAACGTACGGCAGCAAAAGTTCTTCAAAGTGGCCTCTGGTGGCCTTCATTATTCAAAGATGTAGATGATTATGTCAAAGGCTGCACTGACGGTCAGAAGATGGGCGGAACCATAGGAATGAGAGACACGATGCCTCTGAAATACATTCAGATCTCAGACGTCTTTGACGCATGGGGCATCGACTTTATGGGCTCGTTTCCCAACAGCCAGGGTTATGAATACATTCTGCTTGCTGTCGATTATGTAAGTCGATGGGTGGAGGCTATTCCCGCCCGAACCGCCGATAATAGGACCGTCTGTCAATTCGTGAGAGATCACATCATAGCACGGTTCGGGATTCCCAAGATTCTCATATCTGACGGGGGAAGTCATTTCATAAACAGAGAGGTAAAGAAGCTGACCCAAGAATTCTGCATTGAACATTGTGTTGCTTCACCCTACCACCCACAGTCCAATGGCTTGGCTGAATGTTCAAATAGGGAGATCAAGACAATTTTACAGAAGCTTGTGCGTCCGGATCACAAGAACTGGTCTCAGCTGCTTGATTCCGTTCTTTGGGCTTATAGAACAGCGTACAAGTCACCCTTAGGAATGTCTCCCTACCGCCTTGTGTATGGCAAGCCATGCCATTTGCCCGTCGAACTAATTCACAAATCCTTATGGGCCATTAACATCTGTAATTTGGACTCCAAGCAAGCAGGAAATAACAGAAAACTGGATCTGAACAGATTATTGGAATTCAGAGATTATGCATATCAACAGCCTGATGTACAAGGAGAAGGTCAAAACATGGCATGACAAGCATATCCGCCGCAAGTCCTTTGATCTAGGTCAGAAGGTGTGGTTGTTCGATGTGAAATTAAAGATCTTTCCAGGCAAGTTGAAGAGTAAATGGACTGGGCCATTTATAGTTAGGCAGGTGCGTGACAACGAAAGTGTATTGATATCCAATCTGTCAGCTGACGCACAGCCATTTGTGGTCAACGGACAACTTCTGAAGCCATACCTTGAACATGATACATTCATGGCTGTCGTTGACTCGATTCAAGTAATCTATGAGGATGAGCTGAATATCTCCAAAGAGGCAGAGGAAGGCCAAGCACAACAAAACATTTTTGAATGATTTTTCTTCTTTTCTTATTTTCTTCTTTTCTTCTTTTCAATTTCTTTTATCCTCTCCTACCTACTTGATGCCATCCCTTTCATCATTGCTACACTTAGGATGTACTTTATCCTAAGTATAGGGGGGATGCACATCCCGAGTTGTTCATATCCACTTTCATCTCTTTTCTTCTTTTCCTTTTCTATTTTCTTTATTTATCAAAAAGGTGTCGTCCTTGTAGACAGTTTTCCATACTTAGGACGTACTTTGTCCTAAGTATAGGGGGGTGTGCACCCCGAGTTTTCATTCTTTTCGACCCTCTCTATTGTCTCCTCTTCTTGTCTATACTTAGGTATATCTTACCCTAAGTATAGGGGGAGACAATCTGAGTACGATCTGTTCATTCCCACCCTTGACCCTCCCTGCATTGTGTACAGTCTTCTATACTTAGGATTATTTGATCCTAAGTATAGGGGGGACGGTCAACCTTTCATTCATTGGTTCATTCATTTATTCTTAAGACTTGTCTATACTTAGTACGAGTTATGTATTCTCTTCTCTCTCCGATCTATGAGGACATAGCTCAAGCTAAGTATAGGGGGGTCGTATATACTGTGTATATACTTTAGCCATAACTCGTACTTTCATATTTTCTTAATAATATGGCTAATAATTCTTTAAAATTCATTAAAAATCTTTAATAAAAAGATGTGATTATTCCTCAAATTCTTTTTGTATTTACTGATTAATAAATCAGGTGAAAATATATTTTTGCAAAATGTTTGAAAAATAGTTTGAAAATCTGTGTGAAAATCTTTTGAAAACTATTTTGAAAATATTATGTTACATGTTTTCAACCATGGTAAAAACATTTTTGTTTGCAAAATTTCTTTTATTTGTGTGAAATAAAATATTTGAAAAATGATTTGCAAATGGTTTGAAAAATTGTTGCAAAAATAGTTTGAAAAATCTATCTATACTATTTGAAAACCTTTGCAAAATGATTTTCAAATATGTGTACATTTTTGTAAAATTGTTTGTAAAAATTATTTTGGACTAGAGTTTTCAAAAATTCTTTGAAGAACATGTGTCAAATAAGTTTGAGGAATATATACATCATACCTAAAATCCACTATATATATATGTATAAAATTGATCACTTACCCTTGTAAATTCTTAAAATCCACTTCTTGTAGATATAAGAAGCACTCCCGTGTACATATTTTTCACCTTGTTTTCAGCCAAAATCTTTTTGTTTTTTTGTTTTTCAAAATTCCCAAAAACATTTGCAAAATTAAAATCCAAAAACATGTTAAAAAATCTTTTTTGAAAAAATACAAAAAATGCATCTGCATATGCATCATCATCATCTTTTCAGAAATCCATAAAAAGGTCAAAATCTTTGAAAATTACATCACAAAAAAAATTCTGCATAGCATTGCATAGCATGAGCATTTTTCGGATTGAGTTTGATAGTTGAACGAGTCTAAGTAAAAATCCGGAGATTGGAGCTCGATTGGACCTTAAAATCTACCTAATAACAGGAACCTTATAGGAACTGGGTTCGAGGTACTTCAGGTCTAGTTGACTTAATTCTTTGAGGATCACGGGACTTGGTTCAATGGATTCTTGACTGCCTAAGTAGAGTATTTCGGAGCACATGCACGATTCTTGTTGATAATGACCTAACTTGGACACCTGCACCTTTCACATGGCTCAACTCAGTTGGAGTGGTGAGGGGATTGGATTTGCTGGTACGAGACGCACACAAGTGGAAACATTTGTCCTCCTCTAGGGAGGGAAGTGCACCCCAACCTGTCCAGTGATTAGGAAATCTAAAGACAGGAGGCGTGGGTTGCGATAAAACTTCAAAAGAGGGATAGTCTACTAGCTCAAGAGGAAAAACTCCTTATGTAAATGCTACTGTGAATAGTATTTCGAAAAAAAAGAGAAAGGCATGTACAAAAATAAAAAGCCTGCAAAGTATGTACAAATGTTGTAAAGTCAATAAGCAAGCTTAAGTTCCAAAGTCAAATATGTGAGCCTGCAGCTGGATGACGTGACTACACTGGTCTTGCATCCTAGGATAGGTAGCTACACTGGCTACCATCCATTCTTCTCTTCACCCCTCCTCTTGAGCTGGCTGCCACTTGAACTTAGAAGGGAATACCCCGCTCATTAAGGATGGAGTTATTGGATTGGGGAATCATTGGGTTGTCGTACTGGAGAAGTCAATTTCCTTGTCATTTCAATTGGGGAGAGCCACCATCACTTACACTGTACGAGTCAGACTCATAGTCGTAAGAGTTAGCGTATGAATTGAGATATGTCTGACCTGGCTATTGAGGAGACTTGAGCAGAGTTTTGGGAGTCTCAAGGACTGTTGGATTTCAAATTCGGTTCTCATTAAGGTTCCGCCCGCACTAAAACTCCAAAGGTCCGACTTAAGCTCTAAACTTTGATTTTGTGAAGACAAGTTTGATAATTCAACTAAATCCAAGTTCTTCTTTTTCTTTTCTTTCTTTTTCTTTTTGCACTTATTGCATAAGTGTTTGCTAGGGACTAGCAAAGGTAAAGTATAGGGGGATGATGAATCCACATTTCATCATCTTTATTCTATCATTTTGGCATCAAAAACCCTAGCAAATGCGTGTAAATAGTATTAAAACCATCATCTTAGCATTCATGCATGTACCTGTAAATAGTGTATAAAATACTGTAATTAAAGCCAAAATTATAGAATAAATAAAAGAAAAAGAATAAAATATTGTAAATATTTTATGACCCAAAACCCCGAGACCTAGGCATCTTGATGAATAGGTCGACATGGAATAAAGTAGGGGGAGATAAGGGTTAAATGCTTGTTCATCTTTATCCATTATTTATTCATTTTGGGACCTATTTTTTGTTCCACTTTTTAAACATCAAATAAAGAAACTTTGTACATGAAAGTTGTAGATAATTAAATAAAGAAAAATACAAAATTGATTTCACAGAAAAATAATGTACAGATAAAAAATTATGGTCTGAATAAAAATCCAGAATCCCAACTTTCCAGACCTATATCTCACAAATGAAAACTCCAAACTCACCTTTAATTATATATAGAATAAAATAATCTATTTAATGACGGTGGTTTCGCATTTGGCGGAGCTACGGTTTGAAAGTTGAGTTTTGGACCCTCATTATATACTTGTATAGCTTACAATATTCAATTTATTCTTTATTCATTATTTTTATAATTTTATATTTTTATAATTTTGTGAATATTATTTATAATAATTATGTACATTAAAACAGGAATAAAAACCCAAAATAAAACTCAAAATAAAAATATATGTATATAAAATACACAGGTTTTATACCTATACAATACCTACTTATATTTTACTTAATATACCAAACACATCAGAAAAATATAATAAAAATATATTTGTGTACATAAAAGTATTCTATAATTTTATAAAATAAGAAACAAAATAATAAAATTAAAATACACAAAATAAAAATTAAAGACTAAAATATATAGGTAATATACCTATAAGGGGTATAAAAGTAAACTAGTAAAAATATATTCCATAAAAATAATTAAAAATAAAAATAAAATACTATATAAAATAATAAATATTTTTATTCAATAACCTAATTAAAATAATATCGTTTATTATTTTTTATTGATTTTACAAATTAATTTTTAGAGGTTTTTCCTTGTTGGTCCACGTTGACCAACGAGGTGGTCTGAACTGTTGACCAAGGTCAACAGTCTGACCTTCACCTCTGGCTGTGTCAGAAAGGCTTTTTGACCCCGGTTTCGTCCATTTTTCGAGGATGCCTCGTTCACCCTTTGGTGATGGCATCTTCATGACATTTCTTCCTCGAGCAGTGGTGAATCACGCCCAAGTGTTTCCTTGGGCTGTGGAGCACCGCATCGAGCTGACACGCTCCTTGAACCTCATGCCCCGACCACAATTCAAAACCAAACCCGTCGTCCCCCTTTGACCTTTTATCCTTCTTCTGCCAAATTCACCCGTAAACCCCTAACCAATTGCGTTCCTGGTGACAGTAGGAGGCGATTCGAGCCTGGGTTCGCGCTATCTGGCGTTGAATCGAAGTAGATCCAGCCCCTCGCTGGAGCTCCGTCGCGAGCTCATCCCGTCGTCTCTGGTGAGCCTCACCCCCTTCTCTTTTCCTTTTCTTGAAGCCCTAGCATAGTATAGATTAGCATAGTAGCAGTGTGGGTTTTCTTTGCGTTTATCGTCGTGAATCTTCGATCAAAGACCACGGCGGAGCTTAGCTCCGCCTCTACTTTCCGGCCACCTCCATCATCGATAACCGCCAAGATCACCTCCATCTTCTTCCTTGTCGCTCCGTCGTCATGCACCACCCTTCCATCCACCTCGATCTCGCCCAGAACGAGCAATCAGAAGCTCCCCTCTCTGCCGCTCTCCGGAGCTCCTCGTCCGAGCCACCTTTCGCCTCCATCGCACCATCAGAAGACACTTGTAGCTTCGCCTGGATTTTGCGCGACTAACTCTACAGGTCAGAGCCAAGGAGAAGGCTCCATCGAGCCTCGAAGTCCCCAGGAGTAGCCGCCCAGGTCACTTCCGCCGTCCGACTGCTTCAAGCCGTCTCAGCTTCGCCCGAGAGCCTCATTCGACACGGAAGGGCCTAAGGATCGTTTTGCCCTTGATCCTAGGGTCAGAGAGGCCGTGTGGCGGCCGTATTCCCCCGCCTAAGCTCGTCGGGGAGAGAGTTCTTCGTGAACCTCTCCCCACCGTTGGATCAGGAGCACCCTCCCAGGACGTACAGGAGTCGTCAGATCTTCAAGCGCCCTCCACCGTCGGATCTCACTGCGGGATCCAATCTTGGACGTCCGTGCGAAGCGCCATCGGGCCACCTGCTCACGCCACTGGATAAGTGGAGCTCCCTCGACCGCAGGATCAGCATTTTGGGTATTTTGCAATTTCCACCTAAGAGTTTTTGTATTTAACTTCTAGTCCTAAAACTTTATTTTTCCAGTTAAAAAGTTTTGTAATATTTGCACGTAGGCCCCAATAACTTTCTATATTTGCACTTCAGTCCTTGGCCATGTCACCTCACGTGACTGGGGCACGTGCCTTTTGGGTATTTTGCATTTTCGATCCTAAAATTTCATGTATTTGCAGTTATACCCCTACGCGTAGTGATTTAAATATATTTTGTATTAATTGCACTTTTGCCCTGTCGGTTTTTAGTATTTGCAAGCATGCCCTTGTGAACGACAAATCACGTGCTCTGCGCGTGTATTTTGGTGATATTTGCACTTAAGCCCCCGGATGTTTCTAGAATTGCATTTATACCCCTACCAGACTTAGGATTTTGCATGTTTGATCTATTTATTTCATGCATCAGTTAAGTGCCAAAAATTCCATAAAAATTAACTTAAGCTCTTGTTAACTTGCACTTGCACGCTATATTTTTAGTTTTCATTTTTGTTGCTTTTATATATTTATTAAAAATCAAAAACCTGTTATTTCAATACTGTCTAGCTTAGAAAATACCAAAAAAATATTAAAAAACCTCAAAAAATTCCAAAAAAATTACTTATTGTGTATCTTGGCCTATTGTAGTGTCAGTCCAAAAATCACTAAAAATCTCAAAAGAAAAACCTTAAAAATTTGAAAATACACAAAAATTCAAAAAAAATATATAAAATCATAGAAAACTCAGAAAAATAGAAACTCAAGTTCTGTAGGTTCCATATTTTATTATCCTTATTTTAAAATAGTTTGGAAAAATTTTGTGGCTGTTTGATATTTTTAATTCCTGATTTACCTTTAGACAGTAACTTATTTCCTGTTTTCTTGTATTTTGACCTTTAAGATACCAAAAATATTTTGAAAAATACCCCAAAAATCACAAAAACAGTAAAAAAAACCATAAAAATACCAAAAAGATTTCATTTCTGAATTTTTGGCTATTTTTTCTTATTTTTATATATATTTTAGCACCTCTTTTATTACCTTATTTATATCTTCCAATACTGAAAAAGAATATATATATATATAAAGAAAATAAAAAATCAGAAAATCAAAATCAAAATACAAAATTATAATATTAAAAATTAAATAAAAAATTAAAAAAATTAAAAACCCACAAAAAAAATCTAGATTGGCTAAGTAGTCCATTAGACCTAGGAGTTGACTTTTTCTCTATATTCTACACCTTTGTTTCCTGTGTTCGACCCCCTACTTGCTTGCCATTGTATATTTTTAGTAGGGAATAATAAATTTTAATCCTTGCTCTTGATTGATTGATTCATTGTGTGGGTTAATTGTTGACGAACGGGAAGGTTTGAGTAGTCGCATCAGCGACAGTGAGTCTGATTTGTCAGATCACTATTTAGCGGCTCTCGCAATCTCGTTTTTCAGGGGGTTAGCACAAAAAAGGAAAAAAAAAGAAGGGAGAGGGGAATGAAGCTCCGTCAACGAGGCAAGCGACATTAAGCTAAGATCCAACCTTAATGAGGCCAGAGATGGAGAGATATGAAAGGTAGAGAAGAACTAAAGGGGGAGAAGGTGAGGGTGGAGTTGGTCGAGGATTGAATCATGTTCTGATGAAATCAAATGAAGAAGGAAACACGGAGAAGAAGAAGAAGGAGTACCTAGAGATGGTGTGTTGCTCAGAGATGGATCTGGAGGTGTCAAATGCAAAGGAGCTCGATGGCGGTGAATCGAGTGGATCAATGTTTGTCTGAAGGGGAAGATGGGTCTCCTTGATGGTTTTCACTCAAAGGGACCAGCGAACGGGGACCCTGAGCTCTAATGCCTAGGAGGTGTAGCTACTAGGCCGAAGATGAATCGAGGATCAGACCTGACTACCTCCTTCTCATAGCTCGATAGGGGTATCGCCAACTGCTGTCACCTGAGGCAGAGAAAGGAGCTGGAGGAGAAGTCTGCATGTAGTAGATGGATGAAATGGAGGGTCTTTGTGGGATTTATAGGAGGATCAGAGTAACAGTTGGAGGGAAGATGATCCGAGGGGAGGCGATGGGTGTAAGGGCATCGGTTAATGAATGAAGGATTGAAGGCCTACATGCATGAGTTAATGGAGGGGGGTTATTGATGAACGTGAAAATCGCCTCTTTAATAATAAAGAATTGTAGTATAGGAGACGAAATTCAGTCGATCAAAAGCCGCAATCTTTGAATGTTGAGAATTTTACTTGGCAAGTCTGCCAAGGTCGAACAAAAGGACACGAGCAGCTTCATCTATTTAATGAAAATTATTGTTTAATTAATGAGTGATTGTTTTCTCAACCTAGGACCTCATGCATATGTGACATGCAAATAAAATGATGCAAGGACACGCTCATGATGTGCATGCATTTTTTCTTTGATTTTTAAATGCAATTAAAGTATGAGATGTAAAAGATAAACATGCAAACAAATATACCTTTAATTAATCGTATTAATGAGCAATAGAACAAGGGTCAATTTTAGAGACAAATTTGAGCAATAAAATTGAATAATGGCAATTCAAAGTAATGAGAATAAGACACTATTGATCACCAAATATAGCGTAAATAATTCAGTGTCAAATCATGAAATAAAGAATGCCATTACATAGAGGATAAAATTAATAACAAAATGGAACTGAAATCAACTGAAACGGAGTCTGAATGCTCAAGATATTAAAGAAACAGTTTAAGGGCATAATTGAAATAAAAATGCATTAAAAATAAAGATAAATATTACAAATAGGTCCATAATGGGTCCTATTTGTAATTTCACAAACTAGAGAGGCCTCATTGAAATTTTCCTGAAGCGCGAGATTATTTTTGCCATTTTAATAAGTCGATCGGATGTCATTGCAAAATGTCCAAGCATGCACATGTGGCACACACCCCTAGAACTCATTGTAATTGTTGAGAACCAGCAGTGGTGCTCTGCAAATTACTCATCCCTCACGCGGTGCTAATGCAGCTTCGGCTGGACACATGGAGCTTGCTGGTGCCTCGGATGATGGCTCGATGGACGCGAGCATGGAGCTTCGATGCGGGTGATGTCGCTTGATCATGGTTGTTGGATGGCCGTCGAGAGGTGTCATCCAACGACGCTTGTGCTTCTTCCTTGACCGGAGGATATGCGACGTTTTTGGAGCTCCGGCGAGGGCGCCTCTCCTCCTCTGTGCTCCTCCTCATGTGGTGATGATCCTAGGAGCCTCCTGGAGGCTCTGTGATGAAGCTCGTGAGGAGATGGAGGTGCGACACCTACAGGGACATGTTATATATGAAAGGTCGTTGAAGACAGAGCGGGAGATTGGAGCGAGGTGCGCAGCTTCGGGCATTGACCTGCAAAAGGTTAGCATTGCGCAACCGAGGCATGTGTGCGTGCAAGTGAGTGAAGTGGAGGTCTCGTGCGGGCGGAGGAGTGGGAGACCTGATCTCCATCTCTGATGAACCATAGAGGAGGTAGGGCATAGGCGGTCGGGGCTTTGGAGTAGGGAGGAAGGCAAGCAGGTGCGCGACGAAGATGTTGGAGGTGGTGTCGGTGTAGGTGGATGGTCGCTGAACGGAAGAGCGGTGTGTGTGAGGCGAGATAATTCATAGAAAACACAAGAAAATAAGGAAGGAGTTACCTGGAGGATAGGAGAGGAAGAAGGCAGGTAAATTTGGCTTGGGATGAGCTTCGCTTGAAGCTCGGGGTCTTCACTCGTATCCAATCAACCATGCCGGAGAGCTCGAACAACAAGAGGAGATGCCATTACTCGGTCAGAGCAACCGAGGATCACAACTAGGGTTGGGGTCGTCATTGCCTCGACATCTAGCCACTATGCATTCACTGGAGGGCGGAGAAAGCTGGGCCTCAACCCCGTGATTGGTGGATGATGAAGAAGATGGATGGAGGAGTGGTATTTGTAGGCGGAGAGGTGAAGGTTATGGATGATGGAATGGGGATTTTGAACGGTTGATTAAGGGTGCGAGAAGCTCAGATCTAGGGTATTTATGGGTTGGCAAAGGTCAGTGAAGTGGGGGCTACGTGGATCAAGCGTTAGGTTGTGGGGTGGGGGATCAGAGCGGAGGCAAAAATAGGAAGGGGCGGAGGGAAAAGCTAGTGTAACACTTGGGGAAGGAGGTGTTGGGAGGTAGACGACGAACTGGGGTCATTGGATCTCATAATCCAATGCTCTTAATTAGAGCGAGGGTAGAGGGCTCGGATCAGATCATGTGCTCTGATCATAGGGTGGAGAATAAGCGTGGATTAACGGGCGAGATGGAGGTGGGTGGATTGGACGATGGGAAAAAGAGAGGTGACATGGAGGATTGTGAGCTGCTAGATGCAACTAGATCGGGGGCTAAGAAGAAGGCGGAAGGTTGTGGCTCAGATCGGATCTGGGGAAATGATCTGAGGGCTGAGATTCAAGTGAAAGTGGACGGTTGAGATGGCGGTGGGCCAGGGATGATCCAACAACCAAGAAGGAGGTCGGGTGGCACAAGGAGAAGGGACCACATGGGCGACCAAGAGGGCGCCACATGGCCCAATCAGATTATTTAGAACATAGGAAAAGATTAGAATTAAGAAATAAAAAAAGGAAGCAAAATTAGTAAAAAGTCAAAACATGAAAGTTGTAGATCTTGAGGAGATCTACAAGTTTCATGTCGGACAAAAAGTCAAAAGTGGTTATTTGTGCAAAGAAGAATTTTTGCATGTATTTTTATGACTTAAAAACACTTATTTTTGATAGTTTTGTGATTTCTTTATATTTTTAATTTCTTTTTGAAACCAAAATTAATATACACAATAATTAAGCTACTTTTAGGGATTTTTAAATAAATAAAATAAAGAAATTGTTAATAATTAATACAATAGACTACGGTTGGATATTATACAGAATATATATATTATATATACAACATAAGAATAGTTAATAATAATGAATTAATACGTGTTTTTATTGAATTATTTAAGCTAGGAGAATAATAATGGGATTTTACCATAATGTATCCGAGATTCATCATACTACTATACTTAAACTATGCTCGTCCTCGAGCATTAAATAATGAAGGAGTCGGATTAATTCCTAGCAGTGCATGTGAAATTTCAAGGCTCAATTTATCGAAGACCCTCAGTTTGAGTGATCCTAAAATTCTAGGCTTATCTATGCTTTAGTCAAAAGGAAACCAATTTCTCTATTTATCACTCTCTGTTTGTACATAAAAATATAAGGATATGATAATTCGTGAACCACAATCATGAGAGTCGAGTCGAGATGCCACCCAAGGTTCCAGTTCAGGAGACTCTCCTCTAGCCCTAATCCTCAACACTAGAGAATAAGACGGTTCTTGCATCAATTAATCGTCTCATTAGTTTGTCTGACTTGAAAGTGTAGATGGACGACGAGATGATGGAGGGCATAGGATTGTGTAAATTATTCTCTCCCTCACATTGGAACAAGGGGCTTCTGGAGTGCCTTATTACTCATCACATGTATATATTTTTTTGTTGATCAGTATGTCCGTCAAGAGAATTCGGAGTCGTATGCACTAGTTTTCATGGGAGTACACCGGGGTGTGTCTCTTTTGAGTATCTAATACTGAGATATGTATTACTATACGATGCAGAGCCCTTTTTGGGTGCTGCCCGACTCATAGGTCCTAATAGAATTTGGTACTAGTGGACACATTGAAATGGTTGGGAGTGCTTGCATTTAGTGGAAGTTTATACAATTTGTATTTGTAATGATAGATCTTTTCTTTGAGAGAACTTCTCTTGATTTTTTTCATTGTTTGGCTAGCTCCACTGCTTTTACCAAGAGTTGGAGGACACTGATCAACAATTGTTTAAGTTTCATCACACCTTGGCACATAGGTAAATATCAAACGATAGTATGTGAACTTGTTCACAATTTGGCTACGGTTTTGCTGACACTCAGGTTTCTCGAAGCCTTCATTAACTTCATCCCATCCTCGAGCATCATTAAATCGGGTCTGAACTCAAATCACCAATCCTAGTTCCTCAAGTGATAACTCAACTCATCTCATCAATCATACAATTGTGAAAGTGATGTGTTGATCATATTATTTAGAAGGTAGAGATGAAGAGTGCAATATAGCGCTCAAATCTTTCAAACTAGTGAAGTATGGATTATTAAGTTAAAAATCGTAATGACTACAACTGGCTAACTCAGCCTCTCAAGATCTCAAAAATCAAGTGTCTTCAAATCCTCAAGCCTTGAGTGATAGTGAATGAGTCAGGAATATACCAACTCCAGAGTTAGTGAATTTTTGTGATTTTAGTCTTTGAAAAATATCTTTTTAAATTCTTCAGAGAGATAATGACCGGTCCCAGCTCAAATGAATACTTGCATCTACTTTCAGCCATTATGGGTGTAAGTACAGACAGTTAGACGACTACTCGTGTTACTTGAGGATGGAGCCATAGATAGTGTCTTCTTAACCACCAACTCTACTAAGGGAGATCGTAGTTCCCTCGCTAAAGAGTAGCTATTCATTTTTAAGCCTAGTATTCAGAGTCTCTACCAAAGAAATTTTTAGTTTTCATATTTTTATGGGATTTTTGGATAAGGTTCATTTTATTTTACAAAAAGTTAATACCTCAATTTTTAAAAAAGATTTTACAAAAATTTTACCAAAAATTAGTTCACAAGCATACCTAAACCCTAGCGCAAAAATTTTCAAAAATTTTAAACATACGAGCTATGGCTAAAGTATATATACAATAATATACGGTATACCCCCCTATACTTAACTTTTTCTATGTTCTCATAGCGCAAGTGATATGAAACCATAGATCCGGTTAAATACAAGGTGATATACCGGAACTGACTCGGAGGTCCCCTATACTTAGGTCAAAATGACCTACTTATAAGAAGACATATATATGGAAGATGGACTCAGGTCCCCCTATACTTAGGCTGAAAATAGCCTAAGTATCGGATGTGGATTTTCTAGGTCGGGGGCCCGTTGTTTGTTAGGGTTAGAGGGAAAATGGGGTGTAATTTTTTACAGAAGAATAGACAGAGGTGTGGGGAAGTGGGTGAGTGAATATACATAGATGGATGTGTGTGTGGGGGAGGAGAGGGTAGATCTTTGAGTGATCTACTCTCTTTTAATACACACACGAGCCCTCAAACGAGGACCGCTAGAAATGCGCATGATACACACATTTTTTTACAACAAATGCATGAAAGAAATGCTGACTAAATTCCTTGAATTCTTTTGGATTTCTTCTACGGCTCCTCGCAGTGGGAGCTTCCAACTCCACGCCTCCATGTAGATCGAATTTCCTCAGTCTCCATGGCCCTGTCACAAAAGAAATAGTCATAAAAAATATCAAGAAAAATAATCAACAAATCATGCAAAAACAACACGATGAGAATAACTAAAATTTTGAAATATCCACATAAAAAATAATACAATAAAATTCAACAAACAAATAAAGATGAGCCATGTCCCCGACAACGGCACCATTTGATGATTGTGAAAATCGCCTCTTTAATAATAGAGAATCGTAGTATAGGAGACGAAATTCGGTCGATCAAAAACTACAGTCTTTGAATGTCGTGGAGAATTTTTACGTGGCAAGTCTACCAAGGTCAAATACATGGACATGAGCCTCTTCGTCTGTTTACCGAAAATTATTGTTTAATTAATGAGTGATTGTTTTCTCAACCTAAGTCCTCACACATATGTTATATGCAAAATAAAATGATGCAAGGAGAAGTTCATGATGTGCATGTTTTTTGTTTGATTTTTAAATGCAATTAAAGGATGAGATGTAAAAGATAAACATGTAAGACAAGTATGCCCTTAATTAATCGTATCGATGAGAAATAGAATAAGAGTCAATTTTAGAACAATTTGAGAAATAAAATTAAATAATGGCAATTCAAAGTAGTGAAAAGAAGACACTATGGATCACAGAACATATCATAATAATTTAATGTCAAATCATATCAAAGCATGCCATTACATAGAGGATAAAATTACTAACAAATGGAGTTGAAATCAACTAAAACAGAGTCTGAATGCTCAAGATATGAAAGAAATAGTGCAACATATAATTGAAGTAAAAATGCATTAAAAATAAATATAAATATTAAAAATCAGTCCCTAGAGGGACCCATTTGTTCTTTTAGAAAACTAGAGGTGCCTCATTGAAAATTTTCCTGAAGCACATGGTTATTTTTGCAATTTTAATAAGTTGACCGTATGTCCTTGCAAAATGTCCAGGCGCACATGTGAGACACGCGTTCCTGTAACTCATTGTAATTCTTGAGAACCAACAGGAGTGCTCTGCAAATTATGAAGTCCGCATATGCCATGCGCACGTACGGGCTAGGTTCAGTGACGATGCAACTTCGGCTGGACACATGGCACTTGTTGGTGACTCAGAGGATGGCTCGATTGACCTGAGCATGTAGCTTCAATGCAGGAGACATGGCTTGATCAAGGTTGTTCGATGACCATCGAGAGGCATCATCCAACAACGCATGCACTTCTTCCTTGATCGGACGAGAGGCAGCGTTTTTGGAGCTCCGACGAGGGTACCTCTCCTCCTCTGTGCTCCCTCCTCGTTTGATGATGATCCTAGGAGCCTCCTAGAGACTCCGCGATGAAGCTCGTGAGGAGATGGAGGCGCAACACCTACAAGGACGTGATGTCGATAAAGGGTCATCAGAGAACGGAGCACGAGACCGGAGCAAGGTGCGCAGCTCCGGGCATTGACCTGCAGAAGTATAGCATTGCGTAGCCAAGGCGTGTGTGCGTGCAAGTGAGTGAAGGGGAGGTCTCATGTGGGCGGAGGAGTGGGATACCTGATCTCCGTCTTCGATGAACCAGAGAGGAGGTGGGGTGTAGGTGATCGATGCTCTGGAGAAGGGAATAAGGCGAGCGGGTGTGCGGCGAAGATGCTGGAGGTGATGTGGAAGTAGGTAGATGGTCAGTGAACGGAAGGGCAGTGTATGTGAGGAGAGATAATTTGAAGAAAACACAAGAAAATAAGGAAGGAGTTACCTGGAGGATAGAAGAGGAAGAAGCGGGTGAATTTGGCTTGGACTGAGCTTTTCTTGAAGCTCGGGGGTCTTCGCTCGAATCCGGTCAGCCATGCCGGAGAGCTCAGACAGCAGGTAGAGCTGCCATTACTCGATCGGAGCAACCGAGGATCACACCTAGGGCTGGGGTTGTCATTGCCTCGACATCTAGCCACTCCGCTATCAAGGTAGAGCGGAGGAAGCTGGGCTTCAACCCCATGATTGGTGGATGACAAAGAAGACAGGTGGAGGAGTGGTATTTGTAGGCGAAGAGGCGGCAGCTATGGATGATGGAACACGGATTTTGAACAGCTGATTAAGGGTGCGAGAAGCTCGGATCTAGGACATTTATGGGTTGGCAAAGGTCAGTGAAGTGGGGGCTATGTGGAGCGAGCATTAGGTTGTGGGGAGGGGGATTGGAGTGAAGGCAAAAATAGGAAGTGGGCAGAGGGAAAAGCAGGCGCAACACCTGGGGAAGGAAGCGTTGGGAGGTAGACAACAAACCGGGGTCATTGGATCTCGCGATCCAATGGTCCTGATTAGAGCACAGGCGGAGGGCTCAGATCAGATCCTGTGATCTGGTCGGAGGGCGGAGATGAAGCGTGGATTAACAGGTGAGATGGAGGAGAGTGGATCAGACAGTGTGAAAAAGAGAGGCGACGTGGAGGATTGTGAGCCTCTAGATGCAACTAGATCGGGCGACTGAGAAGAAGGCAGAAGGTTGTGGCTCAGATCGGATCTGGGGAAATGATCTGAGGGCTGACATCAACTAGAAGTGAGTGGTTGAGATGGAGGCGGTCCAGGGATGATCCAACGACAAGAAGGAGGCCATGTGGCACAAGGAGAAGGGGCCACGTGGGCAACCCATAGGGCGCTACGTGGCCCAATCAGATTATTTAGAAAATAGGAAAAGATTAGAAATTAAGACAGAAAGAAAATTAAAAATACATTAACAAAAATTCAAAACATGAAAGCTGTAGATCTTGAGGAGATCTACAAATTTCATGTTGGACAAAAAATCAAAAGAGGTCATTTCTACATAGAAGAATTTTCGCAAGTATTTTTAATGACTTAATAAACACTTAATTTTTGATAGTTTTGTGATTTCTTTGTATTTTTAATTTCTTTTTTGAACCAAAATTAATATACACAATCATTAAGCTATTTTTTAGGGATTTTTAATAATAAAGAAAATGTTTGTAATTAATACAGTAGATTAGGGTTAGATATTATACATAATATATACAATATATATACAACACAAGAATAGTTAATAATAATGAATTAAATCGTGTTTTTATTGAATTGTTTAAGTTAGGATATAATAATTGGATTTTAGCATGATGTATTTGAGATTTATCATATTTGTATTTTTATTTCTTTTTGAAACAAAAATTAATATACACAATAATTCCGGCAACGGCGCCATATGATGAACATTAAAATCGCCTCACTAATAATAAAGAATTGTAGTATAGGAGACGAAATTCGGTCGATCAAAAATAACAATCTTTGAATATTGTGAAGAGTTCTTACTTGACAAGTCTATCAAGTTCGAACACAGGGAGACGAGCCTCTTCGTCTATTTATCGAAAATTATTGTATAATTAATGAGTGATTGTCTTCTCAACCTAGGTCCTCATGCAGATGTGATATGCAAATAAAATGATGCAAGGACAAGTTCATGAGATGCATGCATTTTTTGTTTGATTTTTAAATGCAATTAAAGTATGAGATGCAAAAGATAAAAATGCAAGACAAATATGCCTTTAATTAATCGTATCAATGAGCAATAGAACAAGGTTCAATTTTAGAGACAATTTGAGCAATAAAATTGAATAATGACAATTCAATGTAGTGAGAAGAAGACACTATGGATCACATATTATAGCATAGATGATTCAGTTTCAATCATGAAATAAAGTATGCCATTACATAGAAAATAATATTAGTAACAAAATGGAAATGAAATCAACTGAAACGAAGTCCGAATGCTCAAGATATTAAAGAAACAACAAACAGTGCAAGTGCATAATTGAAATAAAAAATACATTAACATAAAGATAAATATTACAAATAGGTCTCTGAAGGGACCCACTTGTAATTTCAAAAAATCAGAGGGGCCTCATTGAAATTTTTCCTGAAGCACGAGCTTATTTTTACAATTTTAATAAGTCACCTGGATTTCCTTGCAAAATGTCCAGGAGCACACATGAGGCACGCGCGCCTGGAAGTCATTATAATTCTTGAGAACCAGCGAGGGTGCTCTGGCAAATTTCCCAACCCGCATGCGCATGGCAAGCGCACGGGCTAGGTTCAGTGATGATGCAGCTTCGGCTGGACACAAAGCGTTTGTTGGTACCTTAGAGGATGGCTCGGTGGACCCGATCCTGGAGCTTCGATGCAGGCGACGTAGCTTGATCACGGCCATTGGATGCCGCCGAGAAGCATCATCCAACGACTCTTGTGCTTCTCCTCGACCGGAGGAGAGGCGGCATTTTTGGAGCTCTGACGAGGGCACCTCTCCTCCTCTGTGATCCTCCTCGTCTAGCGATGATCTTAGGAGCCTCCTAAAGGCTCAGCGATGAAGCTCGTGAAGAGATGGAGATGCGACACCTATAGGGACGTGCTGTCGATGAAGGGTCGTCGGAGATAGAGCGGGAGATCGAGGTGCGCAGCTCCAGGCATTGACCTGCAAAAGGTTAGCATTGGGTAGACGAGGCATGTGTGCGAGCGAGTGAGTGAAGTGGAGGTCTCGTGTGGGAGGAGGGAGTGGGAGACCTTATCTCCGTCTCCGACAAACCAGAGAGGAGGTGGGGCGTATGTGATCAGGGGCTCTAGAGAAGGGAGGAAGGCGAGAGGGTGTGCGGCGAAGATGCTGGAGGTGGTGTGGATGTAGGTGGATGGTCGGTGAACAGAAGGCATTGTCTGAGATGAAATAATTCGGAGAAACACAAGAAAGCAAGGAAGGAGTTACTTGGAGGATAGGAGAGGAAGAAGGCGGGCAAATTTGGCTTGGGATGTGCTTCGCTTGAAGCTCGGGGTCTTCGCTCGAATCCGATCAGCCTTGCCGGAGAACTCGAACGGCGGTCGGAGTTGCCACTACTCGGTCGGAGCAACCGAGGATCACACCTAGGGCTGGGGTCATCATTGCCTCGACATCTAGCCACTCCGCTATCACCAGAGGGTGGAGGAAGCTGGGCCTCAGCCCCGTGATTGGTGGATGACGAAGATGATGGGTGGAGGAGTGGTATTTTTAGGCGGAGAGGCAGCGGTTATGGATGATGGAACGTAGATTTTTGAACGGCTTATTAAGGGTGCGAGAAGCTCGAATCTAGGGCATTTATGGGTGTGGCGAAGTTCAGTGAAGTGGGGCCTACGTTGAGCGAGTGTTAGATTGTAGGGAGGGGGATCGAAGCGAAGGCAAAAATAGGAAGAGGTGGAGGGAAAAGCATGCATAATGCTTGGGGAAGGAGGCTTTGGGAGGAAGACGACGAACTGGAGCCGTTGGATCTCACGATCCAACGGTCCTGATTAGAGCACGGGTAGAGGACTCAGATCAGATCTTGTGATCTGATCAGAGGGAGGAGATGAAGCATGGATTAACAGGCAAGATGAAGGCGTGTGGATCAGACGGTGGGAAAAAGAGAGGTGACGAGGAGGATTCTGAGCCGTTAGATGCAACTAGATTGGGCGGATGAGAAGAAGGGAAGGTTGTGGCTCAGACTGGATATGGGGAATGATCTGAGGGTTGAGAATCAACTAGAAGTGGGCAGTTGAGATGGAGGCAGGCTAGGGATGAACCGACAACCAAGAAGGAGGTCGGGTGGCACAAGGCGAAGGGGCCACGTTGGCGGCCCAGAGGACGCCACGTCGCCCAATCAGATTATTTAGAAAATAGGTAAAGATTAGAAATTAATAAAGAAATAAAAGGAAGCAAAAGTAGAAAAAAGTCAAAACATGAAATTTGTAGATCTTGAGGAGATCTACAAGTTTCATGTTGGACAAAAAGTCAAAAGAAGAGATTTCTGTAAAGAAGAATTTTGGAAGTATTTTTAATGACTTAAAAACACTTAATTTTGATAGTTTTTGTGATTTCTTTGTATTTTTAATTTCTTTTTGAAACCAAAATTAATATACACAATAATTAAGCTAATTTTTAGGGATTTTTAATAATAAAGAAAATAAAGAAATTGTTAGTAATTAATACAATAGATTAGGGTTAGATATTATACAGTATATATACTACATAGGAATAGTTAATAATAATGAATTATATCGTGTTTTTATTGAATTGTTTAAGTTAGGAGAATAATAATTGGATTTTAACATGATGTATCTAAGATTCATCAGTTATACGCATGAGGCGATGAAGGGGATTTGAGGTAAAGATGGATTCTTCGTAACGGCTAAGGAGTTGGGCTTGAATCGAGTTAGGGTTTCGAAGGGGTAGAAAATGAGTTGGAGAAGTGGTGTGTCCCACGAAGGAGGGTGAGCAGATGGAGAAGATCAGATAAGTGGAGGAAGTAGAGAGTTCAACGGGGGCTGAAGGAAGAAGATGGTATACATTTATTGTTGGATCGATGAGATCCAACGGCTGGGAAGGCACACGCTCGACATACGTGACTGAGCTGAGTGTAGGCTGGAGTGGTGATGGCCATTATATCAAGAGTGATCCAACAACCCAGAATGGAGGTGCACATGGACCTAGGTCGTTGACTGGTCAAAGTCGTGGAGTGGACTGAGCGTGAGGTGGCCTAATGAGGGGCAGCACATGGGTGCAAATGTTGACCAAATGGTTGACCAAGAAATGAAAATAAAAGAAAATAAGGAATGAAATAAAAGTAAGGTCAAATGAAAAAGTGATGAATATGAAAGTTGTCGGTCTCAATGAGATCTTCAAGTTTCATGAAGGATCCAAAAGCAAAAGAAATTATCTGTGCAAAATACAATTTCTGTATAGGTATAATTGTTGATTAATCCCTCAAATAGTATTTTTGTATTTTTAATAAAGTTATTAATAAATATTGATATATATACACACACAATATTAATCTATTTTTTATCGATTTTTATAGGTTAGGAAAAAGGTGAAATAAAAATGTCAAAGATAATTTATGTACAATATATACATGGTCAAAACTTCTTGTTTTCTTTTACTTTTGTGATTTTCTGTCTTTTAATTCTTTATGCCAAGTTAGCAAATAATTCAAAGAATATAAATGAAATAAAATGAAGTCAAAATGATTAGTTTTTTTACATAAAATAATAATCACAAGTTAATTGAACGTCGGGGTTTATTTATACATAAGAATTAGCCCTAATTTCACACCCTATTAGCATAGTTAATTAAGTCAAGGGTTTATTTGTGAATTATTAAGAAAGGTTTGCTAACATCATCATATAAAGTAGATGAATCATGGATTCATCAATGACTAACCTCTTCCCCCCTCAACGTCCCTCCTCTCTGTCATTTCCTGTATTCTCCATCTCCCTTATCCTCTAAGTTCTATCCCTTTCCCCCTCTGTTAGCCTTTCCTACCCTGGAGACCCCAACCTTATCTCTGACCATTCTCTCTAACCCGTGATTGTCCTCTCTTATGCCCCTCCCTGTTATCCCCACCTACAAGCCCTTATCTTCTAACTGGCCATCTCATCCCCTGATCCTCTCCAACCACTTATAAGCAACCATCAACTGCTCCCTAATCATATCACCCTACCTTATCTTCGAACAACCTCCCTAATGCTTCCTCTCTCTTCTTCCAACCATAGAACCCAATGCCTTATCCCCTTCTAAACAACTGCAACACACCTCCTCGATCTTACTTGATCAACATCAACCCATTTCCAAACCTTCATCCCTATAGAAACACCTTTTCTAACTACCAAGGTCAGGTATCCGCCTTCGTCTCCGAAACAAGACATGTATATAGAGAGAGAGGGCTAAGCATCGTGTCTGGTGATAGCAGCCTTTAGCCTCCTCGACAACGACCTCCGACTAGGAATGATCTAGGGATTCTACAATCCCTGCTACAATACCATCGTGCTGCTAAGCTTCGTGCATTCTGACACTAAGGCGAGAATAGAGATGAGATTTCTCCGTTCAACCATCAAGCGAAAATCTCCTGGTAACACCCTTCTCTTCTTCCCTATTCTTTCTCTCGGATCTTCTCCCTCACATTCTTCTTATATAACTCCGCCCTTCTCTGCTACTCCAAACCCATCACGAATCACCACTATCATCGAGCTTTTAGGCTTTCCCTTCTTTCGTTCATATCTCTCGCCCTTTTGCCAAATCATGGTCGGAGGAGAAAGCTCCAGTCCTACCACCTACAATAGGAGCCCCACACACCTTATTCTCTTTGTGACCTAATAATTGCAGCTGAGACACATGCTTGAGCAATCACTTTCTTTGTAGGAACTAGCCAGTAACATCACCACTCACTGGAACCATCTAGGAAGGAGAAGCCTCATCGAGCCTCATCAGAGGAGAAGGGAGGAACCCCTCCAGGATTAGCAGGACCTCCAGGAAGATCGAAGAAGAGGTGGGCATTACAGTCGCCATTGACCTCCATCTCCATTCCTTTAATCTGATGTTTGTAAGAGGCCCTGAATGTCCGTCCCACGCCTCGTGCTTCGGGTACCATGCAGCATTCAGACGTAACCACGTCGAGGGTCAGACCCAAACCACCCTTCGCCACCCCAACCAAGTCCTGATTACATGACACATGTGACCTATGCGAATTTTGCACCCCTACCCCCTCCACTTCTATTCACACGCATACCCATGCCCTATGGAGAAATTTTAAAACCCCTTACCGACTTCCAAGAATTGAAAGAAAACCATTGTAAAGGTCCAATTTGAGAATTATTTATTTATTTATATTACATATTTGCCCCTTGATTGTTTTGTGTATATCTTAAGTGTTTAGAGTCCGATTTTAATGAACTTGATGTTGTTTTGAGCCTTATGACTCTATTTATCACATGAGACTGTATATTACTCATTTTAATATATTTTTGAACATCAATAAAATTGAGAAAGGTATTTGTTAACTTAGAGCATATTTTTTCTCTAAAATTCATTTTTCTTGCTCATAGAATTGTGCAAAACTCATGGATTGCATTGCAGTGTATCTTGCTTGGCATGCATGCTTGCATGCACAATCGTCTTTGCATTGATCATCATTTTTTTAATAAGTGCACTAGTTAATTTTCTTTCATATTACATTGTATTATATTCTTACATAAAAAATTACAAAAATTCATGCCATATTTATTTCAAATTGATTGCATCTTTTATTTTAGAAACCTATAAAAAATTGCAAAAATCCAAAAAACGTATATAATATTCATCTTTTGAAATCCTACTCTCTAAGTTGTTGAGAAATTAATTTTAGATCCTCATATTACCTTCATGAGTTAGAACTTAGGACTTTCACAAGTAAAATAAACAATTGTCACATTGAAATTAATTAATTATTATTTTTTGTGATTTTCTATTGATCGTTGGATTTTCATACTGCATTAAAATCGATAAATTAACACGGGGATTCCAGTTGTCTTTCACCCCCCTCCATCCATTCTTGTCCCCTATCCTCCAACATCATCCCACCTCCTCAACCCCTTTCCCTCGACCTCCAACATCAACCCCACGTGCTCCATACATGCGCAGAGGAGGAAATTACAGATGCACCCTCCAATCATCAGGTGAAAATCTCTAGGTAACACCCTTCTCTTCTTCTTCCCTTTTCTTTCTTCTCTGATATTCTTTCTCCCCTTCTTCTTAGATAACTCCACCCTTCTCTGCTACGATCACCCCAAACCCACCACAAATCACTATCATCCTTGATTCTTTCACTTTCCCCCTTTCATTTATATCTCTCACCCTTCTGTCAAACCGTGGTCGGAGGAGAGAGCTCCAGTTCCACCACCTTCGAAAGGAGCCCCACATAGCTTCTTCTCTTTGTGCCCTAACGATTGCAGCTGAGCCACCCGCTTGAGTAGCAACTTTCTTTGTAGGACCTTTCCAGCAGCTTCACCACTCGTTGGAGCCATCTAGGATGGAGGAGCCTTATTGGGCCTCATCGGAGGAGAAGGGAGGAACACATCCAAGATTAGTAGAGCCTCCAGGAAGATCGAAGAAGAGGGGTTGTTATAGTCATCATTGATCTCCATCCCCCCTCCTCTAATCTGACATCTGCAAGAGGCCTCGAACATCAATCCCAAACCTCATGCCTCGGGTACCACACAGCATCCAAATGCAACCACGTGGAGGCTCAGACCCAACACCCCCCCCCCCCCCCCCGCTACCCAAACCAGGTCCCAGTTACATGACTTGGGTGAATTTTGTGCCCCTCCCCCTCCACTTTTAGATATTTGCATACACACCCGCACCTAGTGGATTAATTTCAGAGACTCCCTGTTGACTTCTAAAAATTGCAAGAAAACCCCTATAAAGGTCCAATTTGAGAAATATTCATTTATTTATATTAAATATATGCTTATAGATTATTTTATGTATATCTTAAGCATTTAGAGTCTGATTTTGATGAACTTGATATCATTTTGAGCGTTACACCTTTATCTATCATATGAGACAATGCATTATTTATTTTCATACATTTTTCAACATCAATGAAATTGAGGAAGTTATTTATTAACTAAGAGCATATTTATTCTCTAAAATCATTTTTCTTGCTCATAGAATTGTGCAAAACTCGAGGATTTCATTGAATTGTATCTTACTTGGCTTGCATGCTTGCCTGCACAATCACATGTGTATTCATCATCATTTTTAAAATAATTGCATTACTTATTTTCTTTCACATTATATGGCATTAATTTCTTACATAAAAAATTACAAAAATTCATGCATCATATTTATTTCAAATTGATTACATCTTTTATTTTAAAATTTATAAAAATATGTAAAACTCTAAAAACCTATAAAAAAATTCATCTTTGAAAACCTACTCTCTAAATTATTGAGAAATTAATGCTAGATACTCATATTACCTCTCTGAGTTCAACCCTCGGACTTGCTTAAGTAAAATAAATAATTATCATATTGAAATTTATTGAATAATTATTTTTTATGATTGTTGATTGATCATTGAATTTCCACACTACATTAAAAATGATAAATTAATAAGGGGATTCCGACAGTCTTTCACCCCTCCCTCTGTCCTTGTCCTCAGACCTCTAGCATCACCCCCACCTCCTTAACCCCCTTCGCCCAACCTCTGGCACCATCCCCACCCCTTCAACCCCTTTCCTCGACCTTCAACACCATCCCCCGCATATGTTGCCCCTTCCCCCGACCTCCAGCACTACCCCCACCTCTTCAACCCCTTTCCCCTGACCTCCAGCACCCTCCCCAACCTCCACCGCCCCCTCCCCCAACCTCCAGTGTCGCCCCCACCTCCTCTTCCCCCTCCCCCGACCTCCAGCACCCCCACCCCATCTCTGTCTCCTTCTCCCCCATCTATGTATGCATGAGCTTTAATATGGAGGTTGCTCTCCCATCTCCCTTCGTTCTCAGAGCTGGAAACATGCAGGCGCTTGTTTTAGTCTGATATAAGTCCCTCCTGGAGTGGATCAAGGTGCTAAGGAACTAGAAGAGATGTGATCGTGGACTCTACTCAATAAGGGAAGGAAAGTGTTTTCGGACTGAGACACGATAAGTGCTCCTCATATCTTCATTGCAGCATGGATCACCCCTAGTCCTGCATATTCAGATATGATTCAAGACCTTATTTCTGTCCATTCATCAGATAAGAACAACAAAGATCACCCAATCAAGCTCCAGACACATCCCCTTCATCGACCAATCTGCGTCTGCAACCATTCTATAAGGTTTGGTAGTTATGCCCTTCTTTTACACTTTGTTTTGAATGAACCAGATTTTGTTGAACTCATTGACGGTCGAAGTAACGGAAGGGTACAAGTGATAATTGTATAAGAATTCGGGGGCAGAAATGATATTGCAAAAAAGGGAGTGGCATACCTAATATTGCAATATCTAAGAGAGACACAAATGATAATATCCTTATTTAAAATACATTTTGGACTAAGAACCTCAATAAATATAAATAATCTATCCTTGCAAAAACCCTTTTAGAGATTCAACACCCGGGTTAACTTTATATCATTTTGATTAAGTCCATTGGTTGTAGGTATTAAAAACAACCAATTCCACTCTCCTTACACCATCAGTTAGGTGATATTTTTGAACTTTTAGAGTCAATTATGCAGAAAACTCCCCATTTAACTATGGATACTCCCTGCCAATTGTTGGAATGACGCAAGCTGAGGCCTCGATTCAGAAAGAGAGAGGGACAGAGAAACCATCATATTTGGGGCGAAAAATGAATCGACATCTCAATGTGATACAACCCTCTCCATTTAGTTTTGGGAAAGAACAAGGGGTAGGTTGTCGAAGAGAAGAGATAAGAACATGATGAACCTTGTACTGGAATGGCTATTCCTCACAATTGCTCCTTGGGATGTTGCACAACCATGACAATTAGGATTTCAAGACGTACCAATACCACTCCTACAATGAATAAATAACTTGCATCTCATCCCTTGACTTGAAAGTCAAGTCGATTCCGGCTCAATAGGGAAATACACACTTCCTTTTCTTTATATCTACTGGACTACATTGACATAGATCTAGTATTCATACCACCTAGCCAAGCTTTTAGAAATTTGCGAGTCCAATCGAATCCACTTGACTAAGACCAGGGAGACCTCGAATGAGGGAAGGTAGCAGATGTAGCAGTCAGAGTTCGAGAATCACTCCTCACCATTAGCGATGGGATCCACAAAGGTTGAAGCCAATGCAAGGGTGTGGGTGTAGGAACTACTTCTTTCACATCCCCAAAACTCTTCAGTGTCATATTTATTGCCAATGCAATTAGATTTTATATAAGTAAACCTATGCAATTACAGTAGGTAAGAAATTGGTTTCAAAATAGAAATCAATTGTGTGGCGGAAAGTTGAGAATTTCTAAATTTGAAACAAGGAGAGTTATTGGATGGATTTTTGATACCACATCTAGTAATTCTAAAAATATGGTGGACTTAAATACGAGTTCACAATCCAAGCTCTTGTAGCAATAGTAGAGAGGATTGATGGAGGACCATAGATGCACGTGCGCACTCCGTCTCTGGCACTGGCACAGGCTCGGTATCGGAGAGTAAATCGGATCTTGATACTTTTGTTGTGGGTTTTATTAACGAGATGAATAAATTAATTCCACAGATTAATTATGATCGACTATATTAAAGAAATTTGACTCGACTCCAACGACTCTTTTCTAGACATCGTTTCATAATCGGAAGAGGCATCCGTTGGAGGATGTTTTTGGAAGACAAAAAGTTGCACGTTAGATCTACTTATAACATCCCCCTGGACATTGTTTTCTTCACTCGCAAGAAAACTTTCCTCCGACGTTGCCCTTTGTTTCTCTACTGCAATAGTGTTCTTCTTCCTTCTCTCGGCTGCAAGTTCTCTGAGGTGCTCTCGAAGACGATCTCGTCGGTGTACGCATACACATATCGTGTACCGTCGTATCGTTGAAGCGGATCGCCGGTACCCTTCACACCGGTATTGTTGGGACGATATCCTCTCTAAGGACAGTCCATTTCATGTATGCTTCGGTGATCTTCGGTGATCTCTTATCTAATTTACTTAATGTTTTGTTTGTCGTGATTTGTTTATTGCATTTCTTTCCTGGATCTCGTCCTAAAATGGTTTATCTATTGTTCTATTAGTTTTTGTGTTCATACTGTAATTAAATTTTGAATATGTTATGATTGATTAATCATTTGTTGATATATCTGTTAATTTGTTTATTTATTTATTGTTAATCCAGATAATTATCTTTTAATGTATGCCGTGTTAATCATGTTAATATTCAGAGGATGGTTCACTTCAAGAACTCATTATTCATGGTCACCATCCACTTATGGTATATTTAATCTTGACCTTCTCAATTCACAAAACTATGCACTTTCTAGCTCTTTGTTTGATACTCTCATTTGTTATTTTTTACTTGAGATCTGAAAAGCTAGTGATTTACTTAGCCTTTGCTCATCGATCCACGATCATTTTTTCTACAAGCTGCACTAGGATGGCTGCTTGCTTCATATCATGGAAATCGATTCTCATGTAGCTCCTCAAATTTTATCTCCGAGCACACCCAAAGAAAAACCATAATGGATGGTGAAAAAGTCAACATCATGAAAAAAAGGCACTTTGCCTTCGAAAGACGTCATCCAATCCCAATCAATATATACCTTCACAAGCCAATCCATAGACATTTAATTAAATCTCCAATCTCAGCCACCTATACGTAGCCTCCTATTAAAATAAAATTACTTCAATACTAAAAACAAAAGCAACTAAATTTCCCCCCTCTCTCTCTCCCTTCTTTTTCTTTCCAAGTCCAAACATAACAAAGCCATCCCTCTTGCCTCTCCCTCCATTCTCTCTCTACCGTCCTTCCAAACTCTCTTTCTCTCTCCACCATTTTCCCATCTTTTTTCCAATTTCCCTCTTATTCTCTCTCCATCCTTTCCCCCTCTCTCTCTACTCTCTTCCTCTCCCATGAAGCCTCTATCCAAAGCCATCCCCAAAGGGAATCCTCAAACGATCCTCCTCTCCACCGTCGCCGTGCTCGCCCTCTCCGTCTCCTCCCTTTACCTCTATCCCCCGCTTCTCCATCCTTTCCACTACACCTCCACGACGGTCCTCTCATCCTCCTCTGCCTCCACTCCCTCTCCGTCACCTCCTCCTCCTCCGTCTGTAATTCGTGATCAAACACTACTATCACCGCCGCCGCCACCTCCTCCTTATATCGAACAAATCCTCCACCCTCGACCGCCTAAACGATCCTCAAGGCATCCGCGACACAAGAGGGAGAAAGAGAAGAAGGTGGCCCCCGTCTCCAAGCCATTGGAGGATGAGAAGGGTTGCGACTTGACGAGGGGTGAATGGGTGGAGGATCCCGATGCACCTTACTATACGAACGACACATGTTGGATGATACAAGAGCACCAGAATTGCATGAAGTACGGGCGGCCCGACACAGGGTATTTGCGGTGGAGGTGGAAGCCAGAAGGGTGCCAGCTCCCGCGCTTTGACGCAGGCGCTTTCTTAGAGCTGGTTAGGGGGAGGAGGATGGCCTTTGTGGGGGACTCCCTTGCTAGGAATCATATGCAATCCTTGATGTGCCTCCTATCAAAGGTATCGCATGCATTATTCTTTGCTCTCTTTTCCATGTTAGTATTTATGCTTATACTATAAATTCTTCTTGTGGAAATCAAAGGTGGAGTACCCGAAGGACATCTCCTTGACGTCCGACGAGAACTTCAAGCGTATGTACTACACATCCTACGACTTCACAATTTGGATATTCTGGTCCCCCTTCCTTGTCAAGGCCGAGGACCCGCCGGAGGAAGGGCCCTACGGCCTATGGAAGCTCCACCTCGACCAAGTCGACCACACGTGGATCGCCCACCTCAAGAAATTCGACTACCTCATCGTATCAGCCGGTAATTGGTACACAAGGCCATCCACATACTACCTCAAGAAGAAGCTGACCGCGTGCAACTACTGCCAAACTTCGAAGAAGATCAAGCGAATGACAATCATGGAAGCCAACAGAAAGGCCTTCCAGACGGCGTTTCACGCCATCTTGAAGGCTAGTGGATACAAGGGGTTGACATTCCTCCGATCGTTGTCGCCATCGCACTTCGAGAACGGGAGGTGGAACGATGGTGGAGATTGCAGGAGGACGAGGCCCTTCAAGAGGAGCGAAATAAGGATAAATCGTGAAGAGATCAAGTTGTATAAGGACCAGATAGAGGAATTTAGGGAGGCCCATGAGGCGGGGAGGAGGAAGGGGTTGAAGTTCAAGCTCTTGGATGCGACGCAAGCCATGATGCTCAGACCGGACGGGCACCCGAGCCGGTATGGCCACTGGCCGCGCGCGAACGTGACCATGTTCAACGATTGTGTGCATTGGTGCTTGCCTGGCCCCGTTGACATGTGGAATGATATCTTGTTCCAAATGATCAGCACATGAAGTGAAGGAGTATGTATCATTGATTTTTTTTCTTCCTCCCGCTTTTGTAATTTTTCCTTTAGATAGGAAGATGTGGAATTGGATTCTTGTAATGTATTATTTTGAGGGAGGGCCGATTTGTAGCATAGTAAAACGCAAAGATGTCCAAGGGTTTTTTTACAAGTGTACCCCTTCGAGATTCTGTAATTACATTTATACCTCTATTTTACTGTAACAAATGGGCAATGCTATGAAAATTGTAAGAATATATGAACATGTGCTATAATTGTAATTGCAGAATCTCACAGAGTTACAAGTATAAAAACCTGTTACTTTTTATTAGATAATAGTGGTCCAAATACCGGATTAGTATTATTTAATTTATATCTTGTCAGTATCATGATGGATTTCCCAACATGATGAGCTTCTCAGACTCAGGAAATACATTCCGTAACAAGAAAGGAAAAGGCCTTGGAGCCATCTATTTGTATAAAAAAATCATTTTTCAGACTAGAATATAAAATATTTGCACCCAAATACCAACAAATAGGATCTTAGTACCGTAAGATGTGCAGAAGTTAAAGAAGAATGACTATTCTTTTGTTAATAGCAAAAGTCCATAGCAAATTGAGAGTAATTTTTACAGAAAAAGCCTCTAAATCTTAGCCGCATGCTAGATATAATATCTCATTATTACAAGGACTTTCACGTAAATCACAATAAAAATACCATAAAAACCTTGTTGGTGGAAGACCACTACTCTTATTGTACCACAATAAACAAACCTTACACTAATAAAAAACTTAAGCACAAGTATTTATTGCATCTACACATATATTTGTAGACACCACACTCCCCTCCTTGTTCGTTCCTGGATCCTTGAGATCATGGGCCTCGTCGTCTCCGGCGACCTCCGCCTCATCGAGCATCGCCGCTATCTCATTGTCTTTGCTCTCCTCCTCTGCCTCACCCTCTTTGTCCTCTCGCGACATTCCCCTGCTAACCAACTTCAGTACAAGCCCAGCTCCTCCTCCCCAATGCCCGCGGAGCCCCCGCGGCACGCGAGCTGCACCATTTCGAAGGGGGAGTGGGTGCCGGATCCCGAGGCACTGCGATACACAAATGAGACATGCTGGATGATACAAGAGCACCAGAACTGCATGAAGCATGGGCGGCCGGACACGGGATACCTGCGGTGGCGGTGGCGACCGGAGGGGTGCGAGCTGCGGCTGCTGGATCCGGCGGTGTTCCTCATGGCCATGCGGGGGAGGAGGATGGCCTTTGTTGGGGACTCTTTGGCCAGGAACCAAATGCAATCTCTGATGTGCCTTCTCTCCAAGGTGTGTACATTAATTTTGAAGAGCTTCAAATTCATAGATTTTGATATTTAAGCAACTTGGATGTTTTTTTGCAAAATATAACTGCTACTGAAAAATATTGAAGGGCACAAATATAAGTATCTCTAAATAAAAATATTTTAAATTAATAATAGAATCTTGAGATGAAATGCCATTTTACACGTGTGCTTTTGAGTTATTCTGATAACACTTATACCCTAACGTTCTTGTAATCACACCTATTCCTTTTTATTCTTAAAAATTTCCCACTAGTATACGTTGCTCTTATATTATACTCTCGGAAGGACAATACTGTGAATTTTGTAAGAATCAAAGGGCACAAGTGTTATTGTAAACAATAATTAGGCATGCAAGTGATATTGCAAAGACTCGGAAGGATATAAGTGTAACAGACCCATTAATAAACTACTCTGATATGAATGTTAATCCGGCGACTTAATTCTCAAGGGCTAAAATGCAGATAAACTAATTATGTAGTTAAGCAACAACAAAATAAAATGTGATTGCAGTTATTTAACCGTGAGGATATGGACACAAATTACCCGCTAAATTTTAAAAGGGGCAAACTAAAACACAAATTATTTTTGGTATCTAGAAAGTAGAAACAGGATAACGAAAATAGTGACAACGAAGGAAATCTTTTTAAAGGCCCCGGAGATGTTTTCGTATACAGAACACCAACGAACGGAAAAGTCAAAAAAGAAATACATTTTTTCCTTGTTTGTGTTTTTAAAACTGGGTAAATTACATAAAGTTCCTTTATCATACACCCAACTTCAAAGTTATACCCGGACTTTAAAAAATATCAATGCTGTATTTGATATTTAAGATTTGTCTCAATATTTTTGGAGCTGCTGTAATTTAGTTATATATATTTTTGTCTTATAGCCTTAAATCACATTAGTTTAAGACAAATTCGAGACAAATCTTATTGACTGAGTACCGCGTTATTACTTCGCAAAATTTATATACGCACTAACAATCAGTGGTATAGTTTAGGGACTTTTGTGTAATTTAACTTTTAATTTTTTTAGATAATCTGGTCATATTAAATTTGTTATTTCTCAGGTGGCGTATCCGAAAGATATTTCACCGACGTCAGACGAAAATCACAAGCGTATGTACTACGAGGATTATAACTTCACCCTCTCCGTCATCTGGTCTCCCTTCCTGATCAGACATCAAGATCCAGATGCCCACAGCAAATTCTGGAGGCTGTACCTCGACGAGGCCGACCGGAATTGGCTCTCCCAGATTGACGGCTTCGATTACGTTATCATATCGGATGGTAATCCGAAAACGTTATTTATTTTCTATTAAATATTTAAATCTGATCACGTGGCAATTATGCTAATTGCAATTCACAGGTAATTGGTTCGCAAGGCCATCCCTCTTCTACGAAGGAGGAAAGCTCGTAGGCTGCAGCTACTGCAATCTCCCTAACGTCACAGCTCTCTCCATGCTCTACAGCAACCGAATGGCGTTCCGCACTGCCCTCGCGGCAATCGCGAGTTCTCCGACCTTCGACGGCCTCCTCCTCCTCCGCACGCTCTCCCCGGACCACTTCGAGAATGGGGAGTGGAACAAAGGTGGGAATTGCATTAGGACGACGCCTTTCAAGAAAGGCGAGCGGAGGCCGACGTGGCTAGAGGGGGAGCTCTACCGCGCGCAAGTGGAGGAGTTCAAGATGGCGGAGAAGAGAGCGAGAGGAAGCAAGGTAAGGTTCGGATTGTTGGACATAACGGAAGCGATGCTGCAGAGGCCGGACGGTCATCCGAACTCCTACGGTCGCTGGCCGCAAGAGAATGCGACAACGAGGAAGGATTGCGTGCATTGGTGCTTGCCCGGTCCTATAGATGTATGGAATGACCTCTTGTTCGAGATCATGGGCGTAGCCGCAAGGGATGGTAGTTCCAGCCACGGTCAACGGAACAAGACCCTAGGTTACAAATAAAGAAGCGGATCGTCTGATGTAACGAGAGTTGCAGTAGAAGTGGTAATTCTCGTTAATTTTTTCGTGATTTTTATAACAAAATCCAACCTATAGATTGAATTTTAAATTAATAATATGCATATTCTTCAAATTTAGTTCAAATCCGAAGTTATTTGTTGTTTTATGTTAATGTATAAAGATCCGGTTCCTTTTTAAATAGAATTAAGTTGTTTAAATATTGACTGAATTTTTAAATATTAAGATAAAATAGAAAATAAGTTCGGATTTGTACTAAATTGGGAGGATATGTAGAAAATTAATCTAAGATTCAATATATAAGGTTGGATTTTGGAATTGAAATCAAAAAAATTAAGGAGGATTACAACACCCCATTGTAATTCTCATTACAACAGAGGATCAACTTCCTACAAATAATTGTGAGTAAATCTACAGTAGGCATGTTTAACGTTATTTTATAAAGCATGTAAATTAAGGATATAATCATAATTAAGAAAACAAATTTTGATATAGCTGATTGCTGGTTGAAAAATAATTCTTAATGTGATTAGGACCATAGGTATTTATAGACATTTTCCCTATTATCTGTCCTACTAAAACCATAATGCAACTAAAAATATACCTGTATTAGTTGTCGACAGTTCTTTGAAACATATGATCCTTCCTTTGCGGTCATTTCTTCATGGAAGAGAGCAAATACAATCCTTTCCTTTGCGTGCAATTCTTACGCATTAAATTGTACTTGTATGTTTACAAATTTTGCTTTGTTATGCGCGTATATTTTTTTATTTGATGGAGGAGAAGAGGTCTTTTAGCATCCTTATTACAGCAAATTATTCACCACACTATCGCTCAAAGTGGTTTATACACTACGACATAAATGTTATTTCTTGATGGGTCTAAGGCTACGAGGAAATGTTACTTAATTGTCAGCCGCTTGTGTTCTTTATACGGTATGGACGAATCCATTTGGTAACAGCTGAACCCGTAGAAAGAGAGAGGTTTTTCCTCCTACAGTCAAGGTGTGTGCATGGGACGGGTACTCAACTCGTTCAACCATGAATCATCCAATCGTTTCCAATGGGTCAACATATCGATCCGACCCACACGAAGAAACTTTTAAAGAGGAAAATTCCTAAGTAATACTTCAAGATTAAAAAATTCCCTCGGTACTAAAGATCCAACACATTCGAATATTTTTTTACATGGTTGCTACAAGAGTAGTGCATCCTTAGAATGTGTCTTTAATAGCGCATAACTAGGTGTGATATACTTTTATATCACATGTCCATTGCGCGATATACTGAAAAGCTCATGGGCGATTAAACCTAATCAACCCCGATTCCGTTGCTCCCTCCTCCACTTATGCTCTCACGTCTCGTCCTCCTCGTGTCCGATGACCCTTACAGCGACCTCATGCCTCCATTCTGCCACCGCCTTCTCAGAGGTCATGTTGCGTCACCGCCTCCGTGTCTTGTGGTCTTCCTGCAATGTTGTCTCTACTTCCGAGTTCTCCATTGTCTCTCAAAAGCTTAGGTAAAGTCCATGAACTTTTAGGTTGTTAGGTTTAGAATATATAATACACGATTTTTTTCCAAGTTTGTGTTCCTATAATGTCGAGTTATATGTTCCCTCACATATTAGGTCGGAATGGAGTCGAGTTATTGCATGTCCCATTTGAATGGTTCAATTATTGGTTCTTCGATGGTTAATGTGTGTGGCTTTGGGTTAATGGCGATCATGAACTTCGACGAGTTGTTGAACCTAGTCACTGGAAGTTCAACATGGACAAGAACAATCATAAAATCAAACTATCACATTGTATTCCATGCGGGGCAAGCGAAGAGCTTACATTGACATCTATCATCGATGATGATGATGTATAGGGAGTTTTGGGTAGCCAAGACTATTGAAAAATCGATACCTACTGACATTATTATAAAGAGATTATCGGCATGCGAAGTGCCGAATGTTGAGGATGCGGACGATCACCTCACTTCCGGTCCCTCTGTTTTCCGGAGCACTGGTGATCCCATACCGCGGGCATCTACATATCACGAAAGGTTCATGAGTGGCGTGCTCTTTAGAGAGGATAATCAAACCTTGGATGACGTCATCTCTAGGGTAACCGATGATGTGCTGGAAGATGACAGTGATTACGAGATTGAAGATAATGTTGCAAATGAGGAGATGCGAGCTGATGAAGTCATTCCCCAAGTAATTGATCCCCGTTTATAATTTTTGGAGTTAGAGGATCTCAAACCCGTTCAACATATGAGGATGGCATTCGAAAAATATGATCTTGACGGTGTTGGTGCTGAACTTCGAAAAGGCAGAACATTCAAGTGTAAATATGATTTGATGTACGCTCTGAAGAAGCATCACATCCTTGGACACTATGACTTCAAGGTTAAAGAATCCACCATGTTGATCTGGTCGTTTTTTGCACCAACCAATAAAAAGGATATCTTTGGTATCTACCTAGTCATTACATGAAATTCGATGATATGTGGGTGATCTCCAAGATCATCGTCACACACACTTCCATAAACCCAATGATTAATCGGTATCATCCTCAATTAGACTGCAATTTCATGTCTAGATCACTTTTATCTCTAGTGAGGGATGACCCTACCGTTCGGATGTTGAGCTGCAGAGCTCACATTCATGAGATGTTCAATTGTTGAGTAATAAAAAAAGCACAGGATGCTCGGAGGAAAGCAATTGGAATAATATTCCGTGATTGGAAGAAGTTCTATGCCGAGATGTTGTATCTTCTGCATGCAATGAAGGTTGCCATTCCAGGGACAGAAATAGATATCGAACATGTCGAACATTTCAACCCGTAAAAACCACATTTTCGTAGATTTCAACTATATTTTTGGGCATTTGGCCCTTGCGTTGAAGCTTTTAAAAATTATAGGCCTTTGATAAGTACTGATGGCACTCATTTGTACGAAAAGTACAAACAAAAAATTTTGATCCCTTGCGGGGTAGATGGAGACAAACATATCACTCCTCTTGCATTCAAAATTGTTGACGAGGAATTCGGTCCTATATGGAAGTGGTTCCTGTTGGACATGCGAGCCCACGACGAACCATTATGCAATAAATATTATTGCGAATATCATTCCCTAATCTGAAATGAAGAATACATAATTTGCATAATAGGTCCCTTAGTACAATTAGGGTTATGTACCATGGCCATCTTGATGATCATACAGCTGTTGATTCAAATATTGAATCATAGAGGCTGGTGCTTGGATGAACATCTAAAGAATTAGATTGAGGACTCATCAAGCACCGTCAAATGATTGTTAAGAGATGATCTCCAGCCTGAGTAGGAGATGGCAATCCTTTCTCAGTTAGGCTGATATCTAACCAACCTCTTGATGCAGGTCCTCTGAATAGGAATAGAGATTCAGAGGTGTCAGATTAGTTAGGTCAAAGAGGTGACTTAATGAGATCGAGATAACCAAAGTCCTATATCGTATGTTGTCATGATATAGGCATGCATCCTCTGACCAGAGACAGATGTGTTACTACATGACTGAGTATGTACATTTGACAGACCAATAGGTTGATGACCTAATCAAGCTCTATACATCGGCACCCTGGTGCGCATATAAGGGCATATGAGTAATACGATCTCTCAAAGGGATCATACAGGTTCAGTTACCAAACCAGAAGATATGAGCTCACTCATGAGATATTGGGAAGAATCAAATTCCGTGCACGGTCGTCTTGCTTTGGAAGCTTGATTGAATTTGTAGGTTTGATATATACTTTGGAAAGTATATTATCAAGACCTAGGTATGATATATGCTTTTGGAAAGTATATGATCGATACTGACTCCCAATGATCGAATGAGAAACTTAATGATAAATTCCTGAAGTAGACGGTGTAAAATTGATCTTATACTTCGGGATTATTCTGGGTCTTCCAGTATGCAGGATGTACAGGTATTGGGAATACCTTAGGGTGATGTGATCATAAACGCTTGTATAACCATGACGCTTCCATTCCTAGGGAGTGATGAAATGGGTCTGAATTTTAGTGACTCCTCTCAGTAGAGAAGTAATCTGATCTTAGTCCAAATATTGGACATTGATCTGAATGTGATTCAGATTCAATGAGAAGATAATATTTGTGGTCTTGATTTAATCAAGCATCTATGAGAGGCCCGAGATCTGGATTTATGATGTGATCTCAATATCCAAGTCACTATACATGGAACAATACAATCGCCATGTCCTTATCTCCAAGTATTCGCGGAGAAAGCGCATTATCCTTGAAAGAGATCATGGATAATTCTATCGTTGATATATGTATCCGAGCATTGAGAAAATGGATAATTAAATGTGATTTAATTATCACGATAATATGAATTTGATTCATATTATAAGGAGAGTTATCTAAGATAATTAAATGTGATTTGATTACAAAGATGTGAATAATGTGAATGTGATTCATATTATTTGGGAACACGAGAATAGAGATCCAAAATGATTAAATGTGATTTAATTATCATGGATATGAATAGTGTGGATAGTACTATCCATATTAATCATATATATTATAAATGTGATTTATAATATATAAGAGAGAGCTATTTGTAATTTACATTTGTTAATTAAATATTGATGTGAATTGGATTCATATTGGACATTAAATTGAAAATGTAATTTACATTTTATTTTGGGTTGTAAATATGATTCACAAATTTCCAATGGCAAGATTGTAATATTCACAAAATAATTATGAATTATTTTTGTAGAATAATTTACAATATTGTTGTTGTAATAAATTGGAGATACATAGAATAATGTAATCAAAGGAGATTACATTGGAGATGCTCCTTCCATATTAATAGGAGGGACGGCTACCTATTCCTACTAGGAAAGGGTGGTCGTCCACTCCATGTATATGGAAGGAGTCACTCTCCTTTCCATTTTGTTGATATAATTTTGGGATTGATTTATATTGATTTATCAATATATATTTAATCTAAATTAAATTAATTATTGTTGGTTTTTACCAACACAAATCTTAGCCATTAAAAGAAACACAAATCAATGAGAGCCATTGGATTTGTGTTGCCCATGGATTGAGATCCATGGATCCCAAAATATTATAAATAGAGGGGCACCCCTTTGCTCTTCTCTACACACAAGAGAACATAAGTCTCTCTCTCTCTTTCTCTCTCTACACGCCTACTCTCTCTCTCCCTCTCATGTGGCCATCCACCATGGATGCCCTAGAGAGGTTCTCAATCGCCGCAGCATCATCGTTATGCTGCCCGATAGTTTGCTCGTGGATCTCCATCTCCTTCGGTGCACCTCGCTTGTGAAGAAGATGTCGGATCTCGTGTGTCGAGATCAGGAGATCCGACGCTTGGATCATCAACATGGATTGCGGGAAGCACGCGATTCATCCCCGCGCTGGCAAGCGTCTCCTCCGTCGGATCGGACTTGAGACAGGAGGTCTCTTCATTTAGAGACTCGATCGCAACCACGATTCAAGAGGTAATCCTATTACTTGTTTTTGGTTTAGACGAAATGATCCGAGAAGTGTTCTTGGATCATGTGGTTTCGTCACATGAAAATTTTTAATTTCCGCTGCATAGAACATCTAGTGCGACTAGTCATTCATTGTCGTATTCGATACGACGCTCACGCTTCCATGATGTGCTTGAGGATTATCCCATATCTTTCAAGTGGTATCAGAGCCTTAGGTCGAAGGTTTCAGATACGATCCGTAAACCTAAGCCGACTTGGGTTCGTTAGGGTTGCAAAAGTTTTACCGCATGTCATTTTCGCATCTTTGTTTTGTGATTATTTTAGGCCCTGTTTAAATTATTTAAACACAAAAATAAAACTTCCATTTTTTCCTCATTAAATAAGGAAACCGTGGGATCTGAGTTTAAATGATTTCGAATCTGTTTGCTCAAGTTATGATCAAATTAGTGAACATGTATCCACTGTTACAGGAACTGCGAATCTTAACATGATTAATGAGTTAATTACTGTTTTGATCCTCCTCGAAATGCGTGAAATATCACTTAGTTTCTGTCCTAAATCAAATTATCAATCTTTGAAAATTTATTTTGTCTAATTTGGATTTAAATTGATTGAGATCTGTTAATTTTAGTAAGTAGGGATCACTGCTGAAATTACAGTCCTAATCAAGAACCATGTGATTGTCAATTAGTGAAATTAATTGTTAATTTCATGAAGTAATTATGTAAAATATTTTATAAATGTTGAATGATGATTATTTCCTTAATTGACTTAGCCTCAACCAATAAATTGATTAGATTTGATCTAGATCATAATTGGAAACACAATCATCAAACTCCTTGCTTGAATAGGATTGGGAATTTGTCTAGCAAATTTCCTTATAATCAAAAAATGTTTTGATTATTACTATATGGTATAATTTCGATTGAAGAATTGATGATCATCTCAAGTACAAAGTGATTGACTCGGTATTATTTTTTCCCGAGGTGGATATGGTGTCTAGTCGGGGATTGCTGGGGTAGCAGGTTGTACCGGATGCGGTCTGTCCCACTCCCGCCGGTATTGGCCATGACAGCGGGTAGGGAACGAATGATGCATGAGAGATCATGATGTATTTTTCTGATTATTAAAATTCGAATTAATACGTACTTTGAGATAATACCATATATATTCAAGTAAAAACAATCAAGTTTGTTGATTGAATTGGATTGATAATTAATTTAATATAACTGAGTTAATTATGTCCAATTGAAACACTCTATTTTGAATAGAGTTATTATTTCTCTTGGAAGAATTAATTATATGAATAAGATTCATGATAATTAATTAAAATTTGAATAAGAGATGGATGATCACATAAGTGACATCCATGGTCTCCTGTCAAGGCAAAGGGTTCCGTCGTCAGATATTGTATGTAAGAGACGCCTCCGAAGTGACAGCTCCTGCATACGATTCATTTGGATCGGGCTCGTCGCTTCTCGAAAGAGTAAGGACGTATGCGTAGTGATCCCAATATCGGATCCTCATACTATCGGGGCGATATTGGATTGCGCATAGCGAGTTGTATTTCTGTTGACGGGTGGTTCAATTAATGACGAGTCAACATCACCTTAGGGTGGTGGGCTCGGGTGTTAAAGACCGAATTGGGAGATGCAAATTGGACTTACAAGGTACAATGTGTTCCCGCTTCTTTTTATCCGAGTTACAGGTTCTCATATTATTGGGATGTAACAAAGATAAGGAAGGAGATCCCTGATCTTGCTTGAGATATAATGGTAAGCATATCTCTTACTTTGAAAGTGATTAAGGGAATGAACTTTCATTGTTGACATGGAAAGACAACTTTGATATAAAAATTCCTAAATCAAAGTAAATTATATATTTATGTATATGTTTATGCAAATTTCTTATTTCAAATAATCCTTCTTTAATCCCACTCAGTGTTATACTCAATAATAACCAGTAGAATATCATGGATTAGACCCATGATCCAGATATTGTACTTGCAATTGGACACATAATGTATGTGATTGCAATTGTAATTTTCCTCATAATAATGAGGAATGATAATTAAATAGACAATAGGACTAACATCCTAGGGTTTGTATGTCTCTATAAGTCTTGATCTCATCGAATGTACTTTTGAAGTGACATGTCGATAATGATTGTAATTATCAAATAATCCTTATAAAATCTAAGAAGATGTTCTGGCATATATATGTGCTCTCGACATATAATCATGAATGACATGGTTCTCTGCATTATGCAGAATGGTGGCTCTATAAGAGATGATGTATTCAAAATGTTTGAATACCTGCCTAAACCATTTTTTAAGAGTTTAGATGGATGCAGATACGATGAGTGTCATCATTCTACTGTCTATACTCTAGTCATTCATGAAGCTTCATAATATTCATATTGTATGAATTGAATGAAGCATGTATAAATTTTGAAATACTCTTACATTGAATTTTTTTGAAATCAACATAAGAGATCCTTTATCTTAAGCAATATTTGTTTATAGATAAAGGGAGCACAGTGGAAGCATGGGTTGGACCCAACTAAGAAGGAAAGTCAAAGAGTTGAGTGTACTTCTGTGACTTCCATGTGACATCCAAAGAGTTGGATGAATGCCAATGCTGCAATAAGTTGATGTGTTGATAGTATGACTATCAAATCTGTATAGAATCCTTATAGAAGGAATCAGATAGTGCATCGGAATAATCTACATATACATAATCATTGAAATTGACTTTCTTATTTGATAAGATCAAAGTCTAATAATTGTATCTTATTATTCTAATAACACTTGAAATTGGTTGCATATGTATTAGAAGACTATAAAATTTGATTTTAAGGTTTAATAATCATCCACATGGATATTGATGCAATTATTGCAACAATCTCTATTGGATTGATAGACTTCATAATTTCAGTAGGGAGCCCTTAGTCTTAGAGAATGTCTCTATGACCTAGATGTTAGAATGCACCCATTGTCTATTTCTAAATGCTGGGAATAAACATGAATTCTGGAATAGAGCTATCATAAAGAGTTATGGTGGAGATATTTTAGATAGTAATCTAAAATCTAGTGGACTCTACTAAATTAGAAAATTAATGAATGGTTCATTAACATTTCTAATACTGAAATTAAACCTTAAAAGATCAATAGGAGAATGAAGATCATTTGACAATGATCTGGCATCAAGCCTTGGACATCTGTCTGTTGATGTGATCAATAGACTAGTAAGAGATGAAACTTTAGATTGTCTAAAGGTTCAAATCTTACATACTTATGAATATTGTATTTAAAAAGTAAAAATGTCCAATACATCCTTCCTTGGAATGGTGTAAGATGTCAAGGTATTCAAGATCTCATAGATATTAATGTATGTGAATCATCTATATCAGAATAAACATTATGGATATGCGATATCTATTGATGATTATTTGTGATAAGAGATTTCTTCTCTTCACTTAGAAAACTTTGAAATGTTCAAAGATTTCACAATTTTGGTTTAGAACCAAAGTTTGAAGGAATATGAAATGGATTTGATCTAACCAAGGTAGCTTGTACCTATTAGACGAATTCAAGAAATACCTTATGGAGATGTGAATATCATTCCTATCTCAATCCTCCTAATGAACCTTAATTCAGTAGAGTTGTAGGAGATACAATTGATCATGTGTGACATGATTTGATCAATGATCAATCTTAGTATAATTATCTCTTAGTTTCCATGTATATATATATATATGTGTGTGTGTGTGTGTGTGGTAGAGACTACATTATATATCCTTAATAAGGTTCCATGTGATTAAGCTGGAATCTGGCACTGAAGAGTGCTACTTCATTAGGAAAATAAAGGATGGTATTAGATACCTACTTTATGACCTTGAGATTCTTAAAGGATCTCATCTATGAGAATGTGATTCTTAAAGGATGACTCTCTTGAAAATCAAGATGAAAATGAAGTAAAGGAACTCATTTAATCTTGAGAAGATAATGAGGCTCCTGAAACCAGAAACTAAATAGACAATTAAATATGAAATATTAATACCTCTTCAAATAAGTTTTAGGATGGATTTCATGTGTCAGTTGAATTTGACAATGATCTGACTTCATATGATGATGCTTCTGAAGATCATATCATGGAAAGATGGATGTTAGCAATAAAGTCTAAAGTAGACTTCATATACAAATGTTGTATGTAGACCCTCAAGGATCCAACTATATGGGTAAGACCCATTATGGTATAAATGGATCTTCAAGAGAAAGAGGGAACCCTATGAGAAGGTAGAGACCTTCAAGAGCACAATTCGTAGCCATGAGCTGCACACCGAAGAGAAGACATCGCTTGCAATGAGACTTGCTCTCCAGTGACCTTGCTTTAATCCATCAGAATATTGCTAACTATAGCTACACAACTTGACTATGACATCTTCATGATGTAAGTCAAGATTGCATTCCTCTATGAATACCTCTCTGAAGATATTCACATGAAGTAGCTCCAAGGTTTCATGGTTGAGGAAAGCAAGGTGTGCAAGCTAGAGAACTCCATCTATTGGACTCAAATAAGCTTCTTGTAGCTGGAACATTGGATCTGATGAATTCATAAATGTTATGATTTCAGATAGTATCTTGATGTACCATGTGAAGCTTAGTGGGAGTGACATTGTGTTCATCGTGATATATGTAGATGATAATAATAAGTGTTTTATAATCTGGCCGTTCAATACCTCGAGATGTGATCTCAAGGATACCAGTAAGGGTATCTTTTACTCTTAGCCATGCATGTTTAGTTATTTTGCTTTGGTCCATCAAATAAAAGTTGTAGTTAAAATCATTTACATTTGGACCCTCGCACTTTTTGATATTTGCACTTTAGTCATGTTTATTTGAACTCGTTTGCGTCTCCGCGTGCTCTTTGGGTTATTTCTAGTATTTTGTATGAACTTTATGCTGTTATGAAATGAATGTCTTTTTCTAGAAATTGTATTTATACCCATATGTGTAAATTTTTTAGCATGTGCGGGAATTGGATGGGATTTTTGCAAATTAGACCTTGAGCTTTTCCATTGTGTTATCCATTTGGTCCGCAGACTTAAAGTATTTACCAAGAGGTCCCTGTAAACTGTGCCTAATTACATGTTTTATTTTGGACTTAATAAATATTAAATTAACTCAAATATATACATGAAAATTACCATTAGCTCTTGTTTGTGTGTAATATTTTTTGTAATTTTGTTAGATTAATTCATTTGCATTTTATATTTTAAAAGTTCAAAAACCCTCAAAAATACCCCTGTTTTCCTTATAAAAATTACAAAATTCGAAAAATGCTCTAAAAGTTCCATAAAAATTTTTACATGTAACTTTTGCTTTCTTTACCTCCAATTTTAATTTTATTTGAAAATTCACTAATAAAAGCCTAAAAATTACAAAACATTCATAAACTTACAAAAATCATATAAAATCATAGAAAATTTCAAAAAATTCCATTTCCAATTCCTGATTGTAGGTTTTTATTCATATTTTATCATAAATTACTATCTGGGACTTTAGAGTATTTTGAATATTTTTTATTTACAATGTAGTCCTGATTGTGCACTATTTTGTGTTTTGAGCCTTATTTGATTTTTAGAAAATTATAAAAAGATTTTGAAAATCCAGGAAAATTACCAAAGACACTCTAAAAATAAAAAACCCAAAAATATTTTTACCTTATTTTTTGACTATTTTTTATTATTTAGAAAAATCCAAAAAGATTGTTCTGTTGCATGCTTTCATTTTTGTTGTTTTGTTTACTCATTAAAAATTAAAAATCTTAAAATTTAAAAACCACTAAAAATTGTTTTATTTCTTTGAAATTTGACTACTTCGTATTTCTCTTGTGTTCCTTGTGTTCGACCCTAGTGGCTATACCACGTAAATAAAATAGCAAACCGCTTACATTACTGATGTACGCAAAATGACCACTCGGATAAAGGTGCTTAGCGGTCGTTGCGACCCAAGCAGTCAAGTGCGAACAATCAAGAAAAATAGACCACCAATAGAAATAAAATCAATCAAAAATGCGATAGCGGTCTTGCTATTATATTAACCTGGTATAGCGACCAGGGTCGAACACAAGGAGCACGGGTTGGCCTTGCGGCCTACGAAGTAGTCAAAAAGGAAATAAAATAAAAGAAGAAAATATTTTTGGTGGTTTTTAATTATTTAATATTTTTTTGGATTTTTAATGTGTTAAGAAAAAAATAAAAGCTAATAAACCACTCACTTCAACAATTTATTAAATACACTAAAAATCAACCAAAAATTCTAACAAAAATGTTTTTATGTGTTTTATAATTTTTAGTGTTTTTGGTGAATTTTTGGGATTTTTCTGGGATTTATTTAATTTTCTAAAAATCAAAAGTAACTAAAATAGTAGGCATTGTCCAGCCAAGCTAAAAGGGCCTAGATAAAATAGCTAAAAGCCCCAAATTAACTGGAAGGTAATTTTCCTGTAAAGAGAATAAGACAAGGAAAATTTAGGCACCACTTTTATTGTTTTTGGATTTTTAATTGATTTACTAGAATTTTTATAAGATTTTGAGTGTTTTCAATTTTTAGTGGTTTTCAGCAATGAAAAATAGCCAAAATTGGCTAGAAAATAAAACACAACAAAATAGGTAGTAAACAATTTTTTGTAATTTTTAGACACTATTTAATATTTTTTGTGATTTTTAAAGTTAGACAGTGAAGAAAATAGATGTTTTTGAATTTTTAAAAATATCAGATGGAAACAAAAATGTCCTCAAAAATCCTCGAAAATTTTACACTATGGCAGGAGCCATGTATCCAATTTTCGTTGGATTTGGAGGTATTTTGCTATTTTGTTCAAAAATAAAGAGGGGGCATAGTGCACAGGGACCAAAGTGCAAATACCCGAAAGTCTGGGGGTCTGGTGCAATTAACCCAGCGAAACACGTGCTACGCACGTGCCTGGGGCACTCAGGGACCCATATGTAAGAAAAATAAGTTCCAAGGGCTTATTGGTAACAGGTACCAAAAGTCCAGGGACCTATTCGCAAAATACCCAAAAATATCCGCACATGCTCAAATATATCACGCACAGGGGTATAAATGCAAATAATTAAAAACTTTCATTCAATTGATAACATCCAGAACTACAGGGTCGATAATGTAAAAAGCCCAGAAGATCACGTGTCGATGCACGTGTCAGACCACACATAGGGGCATAACAGTAATTAAAAACAAGCACGAGGTCCTCTATGCAAATATCCCAAAACTAAACAACTAAGCTAGGTATTTACAAGACTAAAAGCGAAATAAAATAACAAAGGGGGCCTAAGGGTAAATTACCCTTTATTAATGGAGCGGCTGGATGGATGCCACGTGTAGCATCTAACGGTGGCGAACGACAGGGGCTCCAACGCTATGCTCCTCGGGGTGATCCAACGGTGGGGGCTAGTCCACGTGGTGCATCGGACGGTGTAGGGCGCGGGTGGCTAACCCTCAAGCATCGGACAGTCCAGATCTCTCCTCCTCAGATCGAACGGTGACTGCTGCTCCTGCACGGACGGCCCAGATGCAAACTGGAGATGGAGGGCTGATCGGACGGCAGCTGAAGATCGAGGAAGAACAGGTGGCCGGCGAAGTTCGCCGGTCCAGTGCGTGCGCTCCTGACCTCCCCTGCTGCGCCTGAAGATCGGAGAAGCTCCGGCGTGGTGCTCCGCAGCTGCTGATGGCCTCCGATGGCCCAGCCAAGCTCTGGGGAGCTCCGGCGAGGTCGGCGGAGGCGAGGCTCCTGGCCTGAATGACCCAAGCCCTCAGATGGGCTTGGTAGTATCTGCAAAGACGACCAAGAGACTCGCGGGTCGAGGGCAAATTGCCTCGACCCGGTTAGGCGGAGTGACGGTGAACGATGGGGCGATATGGGCGAGCTCCGGCGAAGGGGGGACGGTGGAGCTCGAATCCCAGCTCCTGTGCGAGCTGGGTTGGATGGGGATATGGAGAAGGTGCGCGGGAAGGAGGCGAGGGCGATGGTGAAGCCCGATGATCGATTGGGGGTCAATCGTGGACGGAATCGGCGAAACACGGCGGAGCGACGATTTGGGCGTAATGGAAAATCAAAGGAAAAGAAGGGTCTAAGGGACTACCTGGGTGGACGAGGAGACTGGGGATGAGCTAAGGATGCTCTGGGTCTTCGCCTCGAGGAGCGTCTCCCTCCGAGGCTCGAGCTCCAGCTGGTGGCGGAGCAACGGCGGCGAAGCTCGCCGGATCAGTGGTCACGCTCCCTCTCCTCGCTTCAACAGCACCGGACGCGAGCTGTCACTCTCATGAGCATGCTGGAGCTCACAGGGGGTGGAATTGAATGGCCAAAGATGATCAATGAAGGTGGCGGAGCTCGGTTTTATACGCAGGGATGATCCAAAAAGAAGCGCACGGGTAGGGAAATCAGGAGCGCGGATCTCGATGCGGTAGCTCCGGCGAGGGTCTCGGGTATGTCGTGAAGGAGTCGGACCCGGGGTTTAGGCGAGAGGGAGTCGGGTCTGCCTGGGAAAAATCCGAGAAGGAGAGTCGGGCGTTGCAGACCCGCGAGAGGTGGTCCTGGGGGGAGTTGACCGGGCAGTCAACATCCCCCAGAGCCAATGGGTGGCGACCACGTGGCTGAATTTTGAAAGTGAAATTAAACATAGAAAATGGCCGATTTAAAGGAAAATCATAACATGAAATATTTTTATTTTATTTTTTTCTATTTTTTGTGATTTTTAATTAATTTTTCAAAGTAAAAATAGGGTATATACATAGTAGGGTTATATAGGTATATATACACTACATAGAATTTTGATGTTTTTGATTTTTTTTAATTGTTATTTTTATACAATTTTATTCCCCTTTTATATTTTATTTATTTTCATTATAAAATAAGGAATAAAAAGATATTTTTATTTTATTTTAATTATTTATATACATAGGTGAAATAAATACATATATACATTTATATACATGGTATATTTACAATATATTTTTGTGTTTTTAATTTTGTTATTTTTATTTTGTTTTTGTTTTAATTGTTTTTATTTTATTTATTTACAATTTATAATATAGGATATTTACAAGAATTTTGGAAATTAATTTTATTTATTTATAAGGCTAAATAAATATAAAGGTGGTTCTATGTATAATGTGATCATGTACATGAATGAGATTTTTGGTTTCTTTTTAATTTTTTATATTTTTATATTGATTTTATATTTATAAATATATACAAATATTTACAAGCCTATTTTTGTGAGGAAAATACTTTTATTTTATTTACATATATATTTACACACATGAGCCCCTATCTCCCTCTACTTTGGCTTTTATACGGTCAGGCCCATGTTGAGCCCTCCCTTGGGTTAGGTTGCTCAATATTTATTCTAAATATTTCCCTATTTTTCTTTTTAATCTTTATTCTTTTATTTTTGCACAAAAACATGCTAATTATAGGTTTTTACACAATGCATGCTTTTGGTAATTATTTGTATTTACACATATCTACATGCATTTGCAAAGGTTTTTGTAGCTAAAATATAAGAATAAAGAGTGATGAATGAGTATTCATCACCCCCCTATACTTAACTTTGCTAGTCCCTTAGCAAACACTTATTTGAAAAAGAAGTGAAAAAGAAATAAAGAAAAAGAAAAAGAGCATGTACATGGATCAAGGCTGATTATTAAACTTGCCTTCATTAAATTAAGGTATGGAGCTCGATCAGATCTTTGGATTATTAATGTGTCGGAACCTTATTTGGATTTAAGTCTAAAACTCAACAGCCTCTAAGTTCCACTATTCTATAACCAAGACTCCTCAATGCTCCAGATCAGAACAAGTCATCAATCACAAACCCTGAAGACCATGAATCTTTTCTTGTCCTGTGAATGTGAGGTCTAAGCTCTCCACCTCAGAAATGGCAACTTGACAACCCTCCCCAACAAAGTAACTCTATGACCTCAATCTGGCCACTCTTTCCTCGAGGAGCGGGGTATTCCCTTCTAAGTTCAAGTTCAACCGGCTCAAGAAGAGGAGGAAGAAGAGAATGGGTCAAGGCCAGTGTAGCCAAGTATCCTTGGGAGCTTGACCAGTGTAGCCAAGTCTCCCTGCTGTGTTGTTAAGTGCTCTACTTAGGCTCATTGAGATGACATGTGATCATAGCCTAGTGGACTCAAAGAATTAAGTCACCATGGACCTGAAAAGCCTTAAACCTAAGCCCTATAAGGTTCCTCTTAGAAGTTAGGTGGATTAAGATCTTAATCAAGCTCCATTTCTCAATTTGATTCCAGGCTAGTTTAAATGTCAACTATCATCCAGGAAAACTATATACATATGTACAAAAGATGCTATTTGCACAAATTTTACAATCATGCAAAATTTTTGAAAAATGTTTTGAAATCATGTATGGATGATGCATGAAGTGCAAGTTTTGCAAAAAGACATTTACACAAATTTACACAAGATTTTTGCAAACTTTTGATTTTCAAAACATTTTGGAAAAATTTTGTACTATATACATAATTTTGATAAGAAAATATTTACACAAGCTTTACACAAAAGATTTTTGAAATCATTTTTACAAAAATAATTTGTACACTAGCTATTTATGTGCAAATAAAAGAAGTTTATGTACATGAAAATTTTTAATTTTTGTGATTTTTAGGGTTTTTAGCCATTTTATTTATTAACACACTCACACAAAGTACGAGTTATGGCTGAAGTATATATGAAATATATATACACCCCCCTATACTTAGCTCGAACGATGTCCTCAGAGTCAAGAGAGATGAAGAAGACATAACTCGTGCTAGGTATAGGGAAGTGAAAAGGAAGGCTATATATAAAGAAGAATGAATGAAATAGAAAAGTCAAGAGAGTCTCGGGTCTTTCCCCTATACTTAGGATCAAGTAATCCTAAGTATAGCAGGCTGTATACTAAGGGAAAAACCGAGTGGAGAATGTACAGGGTCTACCCCCCCTATACTTAGGGTGAAATATCCCTAAGTATAGGCAGCAAAAACAGGGGTAGACGGAAACAAAAGAAATACCCAAAGGTCCTACATCCCCCCTATACTTAGGGTAAAGTACACCCTAAGTGTAGCATAATCACAAGATGAAGAAAGGGATGTGAGACTAAAGAATGTAGTGATATAGACATCTGGATCTATACAAGGCGGAAGAATAGTGAAACTCAGGCATGAGATGCATTAGATGTGAGTCAAAGACCACATCTCACGCAAAATGAATAGGGGCAAGATCAACGACCCGCGGCTCATGATCTAGAAATGGCTTGAGCCGCTGGCCGTTTACTCGAAAGGTACTCTCAGAAGACAACTCGGATATATCAATGCTACCGTTGTCGTGTACCTTTCTGACCAAGTAGGGTCCCTTCCACTTGCTCTGTAGCTTCCCTGGAAACAAACGAAGCTTCGCATCAAACAGCCATACTCTCTGTCCAATCTCAAAATGCTTGTGGCTGATATGAGAATCATGTCACTCCTTCACTCTCTCCTTATACTGTAGGCTATTTGAGAAAGCTGTATCTCTCAACTCCTCCAGGGCTGCTAACTCTGCCCTCCTCTGGTCTCCTACACCATCTGGATCCATGAGTATATCAGTAACTGCCCAAAGTGACTTGTGCCTCAGCTCAACAGGTAAATGGCACGGCTTTCCATATACGAGGCGAAAGGGAGATGTGCCCAATGGAGTCTTGAAAGACGTCCTATATGCCCATAAGACCGAGTCCAAAAGCTGTGACCAATCCTTTCGGTCAGGGCGGACGACTTTCTGCAATATAGTCTTGATCTCCCTATTCGACTCCCCGGCTAGACCATTCGTCTGTGGATGGTAAGGTGTAGCAACATGATGGTCTATACCGAACTCGCTAGCAAGGGCCTTCACCTGGTCGTTGATGAAATGAGACCCCCCATCAGAAATCAGAACTCGTGGAACCCCGAACCGCGTGATGATGTGCTTCCTCAAAAATCTGCAAACTGTCCTCGCATCAGCGGCTCAGGCGGGGATAGCCTCAACCCAAGGACTAACATAATCCACGGCCAACAGAATGTACTCAAATCCCTGACTCTTAGGGAATGGACCCATGAAATCGATGCCCCATGCGTCAAAAACCTCACAGAAGTGAATGGGCTGCATCGGCATCATATCACGCTGTCCACAAGTGCCCATCCTCTGACAGTCAGTACACCTCTTCACGAACTCATCAGAGTCCTTGAAGAGGGTAGGCCACCACAAGCCGGATTGGAGCACTTTCTGTGCCGTTCTCCTCTCAGAATGATGTCCTCCTGCCTCAAGCTTGTGGCAGTAAGTGAGGACGCTTTGGTGTTCCTCCTGAGGAATACACCGACGCCAGACGCTATCCCCTCCTTCGTGGTAAAGGATGGGATCCTCCCAGTGGTAGGACTTGGCCTTCGCAAGGAAGGTCTCAAGCCTCTGCCTGGGCCAATCTTGTGGGACTTTCCCAACAACGAGAAAGTTCACAATATCGGCATACCACGGGAGTGAGGCGATAGCAAGGATCGCCTCATCTGGGAAGGTATCACGAATGGGATCAATCTGCTCAGACTCCTCAGGCTGCTCTAAACGGGAGAGATGATCCGCCACCACACTCTTGACTCCAGGCTTGTCCTTGATCTCAATGTCGAATTCCTGGAGTAGAAGGATCCATCTAGTGAGTCTGGCCTTGGCATCCTTCTTTGCCATGAGGTACCTGATGGCGGTATGATCTGTGTACAAAGTCACTCTAGATCCAATGATATAAGATCGAAACTTATCTAGGGCGAACACTACGGCTAGCATCTCCTTCTCTGTGACCGTGTAATTTCGCTGGGCGGAATCCAATGTGCAGCTAGCGTAGTGGATAGCAAATGGAACTCCATCCCTCCTCTGTCCCAGCACTGCCCCTACGGCAAAATCGGAGGCATCTGTCATGATCTCGAATGGGAGAGACCAATCAGGTGGCTGGAGGACAGGAGCCTCAATCACACACTGCTGGAGAGTCGCGAAGGACGAAAGACACTTGTCATCGACAAGGAACTCGGTGTCTTTCGTCAAGAGGTCAGTCAACGGTCGGGCAATCCTGCTGAAATCCTGAATAAATCTCCTATAAAATCCAACGTGCCCCAGGAATGACCGTAGCTGCCTCAAATTGGACGGTACGGTGGTGCGAGTTTTCTAATGACATCAACCTTAGCCGGATCAACCTCCATGCCCCTGTTGGAGATGATGTGGCCAAGCACCGTCCCTTGAGTCACCATGAAGTGACTCTTCTCCCAAGATAGAACCAAATGGTACTCAATACATCGCTGGAGTACTCGGTCTAGGCAGTCAAGACAGGAGTCGAATTCGTCGCCGTAGACCGAGAAATCATCCATGAAGACTCCAAACACTCCCCTACCATGTCCGAAAAGATCGACAGCATGCACCTCTGAAAAGTCGCAGGGGCGTTGCATAGCCCAAATGGCATGCGTCGAAAGGCATATGTACCAAAGGGACAGGTAAAGGTGGTCTTCTCCTGATCCTCAGGAGCGATGGCCACCTGGTTGTAGCCCGAGTACCCATCCAGGAAGCAATAATGGCTCTTCCCTACCAGTCTCTCAATGATCTGGTCAATAAAAGGCAGGGGGAAATGGTCCTTCTTGGTGGCCTGGTTGAGTCTCCTGTAGTCAACACAGACCCTCCAAGAGGTGGGTACTCGTGTAGCAATCTCCTCCCCCGACTCACTGATCACAGTCGTGATGCCCGTCTTCTTGGGCACCACATGCAAGGGGCTGACCCACTTGGAGTCGGAAATGGGATAAATAAAATCTGCACTCCACCATTTTGATATTTCCTTCATCACGACCTCTCTCAGGTTGGGGTTCAGTCGCCGCTGGAACTCACGCGATGGCTTCGCCCCCTCCTCGAGATAAATATGGTGGGAGCACACTGATGGACTAATCCCATGGAGATCTGCTACGCTCCATCCGATTGCCTTGCGGTTCTTTTCAAGAACCCCCCATCAAACAGGATTCTTGCTCTCCAGTCAGATCAGCGGAGATGATGACTGGGTACATCTCAGGTTCGCCCGCAAGGAACCGATACTTCAGCGAAGTAGGGAGTGGCTTCAGCTCTGGACAGCTGGGTGCTGGCAAATCTGGCCTTAGAAGAAGGTGCGTGAATGCTGCTAGGTCTGCCAAATCTGCCTGGGAGAAAGAATACGAGCTCTCGCAAACTGGATCTGGAGGAGGCTGCTCAACTGTGCTGTCTCTGATCTGCTATGCCTCTACCTCCTCCTCATCTGTAGGCTCAGGTGGACTCAGGTCTGGCATCTGGTCATCACAATCTGCCCAATCAGACTCTGAATCCGAGGGATCTGCATCAAACAAGGTGGCATCAGTACCACCGTCACTAGAAACCGTGTCGCGGTCGAGAACCGGCTCTACTGCCTCTGTAGTATCCTGGACCAGGGCTGTGCTCTCCAAGCTCTCCTCTGCTATCATCTCTGCCTCAGTAGTGTCTGGAAATGAGAGGATAGCATGTGCTGAAGGGTCTGCCCATGCTGCCTCATCATCTGTGATCACAAAGTCACAGTCCTGGTGGATGTCTAGCCCGACATCTGTCAGCTTCTCTGTATCTGTGCTAGTCTCTGAGCATGCTCTCTCTCTGGCTCTGTAGTCCTCGACCGTCTCTATTTGTACACTCTCGCCCTCGACGCGAAAGTATACCTTCCCGCTATCATGATCAGTCACCTCCTTGGCTGTGGCCAAGAACGGACGACCGAGGATGATGGGGGTATCGGCCACTGAGTCTGGGATCTCCATGTCCAACACTACGAAGTCCACGGGGAATTGCAGGCCCTGAATAGTGACGATAACGTCTCGCAACAACCCCTTCGGCCTCTTGACAGATCGATCAGCAAACTGAAGGACTGTCTTGCTCTGTCGAAGAGTGCCCAACTCGAAGCGGTCGAGAAGGACTGCCGGAAGGAGGTTGATAGACGGTCCGCTATCCAATAGAGTACGGTCGAACCTCTGCTCACTAATCTGACATCTGACATACGGGGCTCCTGAATCTGGCCTCTTGGCCGGCAGACGGTTCTGGATCGCGAAGCACGTGGCTTTCGTCAGCACATGTATCTCTGAATGGTGGTTCCTCCTCCTCCTCCTGACTGTGGTCCTATCTCTCAAAGATCGCTGAAGAAGGGGGATGTGCTGCAAAGCCTCCTGAAGGGTCAGCTGTATGTGAAATCTGTCGATCATGCTCTGGCTGAACTCCTCCTGCTCTCTCTTTTTTGGGTCTTTTTCTCTTTTCTTCCCCTTCCCCATCTGAAGGGCTCTAGGGAAGGGGATCACCGGGTCCTTCTCAGATGAAGGACTAGGAAAAGGCCTAGACGGCTCGACGGCCGGATCCGCACATACATCAATCACCACAGTGGGACCAGAAGAAACTAAACCTTTTCCTTTATTCAAAAAAGTGTTCTGAGGTACATCAGCATGAGGAAAAACATCTCTCTCTACAAAAACACCGGTGGTCTCAGTACCACCACGGGCTGGCTCTGCTGCTGGACGTCTCGCGGCCTCAGTACCGCGGGCTGGCTCGGCTACTCTGGTGGCATCAGCACCACCTCCTCGAACTGGTGAAGCGGCGGCCTCAGTACCGCCGGTGGAATCAGCATCCTTGGTGGCATCAGTACCACCATCATCATCGTGTACGGCCTCAGTACCGCTCTCCTCCTCCTCATCTGGCGCCCTGGGTGGATCCTCGAGTCATCGCTCAGATGAGGCGCCGCCTGCTGGTGCTCTACCGCTCCTAAGTGTAACAAAATCAGCATCAAATAGATCCGAAGACATATCATCAAACGGATCACTAGGAGTGGCATGCTCAGTGGAAACTACCTGCTCAGATTTCCTCTTCAGGTTGTTCGGATTCGGCTCTATCTGTGCAGGGATGGCAGCCTTCCCTCTCATCAGGTCCCGCATCTCCTGGCGGAACTCGTCCATCTCCCGTTGAAAAGTAGCCTGCTGATCCGTGAGGATGCGGGCTATGTCATCCAAGGCGGGGCTCTCATGGGAGCCCGACGGGTAGCCTCTCTGGTGCTGAGGCTGCTGGAACTGGTGTTGCTGGTGCTGAGAGGGGTAGGAGGAAGGATGCTGCTGCTGCTGTGGCTGGTGAGCCTGCTGCTCACGTCTCCAAGACTGTCCCTGCTGCTGATAGGGACGAGGAACGAAGGACGACTGCTGGTTTGGCTGGTAGGCTGGGGGCTGCTGCTGTTGGTGATCCCTCTGCTGGATATACTACCCTCCCTGACCGTATGACTGCTGCTGGGGCTGGGTACCTCCACTCCCCCACCTGAATCCGGGATGGTCTCGTCGGATCCCAGGCTGGGGACGGTCATACCAAATCCCGTTGACATCCATCAACGGCTCTGTGTCGTACTGGGCTGGCAGGAGTACTGCCAGAGGCTGATCCGGCTGGTATACCACCATCTGCAAGTCTGGAGATGGTGGGGACTGGTAAGAGGGCTGCTGCTGCTGGTACGGCTCCGCCTGTACAAGGTGAACCTGTCTAGGCTGCTGAAAGGAGCTGGAGCGCTGGGACGAGCTGCTGCTGCCGCCGGTATCGCCTCGCGACTGAAGACGGGGCTGGGAAGCCGTCTGTGCCTCCTAGAGACACATGAGCTGGGTCTTCATGTCGCTCAGAGTCTGTGCCATCTGCTCCATCTGAGTGATGCCCTAGCACTGCTTCTTCTCGATCAGCTCCATGCGGTCCAACTTCTCGCTGATGATACCCATATCCGCAGCGACGACTCTGCCTGTGCTGCTGCAACTGCGGATGAACTGGATGGACCGGCATCGACCCGTGCTATCCTCTGGTACTGCACGGGTCCTGGCTGCTGCTGGGGTCTGCCCTGAGTGTACAACCGGGTCTGGGACATCACCATATAGTTTTCGGCCATCTCCTCGAAGATGGCCCAGACTTGGTCATGATCCTTGGCGAAATAGGATCCGCCACAAGAAGCATTCACCAGGCCCTGATGCTCTGGTATCAGCCCGCTGAAGAAGCTCTGCACAAGGTTCGGCTTCGAGATATCATGGTGCGGGCATCGGTCTGTGAGCTCACGGAACCTCTCCCATGCCTCATGGAATTGCTCGTTGGGGAGCATGGAGAAGTTGCTGATCAGGGCCCTCGCTGCATTGGTCCGCCCGAGTGGATAGTACTTGTTCAAGTACTCGGTGCGGAGCTGCTCCTAGGTGTAAACAAACTTCCCCAAATGCTTCAGCCTGGTGGCTGCTCTGTCTGCTAGGGAGAAGGGGAAGGCGATCATCCGAATCGTATCCTGGTCCACATGGTGGTCGTGGACAGTACTGCAGATCATCAAGAACTCCTGGAGGTGGAGATGGGGCTCCTCGGTGGCAAGTCTGTGAAAACGGGGAAGCATCTGCAGGGTGTTCGGGGGGAACTTAAAGTCCCCCACGATAGCAGGTACCACCACCCAATGATGCATCAGTGTAGTGTTGGACATGCGAGCCCACGACGAGCCATTATGCAATAAATGTTATTGCAATTCACTCCTTAATCTGAAATAAAGAGTACATAATTTGCATAATAGGTCCCTTAGTACAATTAGGGTTATGTACCATGGCCATCTTAATAATCATACAGCTGTTGATTCAATTATTGAACCATAGAGGCTGGTGCTTAGATGAATATCTAATGAGTTAGATTGAGGACTCATCAAGCACCGTCAAATGATTATTAAGAGATGATCTCCAGCCTGAGTAGGAGATGGCAATCCTATCTCATTTAGGTTGATATCTGACCGACCTCTTGATGCAGGTCCTCTGCATAGGAATAGAGATTCGGAGGTGTCAGATGAGTTAGGTCAAAGAGTTGACTTAACGAGATCGAGATAACCTAAGTCTTATATCATAAGCTGTCATGATATAGGCACACATCCTCTGACCGGAGACAGATGTGTTACTATATGTCTGAGTATGTACATTTGGTAGACCAATAGGTTGATGACCTAATCAAGGTCTATACACCGGCGCGCTGGTGTGCATATAAGGGCATATGAGTAATACGATCTCTCAAAGGGATCATACAGGTTCAGTTACTGAACCGGAAGACATGAGCTCACTCATGAGATATTGGGAAGAATAAAATTCCATGCGCATGGTCGTCTCGCTTTGGAAGCTTGACTGAATTTGTAGGTTTGATATATACTTTTGGAAAGTATATGATCAAGACCTAGGTATGATATATGCTTTTGGAAAGTATATGATCGATACCAACTCCCAATGATCGAATGAGAAACATACTGATAAAACCCTTAAGTAGACAGTATAAAGTTAATCTAATACTTCGGGTTTATTCTGAGTCTTCCAGTATGCAGGATGTACAGGTATTGGGAATACCTGAGGGTGATGTGATCATAAACGATTGTATAACCATGACGCTTCCATTCCTAGGGAGTGATGAAACGGGTCTGGATTTTAGTGACTCCTCTCAGTAGAGAAGTAATCTCATCTTAGTCCAAATGTTGGACATTGATCTGAATGTGATTCAGATGCAATGAGAAGATTAGATTTGCGGTCTTTATTTAATCAAGCATCTATGGGAGGCCCACAATCTGGATATGAGATATAATCTCAATATCCATGTCACTATACGTGGAACAATACAATCGCCCTGTCCTTATCTCCAAGTATTCGCGGAGAAAGCGCATTATCCTTGAAAGAGTTCATGGATAATTCTATTGTTGATATATGTATCCGAGCATTGAGAAAATGGATAATTAAATGTGATTTAATTATCATGAATAATATGAATCTGATTCATATTATAAGGAGAGTTATCTTAGATAATTAAATATGATTTGATTATCAAAGATGTAAATAATATGAATGTGATTCATATTATTTGAGCACGTGAGAATAAGTTATCCAGTATAATTAAATGTGATTTAATTATTATGGATAAGAATAATGTGGATAGTAATATCCAATTATTCATAATAAATTATAAATGTGATTTATAATGTATTAGAGAGAGTTAAATATAATTTATATTAGTAGATTAATTATTAATGTGTATTGGATACACATTGTCTAATTAATTGAAAATGTAAATTACATGTTGTTTTGGGTTGTGAATATGATTCACAATATTCCAATGTCAAGATTGCAATATTCCCAAATTTAATTGAGAATTATTTTGGTGAATAAAAATCCCAACAAATAGTTGTTGGAAAATAAGTAGAGAGAAAATCAAGGAGATGTGCAATCTCATGGGAATCCATGAGATTGCCCTCTAAAGGGGAAGGTTGATCTCCTTTGTATTTTCTCTCCTTATTTGATTGATATAAATTGGTATTAATATTTATTTGATTTATCAAATATATTTTATCAAAATTAAATCAAAAGTTGTTGGTTTTTACCTACAATAATCTTGACCATTGGATTGACATAAATCAATCTCATCCATGTATTTTATATGTCACATGGATTGAGATCCATGGATCCCAAAACCCTATAAATAGAGATGCATACCATGCTCTCTATTTTACACAACACATCTCTCTCTCTCTTTCTTTCTAGAGGTCAGCCCTCTCTCTCTCTCCCTCTCATGGACGTCCACCATGGATGCCATGGAGAGGTTCTCCATCGCCGCGGCATCGTCGTTATGCTGCCCGTTCTTTTGCTCGTGGATCTCCGTCTCCTTCGGTGCACCTCGCTCGTGAAGAAGACGTCGGATCTCGTGTGTCGAGATCAGGAGATCCGCCGCTTGGATCATCAACATGGATTGCGAGAAGCACGTGGTTCATCCCCGCGCTCGCAAGCGTCTCCTCCGTCAGATCGAACTTGAGACAGGAGGTCTCTTTGTTTAGAGACTCGATCGCAACCACGCTTCAAGAGGTAATCCTATTACTTGTTTGTGGTTTAGAAGAAACGATCCGAGAAGTGTTCTTGGATCATGTGGTTTCGTCGTATAAATTTTTTTAAATTCCGCTGCATCGAGCAACTAGTGCGACTAGTCGCTCCTTGTCGTATTCGATACGACGCTCACGCTTCCGTGATGCGCTTGAGGATCTAACCATATCCTTCATGTAGATCCGGGATTGTGTAACTCCCGCATCGGTCTCGGTGGTCCTCCAGCCGCGCCGGCTGCTGCTGCGGCTCGTGCCTCTGCATCTGGTCCGTCCTCAGGCTCGCTCTGATCTCTCTCTGCTCTGAGTCGCTCCAACTCTCTCCTCATCTCAATCATGAAAGCTCACTGATCCCTCAGCTGCTGCTGCACTGTCTCTAACGAGGCGATCAGGGTGGAGTTGATCGCTCCCTGGTCCATCACGATGTGCTCTGTCCTGGAGCGGTCCTCTGAACTACCGGCCATGACGTCTGCAAAATCAAATAAGCCATACTCAGGTGCTGTAAAATCTGCTATTCTCTCCTCTGGCTCATATCTCTCGGAACCGAAAGAAAGGGGGTCGAGGGGGAATAGAGCGGAATCATACTCGGGCTCGGAGAACTGGTCTCGGCTCTCACGGTCCAACCTAGATGATTGGGTAGACGTGCCCAAAAGCGGTGCAGCCAGAGGCTGCCTAAGAGAGTGTCTACCCATCATCGTGATCTGGTCGAGTAGGGCGGATGAGATCTGGAAAAACTATGATCAAAATGCAAACCCCCGGTTCACCAACGCAACGCGAATTGAAGACCGTAAAAGCTCGGTCAAATTATCTTGTCAATTTTTATTAGGTGAACACACAAGATATCAGAGCGCTTACGTGACCTGTTAGGATACCCGATACTACCCCAACCGACTGGCCCGCACGGAAGAGTCGGTAGTCAGCTGGAAATAGCACCGGAGGGCTCTACCTAGGGTGCGGGTCACTCTCTCGCGCAAGCAAACCAAACAATGAGGGGGTTGCTCTCCCCAAGACAAATTTTTAAGGTGAGTGTCTTTTAGGGTCAATAGTTTTAGCCAGTCCCAATTTTATGGTTTTTCTTTTTAATATTTTTCAAATAAAAACAAATGCCTAACGAATTTTTCGGTTCTCTTGATTATTAGGTCAAAAACAGGGGGAGAAGACGAAAAAGCCGATGCACGATAAATCAATGATGCATGCAAAGTCAGAAAGGCGTACCTGTCTCCAGCACTCTACATGCAATATGATCCGCGCATAAATGTAAAGACAGAAAATAAACTACCTAAATGATGCAGCGATGAAAACCGAGTCCTAGATGAGCAATTCTACTCGCAGAACCGTCTAACTGGTCACCAACCTCCAAGCCAAAGGGTCCGATCTTGGCCCACCCCTCCTCTGCCCAATAAATCGGGGGTAGGAGAAAGCGCTTTACGGGGCAGGCTGCGGCACGTAGGCTACGAAGGAGATGAGTCAGTTATTTTTATTAATTGATTATTAGTAGGTCCGATTAAGCACACTATAGGAACAGGTAGATAATTAAGTATGGGGACCCTACTAATTACGGCACAAGCAAGTATAAAATCTTAAATCTAGGGGCTCGATCAAAAACCGCGTAAACACCGGAAAAGGCAGTAAAAAGGAAAGAAAACAAAACCGCAAAAAAACCGCGAAAAACTCCTAAGGGTACCCCGAGCACACCAGTGCTCGGCGAAACAGACCCGCTAAGCAAATAAAGTCCACAAGTCCAGTCTCTGAGTCCCTATATTATTACAATAATAATCAAAATAAAAATAAAAAATCTAACTAAACCTCTCCCACTCAACTCTCTCTCTCTCTCGCTCTCTCCTGCGGCTCCGTAAAGAAGGGAGCCGCCTCCAAGTCCTACGGTTGCGTCGGCTCCTCGAAAGTCGCCTCAACGGTCCTCGGGCCCTCGCGAGAAATAGAGACAAGTGGTCAGACCAAAATAATCAAATAATAATAATAAGGAAAATAAATGCAAATGAAAATGAGGGTATATATACAAAAATGCAAAATAAAATAAACACTCAAAATAAAACCAAAAACCAAAAACAAAAGAAAAGAAAATAAAGCAAAATAAAACAAAAATAAAATATAAACAAAAGCCGCGAAAAAGCCGCGAGCTCTGAAAGAGCCGCGAAAACAAAAACGAAAATAAAATAAAAACTACCAAGTCATGCTCCCCGGCAACGGCGCCATTCTGATGTACGCAAAATGACCACTCGGATAAAGGTGCTTAGCGGTCGTTGCGACCCAAGCAGTCAAGTGCGAACAATCAAGAAAAATAGACCACCAATAGAAATAAAATCAATCAAAAATGCGATAGCGGTCTTGCTATTATATTAACCTGGTATAGCGACCAGGGTCGAACACAAGGAGCACGGGTTGGCCTTGCGGCCTACGAAGTAGTCAAAAAGGAAATAAAATAAAAGAAGAAAATATTTTTGGTGGTTTTTAATTATTTAATATTTTTTTGGATTTTTAATGTGTTAAGAAAATAATAAAAGCTAATAAACCACTCGCTTCAACAATTTATTAAATACACTAAAATTCAACCAAAAATTCTAACAAAAATGTTTTTATGTGTTTTATAATTTTTAGTGTTTTTGGTGAATTTTGGGGATTTTTCTGGGATTTATTTAATTTTCTAAAAATCAAAAAGTAACTAAAACAGTAGGCACTGTCCAGCCGAGCTAAAAGGGCCTAGATAAAATATCTAAAGGCCCCAAATTAACTGGGAGGTAATTTTCCTGTAAAGAGAATAAGACAAGGAAAATTTAGGCACCAATTTTATTATTTTTGGATTTTTAATTGATTTACTAGAATTTTTATAAGATTTTGAGTGTTTTTCAATTTTTAGTGGTTTTCAGCAATGAAAAATAGCCAAAATTGGCTAGAAAATCAAACACAACAAAATAGACAGTAGACATTTTTTTGTAATTTTTAGACACTATTTAATATTTTTTGTGATTTTTCAAGTTAGACAGTGAAGAAAATAGATGTTTTTGAATTTTTAAAAATATCAGATGGAAACAAAAATGTCCTCAAAAATCCTCGAATATTTTACACTATGGCAGGAGCCATGTATCCAATTTTCGTTGGATTTGGAGGTATTTTGCTATTTTATACAAAAATAAAGAAGGGGCACAGTGCACAGGGACCAAAGTGCAAATACCCGAAAGTCTGGGGGGTCTGGTGCAATTAACCCAGCGAAACACGTGCTGCGCACGTGCCTGGGGCACTCAGGGACCCATATGTAAGAAAAATAAGTTCCAAGGGCTTATTGGTAACAGGTACCAAAAGTCCAGGGACCTATTTGCAAAATACCCAAAAATATCTGCACATGCTCAAATATATCACGCACAGGGGTATAAATGCAAATAATTAAAAACTTTCATTCAATTGATAACATCCAGAACTACAGGGTCGATAATGTAAAAAGCCCAGAAGATCACGTGTCGATGCACGTGTCAGACCACACACAGGGGCATAACAGCAATTAAAAACAAGCACGAGGTCCTCTATGCAAATATCCCAAAACTAAACAACTACGCTAGGTATTTACAAGACTAAAAGCGAAATAAAATAACAAAGGGGGCCTAAGGGTAAATTACCCTTTATTAATGGAGCGGCTGGATGGATGCCACGTGTAGCATCTAACGGTGGCGAACGACAGGGGCTCCAACGCTACGCTCCTCGGGGTGATCCAACGGTGGGGGCTAGTCCACGTGGTGCATCGGATGGTGTAGGGCGCGGGTGGCTAACCCTCAAGCATCGGACGGTCCAGATCTCTCCTCTCAGATCGAACGGTGACTGCTGCTCCTGCACGGACGGCCCAGATGCAAACTGGAGCTGGAGGGCTGATCGGACGGCGGCTGAAGGTCGAGGAAGAACAGGTGGCCGGCGAAGTTCGCCGGCCCAGTGCGTGCGCTCCTGACCTCCCCTGCTGCGCCTGAAGATTGGAGAAGCTCCGGCGTGGTGCTCCGCAGCTGCTGATGGCCTCCGATGGCCCAGCTGAGCTCTGGGGAGCTCCGGCGAGGTCGGCGGAGGCGAGGCTCCTGGCCTGAATGACCCAAGCCCTCAGATGGGCTTGGTAGTATCTGCAAAGATGACCAAGAGACTCACGAGTCGAGGGAAAATTGCCTCGACCCAGTTAGGCGGAGTGACGGTGAACGATGGGGCGATATGGGCGAGCTCCGGCGAAGGGGGGACGGTGGAGCTCGAATCCCAGCTCCTGTGCGAGCTGAGTTGGATGGGGATATGGAGAAGGTGCGCGGGAAGGAGGCGAGGGCGATGGTGAAGCCCGATGATCGATTGGGGGTCAGTCGTGGACGGAATCGGCGAAACACGGCGGAGCGGCGATTTGGGTGTAATGGAAAATCAAAGGAAAAGAAGGGTCTAAGGGACTACCTGGGTGGACGAGGAGACTGGGGATGAGCTAAGGATGCTCTGGGTCTTCGCCTCGAGGAGCGTCTCCCTTCGAGGCTCGAGCTCCAGCTGGTGGCAGAGCAACGGCGGCGAAGCTCGCCGGATCAGTGGCCACGCTCCCTCTCCTCGCTTCAACAGCACCGGACGCGAGCTGTCACTCTCACGAGCACGCTGGAGCTCACAGGGGGTGGAATCGAATGGCCAAAGATGATCAATGAAGGTGGCGGAGCTCGTCTTTATACGCAGGGATGATCCGAAAAGAAGCGCGCGGGTAGGGAAATCAGGAGCGCGGATCTCGATGCGGTAGCTCCTGCGAGGGTCTCGGGTATGTCGTGAAGGAGTCGAACCCGGGGTTTAGGCGAGAGGGAGTCGGGTCTGCCTGGGAAAAATCCGAGAAGGAGAGTCGGGCGTTGCAGACCCGCGAGAGGTGGTCCTGGGGGGGGAGTTGACCGGGCGGTCAACATCCCCCAGAGCCAATGGATGGCGGCCACGTGGCTGAATTTTGAAAGTGAAATTAAACCTAGAAAATGGCCGATTTAAAGGAAAATCATAACATGGAATATTTTTATTTTATTTTTTTCTATTTTTTTGTGATTTTTAATTAATTTTTCAAAGTGAAAATAGGGTATATACATAGTAGGGTTATATAGGTATATATACACTACATAGAATTTTGATGTTTTTGATTTTTTTAATTGTTATTTTTATACAATTTTATTCCCCTTTTATATTTTATTTATTTTCATTATAAAATAAGGAATAAAAAGATATTTTTATTTTATTTTAATTATTTATATACATAGATGAAATAAATACATATATACATTTATATATATGGTATATTTACAATATATTTTTGTGTTTTTAATTTTGTTATTTTTATTTTGTTTTTGTTTTAATTGTTTTTATTTTATTTATTTACACTTTATAATATAGGATATTTACAAGAATTTTGGAAATTAATTTTATTTATTTATAAGGCTAAATAAATATAAAGGTGGTTCTATGTATAATGTGATCATGTACATGAATGAGATTTTTGGTTTCTTTTTAATTTTTTATATTTTTATATTGATTTTATATTTATAAATATATACAAATATTTACAAGCCTATTTTTGTGAGGTAAATACTTTTATTTTATTTACATATATATTTACACACATGAGCCCCTATCTCCCTCTACTTTGACTTTTATGCGGTCAGGCCCATGCTGAGCCCTCCCTTGGGTTAGGTTGTTCAATATTTATTCTAAATATTTCCCTATTTTTCTTTTTAATCTTTATTCTTTTATTTTTGCACAAAAACATGCTAATTATAGGTTTTTACACAATGCATGCTTTTGGTAATTATTTGTATTTACACATATCTACATGCATTTGCAAAGGTTTTTGTAGCTAAAATATAAGAATAAAGAGTGATGAATGAGTATTCATCAATTACACACATTGATTGATATTTCTGAGTGGTTTTATTTTTTTCTCGTTGAGTTCGCCTATTGGTTGAGGTCGCAACGACCATTGAGTTATCTTGATACTTAACCTTAGTCGGTGAGCCGCTCATCAATCACATTCACATTATTCATGATAATTAAATCACATTTAATTATATATTTCTCAATGCTTGGATACGCATTTTACCAATATAATTATTCTTGAACTCCTTCAAGAATAATGCATTTTCTCCTAGGATACTTGGAGATAAGGACAGGGCAATTGTATGTTCCACATATAGTGACTTGGATATTGAGATCATATCTCAAATCCAGATCTCCGAGACATCTCATAGATACTTGATTAAATCAACATCGTAAACCTAATCTTCTCATTGCATCTGAATCACATTCAGATCAATATCCAACATTTGGACTAATATTAGGTTACTTCTCTTCTGAGAGGAGTCACTAAAATCCAGACATGTTTCATCGCTCCCTCGGAATGGAAGCGTCATGATTATATAATCGTTTATGATCACATCACTCTCAGGTATTCCTAATACATGTACATCCTACATACTGGAAGATCTAGAATAAATCTGAAGATTTAGATCAATTTTACACTGTTATCTTTAGGGTTTTGTCAGTAAGTTTCCCATTCAATCATTGGAAGTTGGTATTGATGAATCTCGGATTCATCACTCTAAATCTCATTGATTAAGCTCAGATCCCTCAAAATCAACAGCATTTCGGTATTTATTCTGCATAATTAGCATTCATGCATGATTTCATAAGAATTGCATTTTAGCATTAATTTCTGCACAAAATAAGAAGCCAAAAACCCAAGCCAAAGTTGACCTATAAATAGCCTAACTTCCCCCATTTTTAACTCCTTCATGCTAACTCCGAATGATACAAAACCACATCCACTGTGTGCACGTCACTAACAAGAATAAATAAAAAATAAAAAAAATCACTAACCCAGTTAAGTGGACCAAAAACCCAAACCCTAGTTTCAGGATTTTCGGACCAAAAGCCACATATCTTCCCCATCCAGTGTCCGATCTGATCCTACTCACTTTTGAACTAATGCACATTCAATTACCTTCAAAACAAGACCAAGTTCAAGTGAATCGGAGCTTGTATGTGAGAGTTAGGTATTGGGCCTCTTTTGTACATTATATATTTTCGCGGTTTTTGACCTTGTATTTTATGTATATATTTTCTTAATTAATAAAAATCCAAAAAATTACATTTAGGTGTCTTTTATTCATCTTTGATTTCTCTATATTTTTCCGGTTTTTTATCTTATTAAAAATGATAAAAAAATTAGAAAACTCAAAAATCAAGGTATTCTATGTACATGGGATACCCCAAAAATTCACTTTTTACATTTGACCGATTTTGGTTTTGATGTCTTCATAAAAGGTGTAGATCTCGTCGAGACGAGCATTTTTCGTGAAGGAGCTTTTTCAATCCGAGGTCGCTTACTATTTTTTTTAGATTTTACAAAATGTTTTTCTTTGAATTTTTTTGTGTTGACACATGGCAGCCCCAGAGGCCGCCACGTGTCAGTGATTTTTGGACGTCTTAAATATTAGTTTTTATTTATAAAAATTAATTAAAAACCGACCGCACGTGCGTCGCACGTGCCGCGCCCCTTTCCCAGGCCACCGCCACGTGTTCAGATCTCGGTCGTTCGATCAGCGTCCGATCGAAGGCCGCTGGCCTTCGTCTTCCCCAAACTACCGTCGTGGATCTCGAGCGCCGCCCATAGCCGCTGCCCCGCTCCGGTTTCAAGCGCCGTCGAGCCCCTTCCTTTCCCAGGTACCCTCTTTCTCTCTCTCTCTATCTCTATCTCTATCCCTTCACTGCTGTGCTTCTCATCGCTCGGAGCTTCGCCTACGTCTCCTTCAAGCTCCAACTCCGATGTACTTCTCCGCCACCACCAGCGACTCGCCTCCGACAACGATCAACGCCTCCATCGACCTCCTGCTTAACACGCTCCACCGGCCATCGTCTTCGACACGCGCTTCCACCGCAGCGTTCTTCATCAAGCTTCGCCGCTTCATCAAGCTTCGCCGTCATCATCGACAACCCCGACGTCCTTCGCCTCCAAATCCGCCGATAGAGCTTTGAAGAGGCGGCGGTGACAGAGCCCCTCTTCTTTGTCTTCGACAAGATCCGGCGTCAACCCCACGTCGCTGCAGCCACGGAGCTCGCCCTCCGCCACGTACTGCCCCACTCCGCCATCAGCGTCGAGCCAACGCCTTCGTCTTCTCCGCCTTCTCCACAACCATCGTCTTCGACACGTGCCTCCACCGCAACGTTCTTCACCGAGCTTCACCGCTTCATCGAGTTTCGCCGCTTCATCGACAACCCCGTTCATCTTCACTGACTTCACGCTCCGACGTCTCCGCTACGACTTCACCGGCCACCGCCGACAACCGCAGCACCTTCTTCAGGCTACTTCGCCTGGAGCTTCACGTCCATCGACAAAGACTCCATCTCCATCGACATCGACTCCGCCAGCCGCAGCACCGCCTCCGAGATTCAACGCCACCACCGGAGCTCTCCTTCGACCTCGGCCAACTTCCGCTGACTCCACCAGGAGGAGACGGGCCTCCTCCGCCTCACTCCCATCGCCGATAAAGTGAGGCGGCGAGCTCCCTCAGCCCCGCCGTAGGCCCTCCGCCTCTCCGCACCGCCAACAGTCGGGCTCGGAGCCCGAGACCCCAGCACGTGCTTTACACGTGCGGGGGGACGTCACCCATCTTCATCCCTAGGGGTCACGTGATCTGCACGTGATCCGCTGGGTCAATTGCGAAAGGACCCCCGGAGATTACATTATTTGCGCCTCAGCCCCCGCCTCCAGAGGGCACGTGCCACGCACGTGCCCCTTTGGGTAATTTGCACTCACGCCCCCCATAATCTAGGTAAATAACATTAGGTCCCCCACTGCATATTTTATTGTTATTTTATTTATTGTTGTTTGTATTTATACCCTTGTGTCCCCCCTCTGTTATGAACCTCCTCTTTGTATTATTTTATTTATTTAAAAATCGCACTGTGTTCCTTATATAATTCTCTACATTTTGACATACTGTGAGTTTTTTTGTGGTCAGTGGTAAATTATTAATTAATTATTTTGTGGAAAATTGTGAATTTTGCCCATCTTATGCTCTGAAATTTCTAATTGATTAACTGTTGCTCTAGAAATCCCCGAAAAATCACATATTGTAGAGATTATTTTGCTATACATTATGCCCAAAAAATTTTGCATTTGCATATATAATTTGCTCTGTAAAAATCATTTTGCACATTTCATTGTTTAATTTTTAATAAGCATTAGACCCCACATTTTCGAGATTTAGGATTTTTCTGAGATCCATCACATAGTGATAGATTTTAGATAATTTTATATTTTGAAAATAAGTAGGTTTAATATTTATTATAATTAAATATTGAAAATCATTTTGTTGTATTTAAAAATTCATAAAAAAATTCATTTTGCATCCAAAAATTCCAAAAAAAATATAGTGCATTTATTTTGTAATACATATCATCTCGGCCAAGTTTTATATTTTTTAGACATTATTGGATCAAAGTTTATATTTTAGTCCCTAAAATAGGCCGAATTTGCATTGTGCATCCCTTATTGCATTGAAAAATTCCAAAAAAACGTATCGAAAACCGAACACGAAATTGGATAGACATAATTTAGGTTGTTCCTTTGCCTCCTTGTGATCGACCTTGGGACTTGCCCATGTAAAATAAACATAAAAACCACTTGATTAAAATTGATTAAAAATTTGTGGTTATTTCTTGATTGTTTCCGATTGCCACCTACAACGAACGACATTTATTATTTTCACGAACAAGATAAAAACACATTTTTAAACGTAGCATTATCGGAATCGTCAGATGGCGCCGTTGCCGGGGAGGCAAACAGCTTAGTTTTGTGTTTTGAAAATTTTTTCGGTTTTTCGCATTCGGGTAGTCTGACCCCCGAATTTTTCATTGTAAATCCCATATTTTTTTCAGCATTTATTTTCTTATTTTATCATTTTTTTGAGTCATTCTCTTACATCTTCTCTCTTATTTTTCTTGCGAGGTACCCGACGCATGTGGAGCTGTTTTTCAAGAAACCGACGCATCTTCACCGACATCCGAAGAAGCCACAATTAAATTAAGATCGAGCCGAGTCGTAAGAGAGCGTAGAGTCTATGTTTTTAAATTCTGCAAAATTCAATTTCTGCTCATTTATAGCGGTGTCTGTTTGGACTCTCGCGTGTGTAAAAAGACTCTGAACTCTATTTGTGGTGTGTCGTGGCCTGTTTCACTCTCCGGTGAGGGTGGGGCCCGACTTGAGTGGCGATTAGGATAGACCTGCACATACGACTCTCAGAGCATTTTTATTTTTGATTGTGCTCGTAGGATCTTAAGCCACACTGCACTTTAATCGAGATGCACACAGATCGTTCAACTTAGCCAAATTTAACTCAATTCTTCCCCGCTAATAGAACTTTCTGCTTAGGTGTGGTTTTTCATCGGCTTGCATACATTTAGAGTAAATTTTCAATTCTGTCTAGCATCCCACATGAAGATTGTGAGGATTCACTGTAAGTCTTCTAACTGAACATCCATCATAAGTTTTCCGCGTGCATTGGCTTTTCCCGAATTCCTCCCTCTTGTTTTATCACATAAATCTAAAAGAAATTGGGACTGGACGGTAGACGTGTATTTGCGGTCATTTAAATTCTTCAGTGATCACCTAATTAAAATTGTGACTGCTAACTATAGCCGATCTTAATAACCCATAAAATCAAGAATTTCTGCAGGAGAGCAACCCCGACCTTGGATGTTTTTATTTTTTCTGAGTGAGCGAGAGACGACACTTAAGGCTAAAGCCCAAATCCAAAATATCAGCTCGCTAAATTTTTGCCAAGATTGATTTATCACCAACTAAAATCGAAAAGATAATAGCTGAACTCTTACGGCTTCATTGTGTACGTTGGTGAACCCAGGGTTTGAATTGTGTTTGCATTGGTGTGCGTGAACCGATTTCAAGATCAATAGCCGCACATTTGATTTCTCTAGACTATCCCATACAATCATCTCTCTTCTTTTCTTGATAATGGAACTCTTGTACAAAAACAGACCCAACCCTTCATTCCTTTCAACTCTTTCAGAAATGACCGAGAATCCATCAGAACTATACTGTGAAAACGAATTCGTGTCGGTTAGACCCAAAACACCTCCTCCAAGAGACTCTCAACCACCATCTCTTTTTACCAATCCGACCTGCTTCATGAATGAAAAACCTCTGTTTTCAGGCCTGACAAATCAACAATCGATTGAGGTCTCCACTTTTTCATATATCAATCCTCTCTACACCGATCATGCAATTCATCCATCATATTCGGTGAATATCAATCCATCATTCCTAGGAGATGACAACCACATTATCGAATTGAACACATCTTTACCTTGTCCTTCGACCCTGCCGTGGAGCACTAATGAACAATCATCAGCTTGGATTGACCACAACAACCCCCTCTTCAGACATGACGATCATACAGAGGACTGGATTGACTACATAGAAACACATGAGCCATGTATGTTGACTCCACCATACCAAGATCCGACCACTCAAGATCAAAGGAATAAACTCTACTCGGACCAACTCCACATGTCTGGATCATATGAGCAGCATCCTTCCATAATTTTTGAGGAGAAATTTTCAGAAAATAAAGATCATATGTCGGACATTCCGAGAAACCCTCCTCTCCGCACATACAAAAAAATGAAAGATGAAATTATTAAACACATACCGACAGCTCACATTATTGATCATGAACAGAATTTTGAGGATGATATTTCGAGGATAAAAACAAGATTCGAATTGATGGAGGATAGATTTCAAAAATTCACTGATCGAGTAATCGCATTCTATGGTGGCTCGGACATTAATGAGGAAAGGATTGGATCTGAGTTTGAAAATTCTGAGGATATTCAGGGACCTAGGGACGATTCTGACAATATCACTTCTGCATATTTCCCTAGAAATGACTATGCCGCTGACCATCACCCTGAACACCAGAACCCCTGCTCATCTGAAGAACACACCACACCCCCACACCACCCAGAAAATACCAAAAAATAGAAATATTTGAAAACCACAAAAAATTGAAAATTCAGAAAATTTCATAAAAATTGAAACTGAAGATGATCTGAGGAATTTGGATCCGACTGTACGGGAAGCACTAGGAAAGAAATTGATTTTTGAACTTCCCTTTCTACAGGCCATTGAACACTTCCCCGACCTTAAAAGATTTCTAACGGAAAAATTAACTATGAAAAAGTCAAGCAGGATTAGAGCTAAGACCGAGAGACATATATTGTCAATGGCCTCCTCCTTGGTGTTGAGGAGAAAAACCAAGAGCCGCATAGTGAAGCAGTTGCCCATATTTGACTTCGAAATCAAAGACACAATTTTCACCCATACTTGGATTGATGATGATTCACCGATCAATATCCTCCCGACCTCTGTATTTCACGAACTCAAACTCGGACCGATTCTGAAGAAACGAGGGATTATTCAATTAGCAGACCGATCTATAAAGCGACCGAGAGTAATCATTTCTGTCATCATGAAATTCCAAGGTGCTCCGCTCAAAAAAGAATTCACGATCATGGATATTGAGCATCAAGGAGAATTCACCCAATCTCCAATCATTCTCGGAAAGCCATTCTTGGCATTGGCCAAGGCAATTATTGATTGTGAGACTCGGAAAATCAATTTCACAGCATTGGAAGCACTTAGATCTGACCCTGTCTTTGAGGAACCACGATTTTCTGAGACAACTCACGAAGTCCCCGACAGCCGCAACCATGAAATGGTAGAAGAATCCTACCCTGCTACGACACCTGAGATAGCGGTTGTTGATGAGACTTTTGGTTTAGAGACTCTCCCCAGTATTTCAATTCCCGCGGATCTCAAAATAGACAAATCCTTCTACTATGATCCTGTGACATACGCATGGTCGCACCCTGGAGCAACTTTCTCTGAATACCTAGACCAAATCATCCCAAATCGAGAGTGATCGAACATTCAGGAGACAAAGAATAAACAAACAAAACACAAACCGACCAAGGAGAAGAACTCTAATGGTTATTCATCTGGATACTCAAGTGAACTGACACCTTCATGAAGAAAGAAAAAGAGAGTAACCTTTGACCTTTCGGAAGAGGAATCAGCTGATGATCCCTCATCAGGTCCGGAAAAGGTAGTCTACATGAGTGAAGTATGTTCGACAGCTCTAAAGCCATATCTTCACAAGGATCCAAAATTCAATCCCCGTTGGGCAACTCCCGTTCCTAACTACTATTCATCCAAAGCTGATGCTCCTGACCTCTTCAAATACACTGGAATTATTTTGTATGAGTTGACCGAGACCAGTGCTTCTGAGTATTCATCTGAGGACAAACCTCTTGACCCAAAGAAGGAACGAATTTTGAGGAAACAACTGAAGAAACAAAAAGACATGAATATTTGAAGTATGTCCACTTTCAAATACTATTCCTCTGATGATAACTCTGATGATGGATATCTTTCATCTGACTCAAACACTTCATCTATTATCCATCATGATTTTTCTGAGGATGGCACTGATCATAGTTGGGAATCATATGCTTCATCTCTGTCTCATCATTATGATCTCCCACCGTAGGCTCACAAGAAGATCAGCCGAAAACCGCCTTAATCATCGGCTACCCATCCTCCCTCCCGACCACATCGGTCTCCTTGTACAGCTTCTTCCTCTACTTAGGCCAAGGCCTAAGTATAGAGGGGGATCGATGCCATCTGTACATACCATCACACTCTTTCTCACGATAACTCCATTTCCACCCTTCTTCCATACTTAGGCTATCCAGAGCCTAAGTATAGGGGGAACCGGCATCCACCTGTTTGTACTCTCCTCATTCACATATCCCGATCACTTCATTTTTTTTCTTTTACTCTCTTACGCTTAGCCCGAGCTATGTCTTCTTTACGCTTCTTGTGCTCTGAGGACACAACACTCGCTAAGTATAGGGGGTCTTTATATATACTTTGTATATATTTTACCCATATCTCGTACCTTCGCGTAAGTTTATATGTATTTACGGGGTGGGTATTAACTTGAAAAAAAAAAGAAAAAAAAGAGTTTTGCTACTAACACTGACTTTGCCCAAATTTTTTAAAAAAAGGGCTTCTTATTTGCATAAAAAAACAATACACCAAAAAAATCTCTTGCATAAAATGTCAAAAATAAAAAAAATAAAAAAAGTGTCTGCATTTCACACACCCGCACTTCATCCAACATCACATGCATTAGCATCTGTGAAAAGTCATTGGGTCCTGAATCGAGTTATGAGCTGAATTTGAGAGTGGTCTGGACTTGACCTTAATCCACCTAATTTTCAGAGGAACTCACCGAGAAATAGGATTTTAAAAACTTCAGGTCTTTTGACTTAATTCTTTAAGTTCCACATGACAATGTATAGCATTCGACTCTTAGTGTCTAACCTGGTCTCTTCATTCTGGGTACAACTCTGGAATATGGAACTAATTTGTACTCTCGCACTATGCACTTAGCTCAACTCAGACGGGATGTTGGAAGACTGTGTGTCTCTTTTCTGGTAGCGTGGAAATCTAAAGACCGGAGTACGGGTTGAAATAAAGCTTCGGAAAAGGGATGGACGGCTGGGCACAATTTTTTCTAAGACCCCAAAAAATGTACGGAGCAAAAAGATTCTATATCTGTAGGGGCACAACAAGATCCAAGCAGAACCACCAAAAATTCCAAATACAAAGAAGCAACTACCAAATAAAATCCGACCAAAAAGGTCCAAGCTTCAAGAAACCTGCAGATCTTGGTGGAGACTCGGCTACACTAGCCATCTTCACAAGGAGAGGTGACTACACTGGCCACCCTCCAGTTCTTTTCTCTTTCTTCTATCTTCTCCCTCATTCGATTGTGAACACAACGCGATAGACCTTAGAAGGAAATACCTGACTCCCCGAGGATGAGTTACTGGAGAGGAGAGGAGCATGGTAGTCCGGCATTCTGAATGGGAAGAGCTAAAAACCTTCACATGCATGAGTCGGTTATTCAATGTTCATAGGGTATACTTTGGGAAGAGGATTGATCTAAGATGACTTCTGAGCCGAAACTGTGACAATGATGTGCAGAACTTGAGGGCTGTTGATTTTAAAATTCTAAGTCTCACAGAAGTTCCGCCACACTATTAATCCAAAGGTCGAGTCTAGTTTCATTTTCACCTTCAGCTCATGGTCTTGGTATGGAACCCAGTCTCATTTCACTTCATGGCATTTCTTTTTGATGCTCAGGGACGAGCATGGTTTAAGTATAGGGGGATGATGAATCTCGAATTCATCACTCTAAATCTCATTGATTAAGCTTAGATCCCTCAAAATCAACAGCATTTCGGTATTTATTCTGCATAATTAGCATTCATGCATGATTTCATAAGAATTGCATTTTAGCATTAATTTCTGCATAAAATAAGAAGCCAAAAACCCAAGCCAAAGTTGATCTATAAATAGCCTAACTTCCCCCATTTTTAACTCCTTCATGCTAACTCCGAATGATACAAAACCACATCCACTATGTGCATGATTTAACCGAAATTCGGTGGTCTTAAGTTCAACACAAAGCGTGAACTCAGTCGGTGTGTCGACCACACAAATCTCGATTAAAGTCAACAATTAACCCACACTAAAGATCAATAATTAGAAATAAATGTGGAGTTAAAATTTATTTTTAACTCTGCACAAATGATGTATAGGGAAAGTATGCAGAGAGTTCGAACACAGGGAGCAAACAGGATAATTCTAAAAGATGTGCACAAGTGAATGTGTGGTGTCTACACTAAGCAAGCAAACAAGGAATTTTTTGTGGGTTTTTAATTTTTAATATTTTTTTATTTAATTTTTTATTTTGTATTTTGATTTTTAATTTTCTAATTTTTATAATTTTATATTTTATATATATTTTTTTTCTTTTTCAATATTGGAATTTAAAAACAATGTAATAGAAGACAAGATAAAGTATTTATAAAAATATGCAAAAATAACCAAAAATCCAGAAATAAAATGTTTTTGATATTTTTAGGATTTTTTACTGTTTTTGTGATTTTTGGGGATTTTTCAAGGTGTTTTTGGTATTTTTAAATACTGAAATAAGGGAAAACAGTGAAATATGTGCTGGCTGTGAGTAAAATGGGAATTAAAATTAGCAAACAGCAACCAAAATTTTTCACACTAATTTTCAAATAAAGAGAATGAAAGATAGAACAAACAGGAAATGAGTTTGTAATTTTTGGAGTTTTCTAGGATTTTATATATTTTTTTGAAGTTTTTGAGTGTTTTTGAATTTTTAGTGTTTTTCTTTTGAGATTTTTAGTGATTTTTGGATTGACACTAAAATAGGGGACACTACGGATTTTTTTGGAATTTTTCGAGATGTTTTAATATTTTTTTGGGATTTTCTAAGCTAGACAGTAGGCAAAAAGCATGTTTTTGATTTTTAATAAATATTAAAAAGCAATAAAATTAAAAACTAAAAATATGGCGACAAAGTACGAGTTATCAGGAGCTTAAGTTCAAAATTTTAGAATTTTTGGAATTAAGATGATACCCTAATTAATTCATGTAAGCACACAAAAAATCACAGCCAAGCAAGGACTATATTGCAAATAAGCAGAACTCCAAGGGGTTGTACGCAAATTTCACACAAAATTAATACTGAATAAAATATCTTTTGGGCCAAAATGCAATCACACAACCCGCAGGGGCTTTGTAGCAAAAATCCCTAAGTCGCTCATGCGCAGCACACGCGCCCGTCAGGACTAATTCGCAATTATTACAAAATTCGAGGGCTTAAGTGCAAATGTGCCAAAAATATTATAACCTCCTACAACAGTTCTAGTATTAAAACTAAATACTCAAAACCCCGGGGCGTGACCTGCAAAATCGCCACGTCACGTGCGTAGCGCACGTGACAGAGCGAGGACCCAGATGTAATATCGTAAGACTTCGGGGGTATCGATGCAATGTTTACAAAACTTAATACGACAAATGAAAGTTTGAAATTAGACAGTAAATACAAAAGTTGGCGGGGTGTAAATGCAAAATTACCCATGCCTGCGGGATCGGACGGTGGCTGATCGGCCACTTACGCCACGTGGCACGCGTATACGGCCCGATACTGCTTCGTCTCGACGGTCCTGATTAAAAGATCTTCACATGATCGGACGGCCGAGGATGATGCAGATCCTACGGTGGCTGTAGCCTTCCAAGAACAGGCCAGATCGGACGGCCCCAGGAGGATAACGACGAACGGGAAGAACTCGCTGCGAAGCGAGCTTCCCCAGTCGCCTGCTCCCACCTGCGGCACTCCTTCGAGATGCAAAGTGGCTGGGGAGATTCCTGGAGGGATTCTCTTTATCCTGGAGGAAACAAAATGCCGCGGGATGCTTCAGGATTCCTCCACGTCGTCGAAGAAGAGGAGGGAGCCCAGGAGGTCCGGCGAACGACCAAAACTTCCCCAGGTGCCTTTTGACGCTCCAAAGACCTGTAAAAGGGGTTACGGAGGGTGAGGGTAAAATGCCTCGCCCCTCCAAATTGTGGATTGCAGCGGAGAGTGGTAAAAAAACGGGGCTCGCCGGAGCAAGCTCCGGCGATGGGATGGTGGTCGTGAACGAAGTGTGGTTGAGTCAAAATGATGGCAGCTAATTAATCCTAATGCTACTGGAAGAAAAATCGAGCAAAAAAAATGAACAAAAAGTCAGACCTCGAGCCTAAGCAGGCGAGATGGGACCTCGACGGCGGCGGCCACCGGAGGTGGTGTGGAACACGCTTCAGGCCACCGCCACACCTCAACGAAGATCTCGGATCAATCCCCTGTCACCGGAGATCACAAGCTGCAGCTCGGAGGTCTTGGCTAGGCCCAACTGCGGTTCAAAAGCGGGAGGAAAGATTTGGGGGTTATTTGAAACATGGTCGATGGACGTGTTAAACGAGGCGCTGGCGGTTGCAGTGTTGATCCAATGCTCGAGGTTAGCCTAGGGCGTGAAAGCCCATTCTACAAGGAACAACTTTGCAGAAGACCTCGACATGAAACGGTGAAAGAATACGCCTCGAAAAAATCGAGAAATAAGTCAAAAACTCGTTCTGACAAAGGGTACAGGCTGGGGTCAGAGAGTTGACCCGAGGTCAACTCTCCAGCCCACCTGGTTGGTCCACGTGGACCAACCAGGAAAAAGCATGGAAAAACATCTTATAAAATCAAAATAAAATAGTAAATCATTTTATTTAATTATGGTTACAAAATAAAAAATGCTTATAATTTTATAAATTATTTTATAGTGATTTTTATTTATTTTTATGGGATGTATTTTTACAAATTACTTATTATACCCCTATATAGGTATATTATCTATATATTTGACTATTTGATTTCTAATTTGTGATTTTAATTTTATTATTTTGTATTTCTTATTTTATAAAATTATAAAATATTTTTATATACACAAATATATTTTTATTTTATTTTTCTGATATGTTTTGTATATTTAATAAAATATAAGAGTGTTTTATATAGGTATAAGTACAGGTATAGTATCTATGTATAACCTATATATGTTTATTTTTATTTTTATTTTTATTTGCATTTTTATTCTAATTTTAATGCACATATTTATTATAAGTAATATTTACAACATTATAAAAATATAAAAATATAAAAATAGTGAATAAATAATAAATTGAATATTTTAATCTGTACACTTATACAATGTGGGTCCAAAACTCAACTTTCAAACCGTAGCTCCGCCAAATGCGAAACCACCGCCATTAAATAGCTTATTTTATTCTATATACAATTAAAGGTGAGTATAATGCATTTGGAGTTTTCAGTTGTAAGATACGGGTCTGGGAAGTTGGGATTCTGGAATCTTATTCAGATCATAACTTTTTATCTGTACATTATTTTTCTGTGAAATTAATTTTGTATTTTTCTATATAAAATTATCTACAACTTTCATGTACAAAGTTTCTTTATTTGATGTATAAAAAGTGGAACCAAAAATAGGTCCCAAAATGAATGGAATAAATGGAATAAAAGGTATTTTTATTGTACTTTAGCCCTTATCTCCCCCTACTTTATTCCTTGTCGACCTATTCATCAAGATGCCTAGGTCTCGGGGTTTCGGGTCATAAAATATTTACAATATTTTATTCTTTTTCTTTTCTTTTATTTATTCTATAATTTTGGCTTTAATTACAGTATTTTATACACTATTTAGATGCACATGCATGAATGCTAAGATGATGATGTAAATGCTATTTACAGACATTTGCTAGGGTTTTTGGTGCCAAAATGATAGAATAAAGATGATGAAATGTGGATTCATCATCCCCCTATACTTTACCTTTGCTAGTCCCTAGCAAACACTTATGCAATAAGTGTAAAAAGAAAGAAAAGAAAAAGAAGAATTTGGATTTAGTTTAATTATCAGACTTGTCTTCACAAAATCAAAGTTTGGAGCTTAAGTCGGACCTTTGGAATTTTAGTGCGGGCGGAACCTTAGTGAGAACCATATTTGAAATCCAACAGTCCCTGAGAATCCCAAAACTCTGTCCAAGTCTCCTCAATAGCCAGGTCAGAAATACTTCAACTCATACGCAAACTCTTACGACTATGAATCTAACTTGTACAGTGTAAGTGATGGTGGCTCTCCCCAACTAGAATGACAAAGAGACTGACTTCTCCAGTACGACAACCCAATGATTCCCCAATCCAATAACTCCATCCTCGAGGAGCGGGGTATTCCCTTCTAAATTCAAGTGGCAACCAGCTCAAGAGGAGGGGGGTGAAGAGAAGAATGGACGGTAGCCAGTGTAGCTACCTATCCTGGGATGCAAGACCAGTGTAGTCAAGTCATCCTGCTGCAGGCTCACATGATATAACTTTGGAACTCAAGCTTGCTTATTGACTTTGTACATACTTGCAGGCTTTTTATTTTTGTACATGCCTGAACTTTTTTTTTGAATACTATATACAACAGCATTTACATCAGGAGTTTTTCCTCTTGAGTCAGTAGACTATCCCTCTTTTGAAGCTTTATCGCAACCCACAGCCTCCTGTCTTTAGACTTCCTAATCACTGGACAGGTTGGGGTGCACTTCCCTCCCTAGAGGAGGACAAATGTTTCTACTTGTGTGCGTCTCATACCGGCAAATCCAATCCCCTCACCACTCCAACTGAGTTGAGCCATGTGAAACGTGCAGGTGTCCAAGTTAGGTCATTATTAACAAGAGTCGTTCGTGTGCTCCGAAATACTCTACTTAGGCAGTCAAGAATCCATTGAACTAAGTCCCGTGATCCTCAAAGAATTAAGTCAACTAGACCTGAAGTACCTCAAACCCAGTTCCTGTAAGGTTCCTGTTATTAGGTAGATTTTAAGGTCCAATCAAGCTCCAATCTTCGGATTTTACTTAGACTCGTTCAACTATCAAACTCAATTCGAAAAATGCTCATGCTATGCAAATGATATGCAGAATGCAGAAAATATTTTTTTTGATGCAATTTTCAAAGATTTTGAACTTTTTATGAATTTTTGAAAAGATGATGATGATGCATATGCATTTTTTTGTATTTTTCAAAAAGATTTTTCAGATGTTTTTGGATTTTAATTTTGCAAATGTTTTTGGGATTTTTGAAAAGAAAAAGTTTTGGCTGAAAACTAGGTTAAAAATATGTACACGGAAGTGCTTCTTATATCTACAAGAAGTGGATTTTAAGAATTTACAAGGGTAAGTGATCAATTTTATAAGTATATATAGTGGATTTTGGTGTGATGTCAGTATTCCTCAAACTTATTTGACACAAGCTTTTTCATACAATTTTTGAAAACTATAGTCCAAAATAGTTTTTACAAACATTTTTACAAACATGTACACAAATGTGAAAATCATTTTGCAACGGCTTTCAAAACAGTATATATAGATTTTTCAAAATATTTTTGCAACCATTTTTCAAACCATTTGCAAATCATTTTTCAAACATTTTATTTCACACAAAAAAAATAAATTTTTACAAAACACACCTTTTTACACAGGTTGAAAACATGTAACAAAATATTTTCAAAATAGTTTTTAATAGATGTTCACAAAGATTTTCAAACTATTTTTCAAACATTTTTCAAAAAAACATTTTCACCTGATTTATTAATCAGTAAATACAAAAAGAATTTGAGGAATGATATCATCTTTTTATTAAGGATTTTAATGAATTTTAAAGAATTATTCTTAGCCATATTATTAGGAAAATACGAAAGTACGAGTTATGGCTAAAGTATATACACAGTATATACGACCCCCCTATACTTAGCTTGAGCTATGTCCTCATAGATCGGAGAGAAAAGAGAAGACATAACTCGTACTAAGTATAGACAAGTCTAAAGAATAAATACAGAATGAATGAATCAATGAATGAGAAGTCGACCGTCCCCCCTATACTTAGGATCAACTAATCCTAAGTATAGCAGACTGTACACAAAGCAGGGAGGGTCAAGGGTGGGAATGAACAGATCGTACTCAGATTGTCTCCCCCTATACTTAGGTTAAAATATCCCTAAGTATAGGCAAGAAGAGGAGAAAATGGAGAGGATCGAAATGAAAATGACAGAACTCGGGTGCAAACCCCCCTATACTTAGGACAAAGTACGTCCTAAGTATGGAAAACTATCTACAAGGGCGGCACCTTTTTGATAGATAAAGAAGATAGAAAAGGAAAAGAAGAAAAGAAGAAAAGAAGAAAGAGATCTGAAGATGGAAGGATAGATCAGAGGATATCACTCCCCCTATACTTAGGGTAAAAGAAGCCCTAAGTATAGGCAACAACAGGAGTGAGGACACAAAACGATGAAAGAACACTCGGCTCGTCCACCCCTCCTAAACGTAGGACAAAGTACATCCTAAGCAAGGCAAACACGAGAATGGATGGACGAGCAATACGGGAGAGACATAGATGAACAAAGGAGACTGTACAACAGAGGTGGATGTACATATGATCAAGAAGGCCGAAAGCTAACCTTCTTGTGAGACCGCTGAGGGATAGATCTAGTGTGGTGTATGTCGATATCGGGGTCCACAGTAGACGGAAGCCGATCAGGGTCGACACGGTGAAGGCCCTCAGTGGAATCAAAACGGAAAGGGACGAACTGATCGATGGAAGTAGTATGGCTCAGTTCTCCCTTGGTGGTCCTATGGTGTGAAGGCGCAGACTGGTGAGTGGAAGAAGTACAACTAGGTCCGGCCTTGGAAGTCTCGCAGATGTCAAAGTGAAATGGGACAAACTCATCATCCTCAGAAGAAGTGTAATCGGAGTCGTTCTGCGAGTGATCGTCCAGGTCAAAATCAAAAGGAACGAAATCATCAGTGGAAGTATACGAACTCAGATCGTCCTCAAGAGTCTCACCTGAATCATGTTTTTCATCAAGAGGCCAAAAATTGTGAAGGTTCGCATCATAGCCGACCTCAATCATCTTCACTTGTGAAGGGCCAAGAACGGATTTATCAGTGGAAGTAGTCAAACCAGGTCCGTCCTGTCTAGTCTTACCTAGGTCGTTTGTTTCCTTATGAGGTCTCTCAAAATAATGGGCAATTTCATAAACATCCTCAATAGTCTTGGTATCTGTCCTACGCTCTAATGGATCAATCACATAAATGCTTTGGATTTCATCAACACATCGCCATTCACCAGGAGGAGGAACTGCGAGGTCTATGCTTTCCGACTTCCTCCCCTTTCGGGGGATCCGTCGGGTCTCATCAACGGTCGCTAAGGAAGCATCTATAGTATCATCATATCGGTCACAGGCCTCGAAGTCAGCTATGATCGGTGAAGGTGCATCAGGTGCAGGTTTCTGGTCAACTGTGGGTGCGGTGATTGCCACTTCGCTCTCGTCAACAGGACGGAAGCGAATCTCTCCTGATCCATAGTCAATAACGACCCTCGCAGAGGCGAGGAATGGTCGTCCCAGGATGATTGGAGATGGCTCCCATGTGGAGTTCTCCATGGGCAACACGACAAAATCAACATTGTGACTCATGCCCTGAATAGAAATGATCGACGTTTTCAAAGATACCCTTCAGCCTCTTGATAGATCCATCAGCAAACTGAACGATCATCCTGGTTTTCTTGAGAGGCCCTAAGTGAAGAGACTGTACCAGCGAGAAGGGTAGTATGATAATCGAAGCACCGCCGTCTAGAAGAGTGCGATCACAAGTATAGTCAGAGATGGTGCAAGTGATGAAAGGGGTAGTTATGTTCTTCTTCTTGGGAATGGGACGGTGTGTGATGGCGAGGGCAGTGGACATGGTCAAAATGTGGCGCTCAGATCTGCTCCTCCGCTTTCTCTTCTTGGGAAGAGGAGCAGATAGTTGGGTCATGGCCTGCTGAAGTGGGGCACGGATGATCTCATGAATAGTAGCCACCACTTCGGGTTCAGATAACATTTTTTGAATTTTTGGACTTCCTCCATACAAGGGAGGAAGTCGGAATCAGCATATACACGAGGCACGCCAAGAGCAGTCTGTACAGCGGCATCCTCGTGGTCAAAGGTGGGACTAGGTGTGAATGGATGTGTGGTCCAGGGTTCTGGCAAGTGGTCTCTCTCCTCAAAATATTGATCAACCAAGTGTCTCCCGAACTCTTTTTGTATTTTTACATTTTTCTCATTTTTTTGTATTTTTTGCGATTGCAAGCTCCCATGATCACCTACAAGTGAAGCTGTATTCCCGACGAAAGGAGCATTAATCTGATTCTTCCTCAAGAAAGCAATATCATCATTCATCAAATCAATGCGCTTATTCATCTGATTCAAGATATCACTCATAGAAATCGAGGGAGGTGACTCCATCAGGTCAGACTCGGGTGGATGTGACGGTGGAGGTGGGTAATACATAGGTGGGGATGGAGGTGGGTAGAAGTCCGAGTCGTGATACTGTGGCTGAGGTGGATATGTACAAAAATCAGAAAAAGTAGGAGGAGGATCCTCCTGATAAAAGGGAGGTGGACCGGCTGGAGGGTACGAGGAATCCGCAAAGTCCGGATAAAAAGCGCTCCAGGGGTCCATCTCGAAATCAAAAGGAAAATGATCCGGGGGAGCACGAGGTCAAGTCAAGAGAGTGAAGAAAAAGGTGCAAGTGCGCAGGAGCGATCTAGGACACACACAAAACAATCACAGTCAAAAATGAAACAAGACAAACCCTCAATTCACCTACTCAACTCGGTAGAGACCGTAAAATGCGGTCTTTTAATCTTGTCTGTTTTAGAGTTAGGTGAGAAGTCAAAGAATTTCACACACACTTAGGGGGCTTGATGGGATTTGGGCACTAACCTTAGTGTGTGCGCGAGCAAGTAAAACGAAGACAATGAGGGGATTACTCGCCCAAATACAAGATTTTCTTTTTGATTGATTTTAGGGTCGAGTAAAATTAGCAGTCACAATTTTATGGATTATCACTTTTTTTGGATTTTTAATAAAAATGCACGAGCCTATCAGGGAATCAATTCCTTTGAACACCTAGGTTGGAAAATCAGAGGGAGAGTCGGAAAAGAAATGCAAGATGCAAATAATGATGGATGCTAAAGCGTAAATGCTCACCTTGCCTCCAGCACTCTACATGCAAGGATGCTCAGCAGAATTGAAACCTATCTATATACAAATGCAAAAGCCGATGAAATCGCCCTAAGTTCAGAAATTGCTATTATCGTGAAGAACCACAAGTTGACCACCAATCCTCAACCTTAGAGTCAGGTCTAGGCTCACCCCTCCTTTGCTCAACACACTTGAGTTTAGGAGAAAGCGCTTTGCGGGGAGAGCTCGCAGCGCGATGGATTGAAGGTGATGATCAACTGTTTAAAAATTTGACTAAGTCCAAACTCGGCTATAGGCACATGCAAAATATTAGGTGTTTGGCCTTAGTCTATCGCAAGCAATCCTAGAACTAGGGGCTCAATCACACAAAATAAATAAAATCGAAAAACAAAACAAAATAAAAAGAATGCGAGAAAACACGAAAAAACCGCGAAAAGAACGGCGAGCCCCCAAGTGAACAATCACTTGGAAATTAGGCTCGCACGAATCCAAATGTCCGGGGTACCTGTATTATTACAATAAATAGTCTCTCTCTCACTACGAATTACAAAATAAATACAATGCAAGAAAATAAATGCTAAGAAGTTGTCTTGCAAAAATCCTCCAAGTCCTTCTTCGTGCTAAGCTTAAGCCGCTTCACATGGGTGCCATGGTGCTCCAAGAGGGGATCCTCCCTCGATCCGCGTACCTCACAAGGAATCCAAACAAGGAGAGTGGTTAGACAATTCAAAAGATATATCAAAAATAATGTAATATAAAACAAGCAGAAATAAAAGCCGCAAAGGTAGACCAATAATCACAAGCACAAACAAAAACTGATCTACGCGCTGTTGCTCCCCGACAACAGCGCCATTTGATTTAACTGAAATTCGATGGTCTTAAGTTCAACACAAAGCGTGAACTCAGTCGGTGTGTCGACTGCACAAATCTCGATTAAAGTCAACAATTAACCCACACTAAAGATCAATAATTATAAATAAATGTGGAGTTAAAATTTATTTTTAACTCTGCACAAATGATGTATAGGGCAAGTATGCAGAGAGTTCAAACACAGGGAGCAAACAGGATAATTCTAAAAGATGTGCACAAGTGAATGTGTGGTGTCTACACTAAGCAAGCAAACAAGGAATTTTTTGTGGGTTTTTAATTTTTAATATCTTTTTTATTTAATTTTTAATTTTGTATTTTGATTTTTAATTTTCTAATTTTTATAATTTTATATTTTATATATATTTTTTTTCTTTTTCAATATTGGAATTTAGAAACAATGTAATAGAAGACAAGATAAAGTATTTATAAAAATATGCAAAAATAACCAAAAATTCAGAAATAAAATGTTTTTGATATTTTTAGGATTTTTTACTGTTTTTTATGTTTTTGGAGATTTTTCAAGGTGTTTTTGCTATTTTTAAATACTGAAATAAGGGAAAACAGTGAAATATGTGCTGGCTGTGAGTAAAATGGGAATTAAAATTAGCAAACAGCAACCAAAATTTTTCACACTGTTTTCAAATAAAGAGAATGAAAGATAGAACAAAAGGAACTGAGTTTGTAATTTTTGGAGTTTTCTAGGATTTTATATATTTTTTAGAAGTTTTTGAGTGTTTTTGAATTTTTAGTGTTTTTCTTTTGAGATTTTTAGTGATTTTTGGATTGACACTAAAATAGGTTAAAATAGACACTAGGGATTTTTTTGGAATTTTTCGAGATATTTTAATATTTTTTAGGGATTTTCTAAGCTTGACAGTAGGCAAAAAGCATGTTTTTGATTTTTAATAAATATTAAAAAGCAATAAAATTAAAAACTAAAAATATAGCGACAAAGTACGAGTTAGCAGGAGCTTAAGTTCAAAATTTTAGAATTTTTGGAATTAAGATGATACCCTAATTAATTCATGCAAGCACACAAAAAATCACAGCCAAGCAAGGACTATATTGCAAATAAGCAGAACTCCAGGGGGTTGTACGCAAATTTCACACAAAATTAATACTGAATAAAATATCTTTTGGGCCAAAATGCAATCACACAACCCGCAGGGGCTTTGTAGCAAAAATCCCTAAGTCGCTCATGCGCAGCACACGCGCCCGTCAGGACTAATTCGTAATTATTACAAAATTCAAGGGCTTAAGTGCAAATGTGTCAAAAATATTATAACCTCCTACAACAGTTCTAGTATTAAAACTAAATACTCAAAACCCCGGGGGGGTGACCTGCAAAATCGCCACGTCACGTGCGTAGCACACGTGACAGAGCGAGGACCCAGATGTAATATCGTAAGACTTCGGGGGTATCGATGCAATGTTTACAAAATTTAATACGGCAAATGAAAGTTTGAAAATTAGATAGTAAATACAAAAGTTGGCGGGGTATAAATGCAAAATTACCCACGCATGCGGGATCGGACGGTGGCTGATCGGTCACTTACGCCACGTGGCACGCGTATACGGCCCGATACCGCTTCGTCTCGACGGTCCTGATTAAAAGATCTTCACGTGATCGGACGGCCGAGGCTGATGCAGATCCTACGGTGGCTGTAGCCTTCTAAGAACAGGCCAGATCGGACGGCCCCAGGAGGATAACGACGAACGGGAAGAACTCGCTGCGAAGCGAGCTTCCCCGGCCGCCTGCTCCCTCCTGCGGCACTCCTTCGAGATGCAAAGTGGCTGGGGAGATTCCTAGAGGAATTCTCTATATCCTGGAGGAAACAAAATGCTGCGGGATGCTTCAGGACTCCTCCACGTCGTCGAAGAAGAGGAGGGAGCCCAGGAGGTCCGGCGAACGACCAAAACTTCCCCAGGTGCCTTTTGACGCTCCAAAGACCTGCGAAAGGGGTTACGGAGGGCGAAGGTAAAATGCCTCACCCCTCCAAATTGTGGATTGCAGTGGAGAGTGGTAAAAAAACGGGGCTCGCCGGAGCAAGCTCCGGCGATGGGATGGTGGTGGTGAACGAAGTGTGGTTGAGTCAAAATGATGGCAGCTAATTAATCCTAATGCTACTGGAAGAAAAATCGAGCAAAAAAATGAACAAAAAGTCAGACCCCGAGCCTAAGCTGGCGAGATGGGACCTCGACGGCGGCGGCCACCGGAGGTGGTGTGGAACACGCTTCAGGCCACCGCCACACCTCAACGAAGATCTCGGATCAATCACCTGTCACCGGAGATCACAAGCTGCATCTCGGAGGTCTTGGCTAGGCCCAACTGCGGTTGAAAAGCGGGAGGAAAGATTTGGGGGTTATTTGAAACATGGTCGACGGGCGTGTTAAACGAGGCGCTAGCGGTTGCAGTGTTGATCAAATGCTCGAGGTTAGCCTAGGGCGTGAAAGCCCATTCTACAAGGAACAACTTTGCAGAAGACCTCGACATGAAACGGTGAAAGAATACGCCTCGAAAAAATCAAGAAATAAGTTAAAAACTCGTTCTGACAAAGGGTACAGGCTGGGGTCAGAGAGTTGACCCGAGGTCAACTCTCCAGCCCACCTGGTTGGTCCACGTGGACCAACCAGGAAAAAGCCTGGAAAAACATCTTATAAAATCAAAATAAAATAGTAAATCATTTTATTTAATTATGGTTACAAAATAAAAAATGCTTATAATTTTATAAATTATTTTATAGTGATTTTTATTTATTTTTATGGGATGTATTTTTACAAATTACCTATTATACCCCTATATAGGTATATTATCTATATATTTGACTATTTGATTTCTAATTTGTGATTTTAATTTTATTATTTTTTATTTCTTATTTTATAAAATTATAAAATATTTTTATATACACAAATATATTTTTATTTTATTTTTCTGATATGTTTTGTATATTTAATAAAATATAAGAGTGTTTTATATAGGTATAAGTACAGGTATAGTATCTATGTATAACCTATATATGTTTATTTTTATTTTTATTTTTCTTTGCATTTTTATTCTAATTTTAAAGCACATAATTATTATTATAATATTTACAACATTATAAAAATATAAAATATAAAAATAGTGAATAAATAATAAATTGAATATTTTAATCTGTACACTTATACAATGTGGGTCCAAAACTCAACTTTCAAACCGTAGCTCCGCCAAATGCGAAACCACCGCCATTAAATAGCTTATTTTATTCTATATACAATTAAAGGTGAGTATGCTGCATTTGGAGTTTTCAGTTGTGAGATACGGGTCTGGGAAGTTGGGATTCTGGAATCTTATTCAGATCATAACTTTTTATCTGTACATTATTTTTCTGTGAAATTAATTTTGTATTTTTCTATATAAAATTATTTGCAATTTCATGTACAAAGTTTCTTTATTTGATGTATAAAAAGTGGAACCAAAAATAGGTCCCAAAATGAATGGAATAAATGGGAATAAAAGGTATTTTTATTGTACTTTAGCCCTTATCTCCCCCTACTTTATTCCTTGTCGACATATTCATCAAGATGCCTAGGTCTCGGGGTTTCGGGTCATAAAATATTTACAATATTTTATTCTTTTTCTTTTCTTTTATTTATTCTATATTTTTGGCTTTAATTACAGTATTTTATACACTATTTAGATGCACATGCATGAATGCTAAGATGATGATTTAAATGCTATTTACAGGCGTTTGCTAGGGTTTTTGGTGCCAAAATGATAGAATAAAGATGATGAAATGTGGATTCATCAGTGCACGTTACTAACAAGAATAAATGAAAAATACAAAAAATCACTAACCCAGTTAAGTGGACCAAAAACCCAAACCCTAGTTTCAGGATTTTCGGACCAAAAAGCCACATATCTTCCCCATCTAGTGTCCGATCTGATCCTACTCACATTTGTACTAATGCACATTCAATTACCTTCAAAACAAGACCAAGTTCAAGTGAATCGAGCTCGTATGTGAAAGTTGGATTTTGGGCCTCTTTTGTACATTGTATATTTTCGCGGTTTTGACCTTGTATTTTATGTATATATTTTCTTAATTGATAAAAATCTAAAAAAATACATTTAGGTGTCTTTTATTCATCTTTGATTTCTCTATATTTTTCTGGTTTTTTATCTTATTTAAAATGACAAAAAAATTAGAAAACTCAAAAATCAAGGTATTCTATGTACATGGGATACCCCAAAAATTTACTTTTTACATTTGACCGATTTTGGTTTTGTTGTCTTCATGAAAGTTGTAGATCTCGTCGAGACGAGCATTTTTCGTGAAGGAACTTTTTCAATCCAAGGTTGTTTATAATTTCTTTTTGATTTTACAAAATGTTTTTCTTCGAATTTTTTTGTGTTGACACGTGGCAGCCCCAGAGGCCGCCACGTGTCAGTGATTTTTGGACGTATTAAATATTAGTTTTTATTAAAAAAATTAAAATAAAATAAAAACCGATCGCACGTGCGTCGCACGTGCCCCCAGGCACGTGCTCCGCATGTGTCGTGCCCCTTCCCCAGGCCCCCGCCACGTGTTCAGATCTCGGTCGTTCGATCAGCGGCCGATCGAACGGCCGCTGGCCTTCATCTTCCCCAAACTACCACCGTGGATCTCGAGCGCCGCCCTCAGCCGCTGCCCCACTCCGATTTCAAGCGTCGTCGAGCCCCTTCCTTTCCCAGGTACCCTCTTTCTCTTTCTCTCTCTCTCTATCTCTATCTCTATCCCTTCACCGCTGAGCTTCTCATCGCTCGGAGCTTCGCCTACGTCTCCTTCAAGCTCCAACTCCGTCGTACTTCTCCGCCACCACCAGCGACTCGCCTCCGACGACGATCAACGCCTCCATCGACATCCTGCGTAACAAGCTCCACCGACCATTGTCTTCGGCACGCGCTTCCACCACAACGTTCTTCATCAAGCTTCGCCACTTCATCAAGCTTCGCCGTCGTCATCGACAACCCCGACGTCCTTCGCCTCCAAATCCGCTGGTAGAGCTTTAAAGAGGCGGCGGTGACAGAGCCCCTCTTCTTTGTCTTCGACGAGATCCGGCGTCAACCCCACGCCGCTGCAGCCACGGAGCTCGCCCTCTGCCACGTACTGCCCCGCTCCGCCATCAGTGTCGAGCCAATGCCTTCGTCTTCTCCGCCTTCTCCACCGACCATCGTCTTCAACACGCGCCTCCACCGCAACGTTCTTCATCGAGCTTCGCCGCTTCATCGACAACCCGTTCATCTTCACCGACTTCGCGCTCCGACGTCTCCGCTACGACTTCTCCGGCCACCGGCGACAAGCGCAGCACCTTCTTCAGGCTACTTCGCCTGGAGCTTCACGTCCATCGACAAAGACTCTGTCTCCATCGACATCGACTCCGCCAGCTGCAGCACCGCCTCCGAGATTCAACGCCGCCACCGGAGCTGTCCTTCGACCTCGGCCAACTTCCGCTGACTCCACCAGGAGGAGCCGAGCCCTCCTCCGCCTCACTCCCATCGCCGATAAAGGGAGGCGGCGAGCTCCCTCAGCCCCGTCGTAGGCCCTCCGCCTCTCCACACCGTCAGCAGCCGGGCTCGGAACCGAGACCCCAGCACGTGCTTCGCACGTGCGTGGGGGACATCACCCATCTTCATCCCTAGGGGTCACGTGATCTGCACGTGACCTGCTGGGTCAATTGCGAAAGGACCCCCGGAGATTACATTATTTGCGCCTCATCCCCCTCCTCCAGAGGGCACGTGCCATGCGCGTGCCTCTCTGGGTAATTTGCACTCACGCCCCCCATAATCTAGGTAAATAACATTAGGTCCCCCACTGCATATTTTATAGTTATTTTATTTATTGTTGTTTGCATTTATACCCTTGTGTTCCCCCTCTGTTATGAACCTCCTCTTTGCATTATTTTATTTATTTAAAAATCGCACTGTGTTCCTCATATAATTCTCTACATTTTGTCATACTTTGGGTATTTTTGTGGTCAGTGGTTAATTATTAATTAATTATTTTGTGGAAAATTACGAATTTTGCCCATCTTATGCTCTGAAATTTCTAGCTTATTAATTGGTGCTCTAAAAAAATCCCTGAAAATCACATATTGTAAAGATTATTTTGCTTGACATTGTGCCCAAAAATCTTTGCATTTGCATATATAATTTGCTCTGTAAAAATCATTTTGCATATTTCAATGTTTAATTTTTAATAGGCATTAGACCCCACATTTTCGAGATTTAGGATATTTCTGAGATCTATCACATAGTGATAGATCTTAGATAATTTTATATCTTGAAAATAAGTAGGTTTAATATTTATTATAATTAAATATTGAAAATCATTTTGTTGTATTTAAAAATTCATAAAAAATTCATTTTGCATCCAAAAATTCCAAAAAAATTACAGTGCATTTATTTTGTCATACATATCATCTCGGCCAAGTTTCATATTTTTTGGACATTGTTGGATCAAAGTTTACATTTTAGTCCCTAAAATAGGCTGAATTTGCATTGTGCATCCCTTATTGCATTGAAAAATTCCAAAAAAACCGCATCGAAAACCGAACACGAAATTGGATAGACATAATTTTAAGTTGTTCCTTTGCCTCCTTGTTATCGACCTTGGGACTTGCCCAAGTAAAATAAACATAAAAACTACTTGATTAAAATTGATTAAAAATTTGTGGTTATTTCTTGACCGTTTCCGATTGCCGCCTACAACGAACGACATTTATTATTTTCACGAACAAGATAAAAACACATTTTTAAATGCAGCATTATCGGAATCATCAGGTATTAATCATATTTTTTCCAAAAGTACATATCATATTTACAAATTCTTGTCATGCTTCTAAAGCAAGACGACCATGCATGAAATTTGATTGATTAATACCACATGAGTGAGCTCATGTCTTCCTATTCATAAGTGAACATGTATGATCCCTTTGAGGGATCGTATTACTCATATGCCTTTGTATGCACGCCAGCTCGATGGTGTATAGACCTTGGTTAGGCCGTCAACCTATCAGTCTGCCAAATGTACATACTCAGACTTATAGCAATACATATATCTCCGGTCAGAGGATGCATGCTTATATTGTGACAGATACGACACAGGTCTTAGTTATCTTGATCCCGTTAAGTTAACTCTTTGACCTAACTTATCTGACACCTTTGAATCTATATTCCTATTAAGAGGACCTACATCAAGAGGTCGATCATATATCAACCTATAGAGAAGGATTTACATCTCCTACTCAGGATGGATATCATCTCTTAATAATCATTTGACCGTTTTTTATGAGTCCTCAACCTAACTCTTTAGATATTGATCCGATCACAAATCTCTATGATTCAACAATTGAATCAACAATTGTATGATTCTTAAGATGGTTGTGGTACATAACCCTAATTGTACTAAGAGACCTTATAGTGTATTCATGCATTTGTTCTCAGACAGGGAGTGAAAAAATCAATAACTTTTATTGATATATCAAACATTATAATAACATTTATTGTATGAATGGTTCGCCTCAGGTTCACATGGCTAACATTGGTTTCTCTAATGAATATTTTATCATTCTAAAGTTTAAGTTATTATGATTTAAACACATCGGCAAAATGATGGAAGATGCCTTGAACGGTATACTTATATCTGTGTATATGATAAAATACCAATAGATATGTGTATAAATGTATAAATGATGAGCACATGATGTAAAAATGATACAAACACTTATAAAAAGGAAGATGATGAATTGCATGCAGCTTAGTATAATAATCATTCCATATGACTTGGGAATAATGAACAAGTAACTGGAAGGACAATAAATAATGGAACATGAATCTCTCTCTCTCTCTACTCCTTTACACTTTTGATTATAATGTAGTACTATTAGACCATTTTAGTTGTATTGAGCTTTATACTCATATTGGAAACACATCCATGCTTGCAGTATGTTGGGTAGCATTTGTGACTTTAGATTCAGTAGTTTGTAGCATACTTCATGGTATATTTTCATTAAATAGAGTTGTATTAGTTGGTGTACTACTTTTGTATATTATGTGATTTAAGTTTTCAATCATGTAATATAACTGTGGACTCTAGTTATAATTGGGTAGTCGTAAATTGTTCAGATTCATGAATATATATAGTTACTGAAGTATTTTATTCTTTACTTTTCATTATTTACATTTCAAATGCTACTCATGATGAATGAGCATGGCTACTTTGGATCCTTAGAAGATTTTAAGTCTGATCTGGTCAAGTAGAGGTGGGGTTCGGTGCCTCCTCAGGTGCAGGGCATCACATCTATGTTGACATTATAAATGAAAAAAATTACAATGTTGAGCTTACCATTTCCGAAGTTCACATGCAAGCTCTAAATGTGATTAATTTGCACAAAAAGTTTTTTGAGTTTGGAATTTGCAAATCAGACTGTCTAGAAATAAGTTTAACTTTTCTAATATTTTTATCATAAATTAGTCCTTGGAAGAACATTTATTTCTTGATTATTTCTTTGAATTTTAGAACAAAATTTTAAGGGGTTTGTATTAAATAATCTCACACATTTGATGCTTTTTGTTTTGATTTTTGAACTATTTTATATTTCCTTTTTAATTTTATTTAGATGAATGCTAGTATTGTATTTTATTTTCTAGTAATTTGCGTAGATCGCTATGAGTCATGCAAATTTTATAATAGAACCATATTACATGGGTTTATCATCAAAAACTTTTTCAACAAGATCTATTATTTCTTACACCTTAATTACATGAAATTAAAAAATGCAAAAAATGAAAAATGTCCTAAATACATAAATTGAGAAAACTAAAAATAACATTTAAAGCCACTACTACATTTCAGTAGTATATATTTTTACTATTAAAAATAATTTAATTTATATTAAAAATAATAAAAAAGAATAAAATAATAAAGATAACTTTTAAAAAATATTTAGATGCTTTTTAAAATTTTTAAAAAATACAATACTTAAAGTTTTTCATAAATAATACATATAATAACTTTTTATCTATTTAAAAACTACCTTCCAAATTAAAAATATTTGTTTTCAAAACATTCATCTAAAAATCAACTAAATATTCATGAACTAAAAATAAAAATGAGAATGGAGAAAATATAAGAAGAAATAAAAAATAAAAAATAAAAAATAAAAAATAAAAAATAAAAAATAAATGCCAATACATACTACTTATTAGTATACAAATATATATAATATAAAACCAAAAAATAGGAATAAAATGATCAAAATTAAAAATTATTTTAAAAAAACCTTTATCAAGCTATTTTGAACTCACATTCCCTCTACATTTTCTACCTAGTTTATGACCTCCTTAAGATTGACACTCTCTTATAACTTTATGCATTTTTAGGAGTATATATTTATATTTTAAAACATTATCACGCATATATCTTCTACAAACAACAATAAAAATCAACTTTTTACCTAAGTAAGATTTAGGTGCATCACGTCTCTGCTATAAATAGTCACAAAAATCTACACACATGCCATAAACAATCACATAAATCATACAAATGGTGTATCGAGCAATAATAAAGAAACACAAACATATAACAAGCACACAAGAAGTATAATGAGCACATGCTAGCACACCCACAACTAACAAGAACGCAAACATCTACACCATGATTGTATATCTCCACCTTTGGTCTACTCACAACCATGATTATCTCAACCTCGTTTCACAACCATGAACATTTCACAATCTTTATTGTTCCTCACAACCCCCTGCAAGTTTTCCAACCTCTCCAATCCCCTCTCATACTCTTACAGGACTACAGTCATGGCTCCATCTGATTGTCTCCCACCACAATCATAGGGGGTGTTTGGATAGAGGATTGTCTTGTAGATGATAACCCTTCAAAAAAAATGTTTGGACGGAGGGTTTGTTGTTGAGAGGGTGTGTTATTGTGTGATTTTATTGAAGTTTGGAAAAATGATTACATGTTGCGTATTTTATAATTTAAGATGATAAGAGAGTATACTATATATATTTGAAATAAAAGAGAGAGACGTGAATGATTCGATTTATTAAATGAGAAAAATAGCAATTGTCGGGTGGGTCCCATGATGTATCCATGATTCATTGCCTTCATTCTTTCATTTTGCTATAAATTCTTCGTAAAATACATGTAAATATCAACTAATTCTCATTAATGTACTAACTCCGTTTGTTAATATTGTATATTTAATAATTATTTCACCAAAATAAAAAATGATATCAGATAAAAAAACAAATCATAACGTAAAACAAACTAATAGCCTTACAATAGAAGGGGGTAAATTACAGCTAGTAGAGCCCATTAAGATGGAAAAGGAGAGTTTAGGAGAAAATCTTAAGGAGAACCCTCCAAAAAAAACTATAGGAAAACTCAGATTTTGGGGGCATCGGTGCACTTCTCTCTTGATTGGAACCCTCACGGCCCATTCTTACCCAATCATTCATTGTACCATTCTCCATCACGCATGTCTAACATTAAACTATATAGAAGAGATTTGAAGAATAATAACCATGTACACAAAAAATTATGATAAGGAAAAAATCCGCAAAGTATTTTTTGTTATGCCCTCCTCCAGTGGACATGTAATCATACGGGGCTTTCTCAAATTACACAATGTTAAGCTCTCGCAATCATAACACCATGACATGCATTCCAAGTTGGCATTAGTTGGTATATATCATCTCTATATTATAATTATAATTTATAAATCTATATATTACTTTTCTAATTAGAAATGTTGATAGGTAAACTCCATGTTTAGAATAAGAGATATGAATATTAGTGACTTTAGTATTGATATCTTGGACTAGTTAATTATAATTTTTTTACAAGATATTCTTAATAGTCAGACTTCAATAAGGAGAAGAACACATGGTTGGATGATCAAGTGATTGATAAATCACTCAAGATGAAGAACTAAGAAAAAGATAGTACTTGAAGTTTTGGAAGCTCAAAGATAAGGGGAAGCGGTGCAAGTCTACAAGTCCTCGATTAGCAAGCGAGATTAAGCGAAGGTTCAATTCAAGAAGCACAAAAGATATCCAACTTCTCTAGGAGCTCAAGCATAGTTCTCAAAATTTTGATTTCAAACTTGGAATTATTATGCAAAAAAAAACATTAATATTATATCACTTCCAAATGCACAAAAGAGCTAAAGACTAAATCGATTAATCAACTAGTTTATTTTTCCGTCAACTAACATCACCTTAAACCGACTATTATGAAAAAAGTGAGAATACCTTCGAAGAGAAAAATGATACTGCTCATGAAACAATTTATTCTTGGATGCACATCCTAAATTCTAATGTTCCGACGAATCTTTGACCCTTCATCATGAACTCCCTTTCAACATCGGCGCAACTCCAATTTGATATTATGGAAGAAAGTCATTCACTGGATAAGTCCTCTTAATTCTTCAAGCAACTAAGGTTTTTTTCATTCAACTGGTTAGCTCAACCTTCAATCAAGTCCTCTTTAATCTCAGCCGATAATCCATTGGCTAATAAACAATTAGAGATTTAGAAAGCCTTTTTTGTCAACTAATTGTGAACACCAATTGACTTATTGTTTTGAGTCAACCAATCGACTATTGAGCTCAACTTCAACCTAACTATATATAATTATCTTAAATGGCTAGAAAGCATCTCTTGGCATTTTAAATAGGATCTTTGAGGCTCTCATCTGGTCATCAACTCAAAGAAATTAACTTTAGTTGTCTAAGTGAGTTTGTGAGCTTAAATTCTTCATAATATCTTATGTTTACTTCATACTCAAGTGCTCTCAAGTGTTTATATTCGTTGTTGAGTTGTTTCACACTTTGTTCAATGATTTCAAAGCTTTGTGAGCTTATGACTAATATTTAAATACACATAGGTATCTCTTTCTATATATGTATGTATGTATATATATATATATATATATATATATATATATATAATATATATCGGGTGTCCTTCCAATAGGACACAATCCTTCCTGAGTTCAGGAAGGACGCCCTCTTTTTGTATAAACTACGAGCACTTTAGTAGAATACGTATACAATTTGTATTATAGCTGCATGTTATAAAAATAAAACTGCATACAAAAACTGCACATTGTAATAGAACCATTAAAACTTCACATTATAATACAAACTGTATATGTTTTCTATTAAAGTTATCGTGTTTTTTATTAAAAAAAAGATCAGCCTTCCTGAACTCGGGGAAGGATTGTGTCCTATTGGAAGGAAATCATATGTGTATGTAACTAGGCTATGGGTACATTTCTCGATAGGAGATAGATTTTTCCCTAAGGGTTGTCCAAGAAAAGTAGCTTTATACAAGAGGTTGTGCCACCCTCCATAAAGTAGATCGCGTTAGTAGAAGGTTTCTTTGATGAGAAAGCAGAGGGAAATCCCGAGCTCAAGCGTTCTGGGTTGTGATTTATATTCAAAAGTTTTCCACATTAAAATAATCAAGCATTGTGGTTATCTTGTCATTCTCTGAACTCTTAAATCATAATTTATACATGTTATTTAGAAATATATATTTGCACAATTCAATCCTTATATTTGCCAAATCATTTTTGATATCAAAACAAATTCAAGTATTTTTTAGATATAACTATCTACTCAGAGATCCTAGTCGGTAAAGAGATCATTGCTGTGTCAATGAGTTGTTATGCATATCTGATCAGTAAGCTATCTTATTTTTGACTGTAACAATTACTCAAATCACTCCATTAAAATGAATTATATGTACATGTTTGTGATTATAGGATAGGGAGATATATTTCACAACCATTCATATTCCTCGAGCTATTGGTGGGATAAGATGAATCTTTTCGATAATCTAAATCTATGAAATTGAGGTTGAAGATAAAAATCCATGAATGAGATTTGAAGAATATAAAATGGTGTTCTTACATATGACTATAATGAGATTTGGAGAGTCTCCAAATCATCCACAATGGAGAGGCTTCCGACATAAGTGGTAACAAAGATGAAATGTTATATTAAAAAGCAACTCACAAGGAGAAGATATTTAATCTATATGGAATGAGACAAAACTCAAGCTACTCCAATTCTGACTCATGTCATGAAGAGGAAAAAGATTGTCCATAACTTAATTTGAAAGAAATATTTGATGTTGTTGGTTCTAACTTCAACAACATCTAGTGAAGAAGTTGCTCATGTAGTGCTTGTACTAATGTGAAGAAAAGGTAAGCACATTTATGATGAGTTTAGTAAGTCAGTTTATGATGAACTTCTAGAAGAATTAATGTATTATTTGACTCATATAAATAAATTAAAGTAGAAAATAAGAATATAAAAAGAAACAATGAAAAACTTTATTTAAAAGAATGGCATTTGTGGCGAATTAATATCTTTGAGATCAAATATAGATCATTTTGTAACAAAAGTTGCAAGTTTTAATGTAACAACTTGTTTTTTGGAAAAAAAATCCAATGCATTACAATAATACCATATTTTCCGTATTCGTTGGTCAATTAATTAGATTTTATATCTCATTAACTTAAAATCCACATCAAATCCCTTTCTCACGTCGCTTTTGCTCGAGCCTTGAGAGAGAGAGGAGGAGGGAGAGAGAGAATTAGAGAGAGATGGAGAGGGAGAGAGATCTTATCAAGTGTATTTCACTGTAAGGGACAGCGATGAAGGATCGTGGGAGCGAGGAAATTAACATCGTGGACGGAGCGCAACGGAGCAATCATGGCTTCAGTGTGCTTGTTTCGGATGTGAGATATGTATCGACTTAGGATTTTATGTACCAACAAAGTCATATCGAAATTACAATCTATGTTTGTGTGTGTTAAAATCCTTAGGATACCATATATGTGACAAATCGTTTGTAACACCATAAGATTGTGTAATGTCAATTACATGAATACCTTGCCTACAATATAACTAACGGCGAGAAGAATTTCATAATCCTGAAATATTGCTTTGCGTAATCTTTATAAAGAATTTATCGTGACAATATTTAAGGTTTTGTTAATCTATTTTACTTTACGTACACATGCACATCTATGTTTTGTTTATTATCTATTAAATCTTTATAATGCACGTTATGCTTGTAGTTGAGGCCCATAATAATCATCATGCCTATGCGTTATCGTTGATGCACAATCTCATATATGATACACATGCTTATGCACTTTTTAAGATGCACGTTCTGTATGTAAATGATACGCACGCACGTTGCATGTGTATTTTGGTGCATATAATCTTTGTGGTATACATAATTTCTAGATTTTGGAAACTTAATCAATGATATTCTTAATATTGAGTAAGAATACTTATGGTTTGGTCAGAAAATAAATTGAACAGAAAGGGTGATAATAATATATACGTATTTCATAAACACTTTATATTATCAAATAAATATGCCTCATAATCCATGTTTGCTGGGATTGGGAGAATTAAACAGAATTACGGTATACTTCTATATATATAATTTACGTTTTGTTATACATATAATTCTTGTGAACATGTTTCCATTATCGAATATGTGGTTCATGTATAGAAACACAATATAATATGACAAGTAATGCGAGCCAACTTAATTGCTTCTACCTTCTAAATTTGTTAGCTTACAGAATTATTGTAACATTTTAAATTCACAAAAAAAATACGAATCCCAATTAGGATGCATAGTTGTTTTTCTAAAAGAGCACATTTGTTAGAATTACTACATCTATAACATCAATGTGGAGGATCACTTATAGACTTCATGTATGTTTAATGTTTGTGTTAGTTACTATTGCAGTACCTTAAATAAGATTTAAGGTACAAACTCATAAAGAGTCACACGGGCGATTACATGGGGTCGTATTAGCCCAATGGGCAATGCCACAAGGGTCGTATCGTTACAAGAACCACAGAGATAAAAGCTAAGTCCTCTACAGTTGTAGCTACACTGTCATGTCATGTCATGGACCGCAAGTGTCACTGGTTAAAAATGTATAACAAGATATGTGTATGAAACTTGTGCAAGAAGATGATTTATAAAGGTAATATGAGTTATTCAAGAAATGATTTAACAAAGAATAAACCATTACATGTTGTATAAGAATTGGCTTAAGAAAAGTAAACCATCAAAGTCATGGTGGTTAAAATACAAAGTGATTTATATGATAAAAGAAACGTGTACTTGCTATGAATCATATGCAATATGCCTCACAAGATGAAAGAAACGTGCCCTTGCTTGTTGGTTAGTGGTAGCCCACCTTCCACCATGTTAGCTTTTGAAGGATGGATTTTGCACTGGTGATGAATCCGCGTTTCATCATCTTTATTCATTTTCTTTAGATTAAAATCCCATATAAAATACATGTATATATTACTAAATCCTTTTTCTTACTAACCTGCATCTGCGTGTAAATGTTGTATATTTATTACTATTTTAACCTAAAATAAATAAATAAATAAATAAAGGAAAAATAAAGAAAATAAAAGATTGTATCTATGTAATAGATACATGCTGACCCGAACCTCGAGCGAAGGTCAAGACTTGACCTGATCAACCAGGAATAAAGTAGGGGGAGATAGGGTCTTTAATCAAAAAATTCAAAAAAATATTTTGTAAATATGTTTCATTCTTTATTTTGAATTTATTCTGTGTATATTTGTATAACATTTACACTATTTTATTTGCCCATAAATTGACCTCAAATTAAATAATTGTCTTAACAAAAGTTATAAATAAAAATGTTTCTAAATAATAAAAATAATTACAAAATAAAATCATGTACATAATAAAAATAACCACACTCGGAAAAAGCTGTAAAATGATAATTGAAAGACTAATACCTACTCCAAATTGAATCAAACTCACTTCCATCGTACTCTAAATTAAATTATCTTTAAAATGACTGTAGTTTCATAATTTTTGGAGTTACGATTATTTTTTGGGGTGTTTTTTTACCACTTATTTATTGTATATATTTATCCATATTTATTTTTATGCATAATATATTTGTAAATAATTGTAAATGTTTTTTAAATTATTTAAAATAAAAATAAAAAATGAAAACATAAAATAACATAATTCCCTTATTTAACTATGTATATAATGTACCATATGTATATATTATATGTATATAATTAATTTCCTTAAATAACCACCACAAAAAAATAATAACTAACATTTATTAGTAAAATTAATAAAATGACAAAAATAATTTGTTTATTTATATTGTAAATAATATACCATATGTATATAATTTATTGATTCCTTGATAAACCCACCATTAAGGTGGCTCATTAAGTTATTTGTAATTATTATTATTTTAATTAATATAATTTCGAAAAATTATTTTATTTATTAATTTAACTTCACCATTAACATCTTTCCTTTTTTCCTCTCCATTAATTCAATTTTTAAAATTCAAATTTATTATTATTATTTATTTGGCTCATCTTCCCTTATTTTCATTGAATCAACCCTTTGGTGAGAGGAGTCTAATCTCCATGAGCATTCTTGTCATAGAAAGATGTTCAGCCTTCAAGCCATCCGGTGACAGCGAGACGATCCTCGTCGAGGCCATCACGGCACCATCCGCTCGCACGATGAGATCCATTTTATTTCTCGTCTTTCATGCAGGTTAATCGTAGTGTAATTTTTAGTTTTAATTTCATGGTCATTTTTTTACATCTATAATCATAGTAATCGTCCTAAGTGTTCGATTTAATTCTGATCCACTACCACCATCTCATTCTTAATCCCTACACGTTCACGTTCTACCTCACGCGTTCTATCACCTTCGGCCCGAACGGTGGCTAGGGAGACTAGGTTCTCTTCCATCACAACCGTCGGAACCATTTTCACTCACATTCTCTATTTTTTTATTTTGGACCAAGTCATCGTGCTCAATTTGTTGTTTTTATTGTAGACATACAAAAAATAATTCAAAAAAATTAATTTCTGTTCTTCAAAAAAATAAAAAAAATAAAACTTGGGGACGACAGCCCCGCTGCCCTGTCCAGTCGATGCTCCACCACTGCCGTCGTCTGGAGATCAACCGTTAGGAGCACTTCCGTCTGGAGGAACCCACTCAAACGTCGCGCCTGCACAAGCACGTGCCTCCGTCGTTCCACCCTTAAGCCCGACTATCTGGGGCACATGCTTTCGCTCCGTCGCCGCATCGTGTCTGGAACTCTGCTCCATCCCCAACCATCACCCACCAACCATCGTTCCAACCCTCCTTCCGCCTCTGCTTGGGCAGAATAACTTCGCTATGCTGCTTCTCGCGGAAAGGAGCACCTCTTCCTGGAGAGGAGCACCATCGAGTCGCCAGCCCTTCCGTCCGTCAGAGGCGTGTGTCACCCAGCTTCATCGCCAGAGAACTCCCATCTGCTTAGAGCCTGATCTCCGCCAGCTCCGTCATCCAGATCACCCTGCTGCCGTGAGCTCGCACCACCGCAGCTCTGCCACGCAGCCTCCATCGCTCTTCGCCTAGGCAGCGCGACTGCCGCCAAGCACAGCAAGCGACCATCTCATCCACTACCTTGAGCCCCTCCACTTGGAGCATCCTTCGCCATCACTACCGCAAGATCTCCCATCATCGATCGCCGACCTCGACCGCTTGGAGCAAGCCACCTGTCGTCCCTCATCACACACAAGGCCCATCGTTGTCCACCAGAGCCATTGCCCTTGTTGTGCGGAGCAGCCGCCTTTGCCATCTCCGCTTGAGTTCCGTTTGAAGCTGCAAATCCGCTCGCACGGAGGAGAAGTTGTCAATCACCATCCTCGCCGTCTCTGTAGGACAGCGCTGCCTGCCTTCTTCCGCTCGATGTAGTTAAGCCACTGCTGAAGCCTCGTACGTATCAGTCGCAACATACCGATCTCCAACGCACGAAGAAGTTTCTCCGCTGGGACACCCACGCCTAGTGCGCCCGCATCAGATCACACCGCCTTCATGCTGCCATCTTGCGTGAGCCGACCGCCATCACCATCAGCCCGTGCGAGTAGCCGAGCACCTCTCCGTCGCTCCTCCGCCTGCATGGAGGAGAAGCTCCACCGATCGCTTAGAAGTTACCTGCCCTCTTTGGCTTGGAGAAGAATGGGGCGGTGCCCCCTTTGGCTTGAAAACAAGAATGAAACGAAGAAGCCCCTGGTTAACAGTATTTTTTAGGAAAATATCAAAAAGGCCCCCCGACATTTCCAAAATTACAAAAAGACCCTTATCAGCTCTACATCACGTGCAACGCACACCCCCATTGGGTAAATTGTGAAATCCCCCCCCCATTTTTTCTTGTTATATTTTGATACTAAAACATTAATTATTTGCAAATAAGTCCCTATATTCCAGACTTTTAATTGCTTGCTTTTTCTTGTTGAAATAAATGTTTTATATGCTCAATAAATTCCAGAAAAATCATGTTATGCTCTTGCTATGTGCCTTTTCATAGTGTAATTTTTTATTACATTTTAATTTTATTTGCTATTATTAAAAAATCAAAAACATGGAATTTTATACTATTTGAAATTTGAAAATTCATAAAATTCAAATATTGAGTCAAAAAAATCAAAAAAATAAGAATAGTTTGCATTTGTGTGCAAATTTTATGCATTAATTATTTTTAAAATTGAAAAAATTGAAAAATACTAAAAACCATATAAAAAATCACAGAAAATTGTAGAAATTCTAAAAATTGTGATTTCACTTCATGTTTGTAGATAATTTGCCGTACTTTTTAGGAAAAATAAATTCGATAATTTTTTATTTTGTGAGATATTTTTAAATTGAAAAATATTCCTGTAAACTCACTGTTTGATTTTTCTCCAATTTTTATTCATTTTAAAAATCTTAAAAATTCGAAAAATCTCCCAAAAACCACTAAAAATAATAAAGATATATCAAAACACAAAAATACTTTCTTTAGGTATTTTAATACTTTTTTATCATATTTGTGAAATCCAAAAAGACTGCATTTCTTTCGTGTATAAACTTTCTTTGAAAAATTATTGTATTTAAAATTAAAAATTTGTATAACTAAAAACCAATAAAAATTTTAAATCAAAAAATAAAAAATGTAAAAATGTAAAAATCATAAAAAACATAAAAAAATAAAAAGATAAATTTTTCAAAAAAACCAAGGTACTTGGCATTTGAATTTCCTCTCTCTTTTAATTGATTATCTATTTTTAGAATAACTCTCGGGATTTGTACCCTCTTTGAGTTCGATCCTGTTGCTATACATGTTAATAAATAGCAATTTTCTCTTACTACATTTTTGTAATTAATTTCAACTTGAGAATAAAATAAATTTCTTGTTGAGGGACTATTTGGGTTGCAACGACAACACTTATTCGATATTAAAAACCTAAATATCTCGACCAACAAAATGGCGTTGTAGTTGGAGATGCATGGCGAGGGTAGTTAGGTTTTCATTTGACCTACTATTCTTGGTTATAAATTTCTATTTATATTTTTCTACACCTATTCTTCGCTCATATTCAATGTGTCTAATTCATTTTTCTCTTGCTCATATTTTTATACTTGTGTCTCTTACACATTCTTTCTTTCCTCTTTCTTGCAAGGGTCCGACGAGGTGGAGGACTTTCTTAGGAGCGCTGGTGCAGTCTAGTGAAGCGGAGGCGGCTTAATTCTTCTCGAAGCCACATGAGAGCGTAAAAGGAGGAAAAGAATATTCTAAGAAGACCATCATTTGGCGCATTAGACTTAAATTTATTTTAGCATTTTAGTCATTAAAAACTCTTGTAAAAAAGACATTCATTTGTTGTGGGGTCTGTTTCACCAAGTGTCGGTGCACTTGGGGGACCTCACCATTTTTGTTTTCATCGCCTTATTTTCCTTTGTTTCACGTGGATTTCATGAGCTACTGATGAATATGTGATTCATTACTCTTAAAGTTGAAAATAGAGCCTTGTTCCCGAGTAATTAGGAGCATGTTTCCACTTATATTGCATAATTAGCATTCATGCATGCATAAATAATATCTGCATTTTAGCATTCATATCTGCATAAAATAAGAAGCTCAATGCACTTGTAAAAATCATCTGTATATTCACCATATCTCACCTATTTGTATATATTTTACACTAACTCCAAATTCAAAAAATCAACTCCATAGTGTATATATTACTAATACTAATAAAGAAAAAATATCAAAAAAATACTAACTTGTAAAATCGACCAATAAAACCCGAGTCCAAGTTTGAAACTAGAAGCCTTAAAATGCACATATCTCGCTCATACAATGTCCGATTTAGGTCTACTCACTTTTAAAGTAATATACATTCAAAGACCTTCAAAACAAGACCAATTTCATTAAAATTAGAGATCGTATGTGAAACTTGGGTTTTGGGCGCCTATTGTATATTGTACAAATTGACCTTTTTGCCCTTGTATTTTATCCTTTTATTTTCTTACTTATTAAAAATCCAAAAAAATATATATTAAGTTGTAAATATTTCTTTTAAAATTTCCTCTAACTTTATTTTGATTTTTCTCTTATTTAAAAATGACAAAAAAATTACAAAATATAAAATGAGGTATTATATATATAAGGTACCACCTAAAAATACACTTTGTACAGATGATTTCATTTCATTTTCGGTCGTTCACAAAAGTTGTAGATCTCGTCGAGAAGAGCAACTTTCATGTTGACCATGTTTTGATTTGAACCCATTTGTCATTTCTTTTTTATTTTTCTTTTATTTTTAACTTCAATTTTTCTGGAGCTGCCACGTGTCACCCATTTCTTGCCTTTTTAAATTCCAAAAAAATAAGTGCCACGTGGTCGCATTCCAACGTGCCACGTGGCGGCACCTCCTCTCTCTGGTCACGTGCGCCGCATGTGACCAGGGTATAACCCTGTCACGCATGACACACATGACCACTTTCCCCTCCCCTCTTCCCGCTTCCCCCGCGCAGAGCACCTGGACCGCCCACGATCTCCACCTCCGCCTTGCACGGCCGAGCTCCTTCGTGTAGCGCGGCCACCATCTCCACTTCCCTCTCACCCACTCCGTGCACCTCACCCACGCACTCCACCTCCTGCGCCACTCCTCCTTCTCACGTCGGCCTTAAAAGGCCAACGACCCTCCACTGTTCATCTATCTGCCATTCTAACGAAGTGAGGAGAGAGCTCCGGTAGCCCTTAGGTGACAACTGAGGAACTCCACCGTCGAGCGATGAACCCCTCACCTCCAGGCGAGATCCAAAGGAGGGTCATCTTCCTTCTTTGCTGCATCCTCTTCCCGCAAGAAGGCTGCTCAAGCTTGTCGTCCCGTCGAACGACTCGAGCAAGGACCCGCAGGAGCACGAGCTCCAGCATCCTAGGCGATTTCGATCCATCCCCATCCAGGTAACTCCTCTTCCTCCTTTCCTTCCTCTTCTCTTCCATTTTCTTCCTCCTCTCCCATGTTTCTTGCTTCTTCTCTATCATCATCTTCTCCCTCTTCTACACCCATTCTCTATCTCTCTTCGATTAACCATCTTCCCTCCATTAAAATGCGAAAACGATTGCATTTCCACGGATATATCATGTCTTCTCATCAAGAATATGAATTTTATTTTTTTTTTTTGTGAGATTTTGTGAATCGATTCATCCAAAATTCACCGGGACTAAACAAATCCCAATACTTCCCCTGTTAACAGGGGAAGTTCCCTTGTTTCCATCTCCTTCTTCTTCACCCCAGCACGTGCCCCTATGCACGTAGCCACCTCCATGCTGACTCCCGCTTCTCCAGCTGCCTCTCCGTCGTGCGTCGTTATGTTCGCCCTTGACTCCATCACCGCCCCTACGCACATGCTCCTTGCCACCAGCCCCTCGGCCACCTCGCGCGCTCCAGCTTCAGTCCACCACCTTCAATATCACTGCAAGGAGCTACTCTGACGACCCTTGGTCGTGTGTTGGTCGTCGGAGTTACTTCCAACGATCACCGGCCTCCACATCTGTTGCCTTCGCGATCGGCGGCCACTGTGTGCGCCTCGAGCTCCATCTAGTCCCGCTTGCAGCAATTCCACCCACTCCACTCAGCCCTCCGCCTCCTAGCCGGACCTCTTCACCGTCGACTTCCAGCGCGGCTGCAGCACTCCAGTCCGCGCCTTCCATCTCCTCCAGTAGGCACGCCTGCTCCGCCTCGACCTCATATACCAAATTGTACTGCCCAGCTTGGATTTGTGGCCAACCAGCCCCCACCTCGCGCGGCGCTCCACTTGCGGCACGGATCCTTCCCACGTGACACCACCGACTGCAAGTAGCCCCGCCCCTCCACCAAGCACCTCGCTCATGGCCGATCGTTGTGAGCCTCTCGAAGCCACGCCATCTCAATGACCACCCTTGTGTAGCTGCTAGGAATATTGCATGCAAACTTCACGTGAAGGGAACCACCTCTTGGGGATTTTACGCATACACCCCCTACACTTCCAGGAATAGCAAGTCAGACCCGATTAGCTAAGTCACGTGGGAGCATGTGAAACGGAGGAAATTTTATTTTGAAGCCCCTGGAGCTCCTGGAAATTACACTTACGCCTCCGCCAGTCTGAAGTCACGTGTGGCGCATGTAACCTCCTGGAAAATTGTACAAATACCTTAGCGGGTATAGGTAATCCCATCTAAGCCCTGTCAGCATATTTTCTTATTTCATTTATAATTCTGTATTGCATTTTGCACCGTGTTGTTGCATATCATTTTAGACATTCATTTGACATAATTTTATCATTCTAAAAAGTGTGTATTGTAGTACAACTCATGCTTTGTGAATGTTTGCTATATTTTTAGAAGCAATATTTTATTTAATAATCTTATTTTGGTGAAATTTGACATCTTTTGCCCACTGTGTGCCTTTTATTTAATATTAAATTCTTTATTGCTCCAAAAATCACCATAAAATCATATTAGACCTAGGATAAGTTGCTCTACACTGTGCCCAAAAATCATTGCATTTGCACACATCACGAGGCCTGAATATATCAAATAGTATTTTGTCTAATTGATTTTTAATAGGTCTAATTTACATAGATTTTTAGGTTTATTAATTTTTACGGATTCCTCTCACTTAGAACTATCTTGGATAATTTTTATATCTAAAAATAATGTATCTAGGTATTTACTAAAATTAATTTTGCAAAAATTGCCCTGCATTCTGTTTTTATTCATAGCTAATTCATCTAGAGTCTAAAAATTCCAAAAAAAATGTACGCACTTAGTTTCATAGCATTCCACCTTATGGCCAAGTTTCGTTAACTTTGGACTTTATTTAACCATATTCCTTGATTTAACTTAAAATTGGCCTGAACTTGCATTGTTTTTCCCCTTAATTGCATAAAAAAATAAAAAGACCAAAAAAATTATTCTTCTGAAAATCTGACCTCAGGATTAACTAAAAATTTATCTAAGGATACAACTGCATCCCTGAGTTTTACCTTGGGCTTGCCCAAGTAAAATAAATCCGCCGCTTGGAATTAATCGAACATTAAATTTGAGTAGTTTTTGACGAAGTCTCGATTACCCTACTGCAACGAACGACAAACCTAATTTGATTGATAACTCGGTTGAAGTAACAAGGGTAGCCGAGGGTATGTCAGCTACCCATTGATTTCTTTATTAACTTGATTGAGCCTGGTAATTGATTAGGTCCAAAACCCTAAACAAGAATTTCTGCACCTATAGAGTAGAGCGAATTTTGAACTTAGTCAAATTAATTGGTTCTTGCCCGCTAATAAAAGCTATTGCTAGGTGATGAATCCACATTTCATCATCTTTATTCTATCATTTTGGCATCAAAAACCCTAGCAAATGCCTGTAAATAGCCTTAAATATAGCATCTTAGCATTCATGCATGTGCATTCAATTAGTGTATAAAATACTGTAATTAAAGCCAAAATTATAGAATAAATAAAAGAAAAGAAAAAGAATAAAATATTGTAAATATTTTATGACCCAAAACCCCGAGACCTAGGCATCTTGATGAATAGGTCGACAAGGAATAAAGTAGGGGGAGATAAGGGTTAAATACGTGTTCATTTCATTCATTCTTTATTTATTTTGGGACCTATTTTTGGTTCCACTTTTTATACATCAAATAAAGAAACTTTGTACATGAAAGTTGTAGATAATTTTATAAATAAAAATACAAAATTGATTTCACTCAAAAATAATACACATATAAAAAGTTATGGTCTGAATAAAAGTCCAGAATCCTAACTTCCCAGACCCGTATCTCACAACTGAAAACTCCAAATGCATCAAACTCACTTTAATTGTATATAGAATAAAATAATCTTTTTAATAGTGGTGGTTTCGCATTTGGCGGAGCTACGGTTTGAAAGTTGAGTTTTGGACCCACATTGTACAGTTGTACTGATTAAAATATTCCATTTATTATTTATTCATTATTTGTATATTGTTATATTTTTATAATCTTGTAAATATTACTTATAATAATTATGTACATTAAAACAGGAATAAAAACCCAAATAAAAATCAAAATAAAAATATATGTATATAAAATACACAGGTATTATACCTGTACCCATACCTATACAACACATTCTTTTATTTTATCAAATATACAAAATAATTCAGAAAATTAAAATAAAAATACAATTAAGTGTATAAAAGTATTTTATAATTTTAGAAAATAAGAAACAAAAATAATAAAATTAAAATACACTGAATAAAAATAAAAGACTAAAATATATAGGTATTATACCTATAAAGGGCATAAAAGGAAACTTATAAAATTATACCTCCTAAAAATAATTAAAAATCATAATAAAATACTACATAAAATAACAAATATTTTTTATTTAATAATCATAATTTAATTCGGCCTTTTTTCTATTTTTAAATGAATTAATAAATGTTTTAATCAGGGTTTTTCCTGGTTGGTCCACGTGGACCAACCAGGCGCAAACCCTAGTTGACCCTGGTCAACTAGGTGTCCTAGCCCTCTGTCAACTCTGCCAGCCTCGTTTTTGACCCACCTTGGTGGATTTTTCGAGGCCAAATCTTTCACATTTTGGTGTTGAATCCTTCTGCAAATATGTTCCTCGACCATCCCTCTAGCTCGCCCATGAATAACCTTGGCCTTTGGACCCAAGATTTGCAAGATACTCATCGATCTAGGAGCCTCGCCAGTCACGGGTCAAACCAAATATATGAAACACCCCGACTTCAATTTCAAAATTGAACACCTTCGGTCCACCCTTCCTCGCTCCGCTCGTGCTCCAAGCCTTCCTGGAGGTGACAGCTCCAGCGGGGTGCATTCAGCCAAGGCAGAGGAAGTCGGAGGCGTCTCCACCACCTCCCGCAACTCCGGCGGTTGAGGTACCCTTCCCTCCGGTCTACACCGTCGAGGAAACTGCTTCAACCATTTATTTTTCGTGCATTAGCTTAGCTTTAGTCGTAGGATCAAAACCCCTCAAGAAATTTCCAAATCCATCGAGTAATCCACCCAATTTCATCTCCTCGCCGGAGCGCAACTCCGACCGAGCACCAACCCATCGTTTTACGCCGCCTCTTCGCCACCGCGGGATCCAGGCAACTTGCCCTGGACCCTCTCACTTTGTTTTGCAGGTCAAAGAGCGTTGACTCGCACCTGGAGGCCATTTTGGCACTCGTCGGAGCTCGGCTGAGCTCTATAGCTCCGCCACCCTCTCGCGAGCGGCTCGGCCACCACCGAGCTCTTTTGAAGCCCTCAGGAGATAGACCGGACCACAGGGACCTTCCAGCTGCATTTTGGAGCCGAGAACGTCACCGGAGGCGGAGCAGCACCTCGGGGAACCTCGGCTCGCCGAAGTTCTTCCGCGGTTCTTGCTCCAGCCCCTGCTGCCGTCGGATCAAGGAGGAGCACCAGACGCTACAGCTGTCGTTGGATCGAGCCCGATCTCCACCGTCGGATCTTCTCGCGAGGATCTAATCCTAGTCGTCCAAGCCGAAGCGTCATCGCGTGACCAGGGCGTGCCACGTGTCAAGTGAACGGCCCGCCGCTGTTCGATCTCCTGGGTGAGGGATTTTTGCAAGTATACCCCCGCGACTTTTGTAGTTTTATTTTAGTCCTGAATCTTTCCTTGGTAGTGTAAATTTTTTGTAAAATTTGCAAATAGGCCCTCATACTTGTTTTATTTACACATAGGTCCTCCGCCACGTCACCTCACGCGACCTGTTCACGTGAGGTGTGGGCATTTTGCATCGAGGCCCTCGGCCTTTTAGTTATTTTGTTTTAATACCAGGACTTGTAGTTTAAATGTTAAACTTTTGGAAATATTGCACGTTAGCCCCTGGAGGTTGTTGAAATTACACTTAGGTCCCTGCCAGGCGCGTGCAAGTCACGCGCCCTGGTGGACATTTTGCGCCGACACCCCTGCGGTTTTGCTTATTTGTATTTGGTCCATAAATTCGAATATTCAGTGTAACATTTTGTGGAAATTTGCTTGTATGCCCCTGGACTTTTGTGTATCTGCATATATACCCCTGCTAGGCTGTGACATTTTTGTGAACTTGTCTGATTTATTTGGAGCAACATTTTAATTCAAAAAATTCTCAAAAATTCAAGTTAAGCTCCTGTGTGCTTGTTCTTTAATGCCATATTTTTAGTTTTAGATTTTATTGCATTTTCATATTTATTAAAAATCAAAAACTCCCCATTTTCAGCACTGTCTAGCGTAGAAAATACCAAAAAATATTAAAATACCTCGAAAAATTCCAAAAAAAATCCCTACTGTCTATTTTAACCTATTTTAGTGTCATTCCAAAAATCACTAGAAATCTCAAAAGAAAACCTTAAAAATTAGAAAATACTCAAAAACTTAAAAAAATATAAAAAATCCTAGAAAACTCCAAAAATTACAAACTCAAGTTCTGTAGTTTCCTCTTTGTATTATCTTTATCTTAAAATTAGTTTGGAAAATTTTGGTGGCTGATTGATATTTTTCATTCATAGTTTTATCCACAGCCAGTAGCTTACTCACTGTTTTCATCTATTTCAGTGTTTAAAAATACCAAAAATATTTTGAAAAATACCCAAAATCACAAAAATAGTAAAAAATCATAAACATACCAAAAAGATTTTATTCTTGAATTTTTGGCTATTTTTTGCATATTTTTATAAATATTGTAGCACCTCTTTTATTACCTTGTTTATACATTCCAATATTGAAAAAGAAAAAAATATAAATTATAAAATTATAAAAATCAGAAAATTAAAACCAAAATATAAAATTAAAAATCAAAAAAATTAAAAATTAAAAATTAAAAAAAAACCACAAAGATATTTGCTTGCATAGTGTAGACATCACTTCACTTTCACTCACACACACACTTGTGCATCTGCCCTGTTTGCTCCCTGTGTTTGAACTCTCAGCATACTTGTCCTATACACCTTGTTTGTAGAGTTAAAAATAACTTCACATTGCTTGTCATTGCTTGATCTATAGTGTGGGTTAATTGCTGATTAAATACAAGATTCATTTGTAGTAGTCAACGCACCGACTGTTGACTCGCCTTGTGAGTCAATACGACCGCTCTTGAATTTCGTGTTTATCAAATGGCGCCATTGCCGGGAACAACAGCGAGTAGTTCATTATTTTGTTTGATTGTGTTATTTGTCTACCATTGCCTCATTTTATCTCTCTTGCATTTTTGATATATCTTGTTGAGATTTTCTGACCACTCTTTTTCTTGTCTTCTTGTGAGGGACCGCGGAGCGAGGTGGATCGTCTAGGGGATCCGAAGCAACCACGTGAGGCGGAGCTGGCTTTTCTTAAGCCAAGCCAGCAGGAGAGAGCAGGAGGAGTGAGAGAGTGCTTAGATTAGCTTGCATTTTCTTTTTGTGAGAGAGTGACTATTCATTTGTAATAATACAGGGACTTGGACATTCAGACTTCCGGGCCTAATTTCCGCGGGGGCTCACCGCGGGTTTCATCACGTTTTTCGATTGTCATTTTCCGGTTTTGTTTTCATTTTTCATTTCTTTTGTGGATTGAGCCCTTAGCTTTAGGCTTGCTTGTTCGATTAGATTAAGTCCAAACACACTAATAACCTTTGCATGCACCTATAGATCGTATTTGGACTTAGTTTAATTAAACAGTCAATTCACTTCTCTTTGATTCGCCGCGCCGCGAGCTCATCCCGTCAAGCGCTTCTCCTAAACTCGATGTGTCGAGAGAAGGAGGGGTGAGCCTAGACCGGACACTAGGATTGGAGATTAGTGGTTGACTTGTGGTTCTTCACGCTAGCAGTTGCCTATCGTAGGACGATTTCCGCATTGCATACCAGCATGTAGTTAGGTTTATAAAATTCTGCTTTGCATCCCGCATGGAGAGAGCTGGGATTCGTTGTAAGTCTTCTTACTTTGCATCCATCATTTAGGCACAAAGGTGAGATTTCCACCTTGGTGTCGACTTGCATTGACTTTTTCCGACTCTATTCTCCCTCTGTTTTTGGACAAAGTAGGATCAAGAAAATACAAAAAACGTTAGGCGCTTGTTTGAATCAACTCAAAAGAAGCGATAACACCCAAAAATTAAAAAAGGGGCTGCTAAGAAAACCTTGACCAAAAATAAAATTGGTAATAGGATTCATTGATTGGGGAGAGTAACACCCTCACTTGTATTCAGGTTGCATGGGAAGGTCTCCTTCCAAGTGAGCAGAGTGCTTCGTAAGGATTAGAGCCCAAATCCCAGCTTGTGGCTGCCTTGTGTATCGCCTGGATTTCTGAAGTATTGGCGCTACTATCGTACGTAGGCGAGTAGGGCTTGGTCGCCATTGGTGACTCACTATTGTGTGAGCACCGACCTTGTCTGAAGTACCGAGCATATGCCATGCCTTCACGGGTGTGTCTGTCTCACCGTCTGCGTCCGAGTAGGATCTTGCACGCTCACGGGTGATCTTGTTGCGAGCGAGATCCGAAGTATTGGTTTTGCCTATCGGCTTCCTCCCTCTTATTCTTTGGCTGAGTAGGGATCCAGGAAGGGTTACAAGGACCTTAAAAAGCGCAAGCTACAGGTTACACAGAAGGAGGACAAGTACGGGAATACTTTTCCGGTAGTACTCTCTCTCCTTTAGGCCTAGCGCTCTAAGGACTCGTGAAAAGATTAATTCCTTAATTCAAGCTAAAACCGACAAGATAAAAGCCGAACCTTCACGGCTTCATGTGTTGAGTTGGTGAACTCACCCCTGTTTTGTGTTTGATTGCTAGTTCTATTTAGGTCAAGATCAAAAACACAGCACACTTATGCGCAATTTTGCATCTCATTTCTTCCTTCTTCTTCTGCATTCACCTTGTTCTTCCCAATAATCAAGATGATGGGACGGAGATCTCTTAGGCCGACTCTGTCGGCACCGCTATCCAGCACTCCCCCTCATTCATCTAGGACGACCTCGGAGAGTCCGCTCTCCGAGCCTGAGTTCACTTCCACCCTGTTCCCCCTCGACCACCCTTCTCATTCCCCTTCCATCAGTCCAAGAGTCTCAGATTTTAGTGCATCGCAGAGCTCAGAACATTTGACGGCACCTGAGATGGGTTCTTTTGCCTTTTCAGAGAACCCCGACATGGCTGACAGAGGCGAGCATCCTGATGATCATGAGCACCCTCCATACTTCATTGATCAAGCCGCCATCAACAATTCACTTCTTGCGTCCCTGGATACCATGCAGAGGCAGATTCGTGACCAGGGTACCTTCATGGGTGATCTCATGAGAGAAATAGCACATATGAGAGAGAACCGACCTAGGGGCGGTGGCGGTTGTGGAGGAGGAAATGGACCTGATGCAGGAGAAGGTGATCCCGACGTTGAGAGACCACCACAGACTATCATGAGAGAATTGCACAATCTCGTAGCATCCCTTACTCATCGATGGATCAGACTTCCGCCTATCCATGGAGATTTCGAGCTTCGGCCCCACACGATTCAGCTTCCACCCAAATTCCATGGGTTGCCGACCGAAGAGCCGCACCTCCACCTCTAAGAGTTTGAAATGATCTGCAGCACGATCCATGATAGGCTGATGATCGAGGACACGATCAAGATGATCGCCTTCCCATTCTCCTTGGTTGACAGAGCCGCATATTGGCTCAAACATTTGGGGCGATTCATCAACACCTGGGCAGATCTCTGGACCTCGTATTTGAAGAAGTACTACCCTCTCGGCCAGACGAATGCAGCTAGATCTATGATCAGCAACTTTGTCATGATCCCAAATGAACAATTCCATGAAGCCTGGGATCGATTCAGAGAGCTCATCGACCAGTGTCCATACCATGACATATCGAAGCCCAATCTAGTGCAGAGTTTCTTTTGTGGGCTGACACCGGAGCTGCAGGGGCTTGTCAACGCCTCTTGCGGTGGATCCTACTTTTCAAAAGGTGAAGACAACGTTTGGGCCATCTACGAAGGCATGGCAGAGAACTCCATTGTCATGGCCCAAGCCCGTGTTTACGCATAGCAGAAGCTCCCGCAAGGAGCGGGATCATTCCAGAGGATCGCCCGCATCGATGCTGGTCCTAACACATCATCGGCAGCCGCAGCCCAAGCTGAATTAGCCGCAGCCGACATGGGAATCATCAGTGAGAAACTGGACTGCCTCGAGATCCTCGAGAAGAAACAGATGCAAGGCATGGCCCAGATGGACCAAATTGCCAAGATGATGAGTGATCTGAAGACGCAGATTCTTTGCGTCCAGGAGGCACAGACTTCTTCCCAACAGCCTCCCAGATCACGTGCTGATCCGAGCAGTAGCAACTCACAACCCTCTACCTCATACTGCCAAGTCAACCATATCCAGGCGGAGCCGGTCCCGTTGCTACAGTATTACCCAGCGTAGCCGCCATCTCAGGAGACTCAGATGGTGGTATATCAGCCGGAGCAGCCACTGGCAGTTCTTCCTCCACCCTCCTTTGAGCAGGAACCATTGATGGAAGTCAATGGGATTTGGTACGACCGCTACCCTCAGCCCGGGATTCGTCGTGATCACCCCGGATTCCGTTGGGGCAACGGTGGCTCCTCATCCCAGCAGCAGAATCCAGCTCAAGGACAGCAGAGCAGCCAGCAACAGCAGCAGCAGCAGCCCCAATACGCCCATCAGCAGCAATACCAGAGTGGTCCTCGTCCCGCCTATCAGGGACAACAGTGGAGGCAGCGTCAGAAGCCTCATCAATCTTATTCCCAGCCAACCCAGAACTATCCATACCAGCAACCACAGCAGCAGCAGCCTCATTTCCCGCAAGGGAACCCATCCGATTCTCAAGCCCCGGACTTTGAGAACCCAGCTCTCGATGATCTTGCCCGCTTTCTCTCCGAACAGCGAGCATCCTTCAGGAAAGAAATGGATGAATTTCGGCAGGAGATGAGGGAAATCATCAAGGGGAAGGCCGCCATACCCGCTCAGATTGAACCTAACCCGAACAATCTGAAAAGAAAGTCTGAGCAGGTAGAGTTTACAGAGGATACCTCTTCTAGTGACTATTTGAGTGACATGTCTCTTTCTTTGTATGATGCTGATTTTGTGACTACTAGGAGCGGTAGGATGCCAGCCGGCGGCGCCTCTTCTGAGTGACAACCACCAGCTGAACCAGGAGCGCCAGAGGAGCAGAGTAGCGGTGCTGATGCCGCTAATGACGATGTTGAAGACGGTGGTGTTGAGGCCACCAATGATGGAGATCCAGACGACGGTGCTGAGGTCGTCGTGAGACCAGATGCAGATGGTGGTGCTGATGCCACCATTTTGGATGCTGAGCCAGAGCGCGGTGCTGATACTGCGAAGACAGGTGCCGGTGGTGGTACTGAGGCCACCGCATCTACTTTTGTTGAGCCTCCCACTGTGATGTTACCACCTTTTGTATCTATGGACTGTGGTAACAAAAAGAAAAACAAAAATATGAATAAAGGAAAGGTTTCTGTTCACATTGCGGATCCATATGTGTTGAATGATGATGATTGTACGGATTCCATTCCTGCACAGGAACAGGGACTGATGAATCTCCATTTCATCACCTTTATTCTATCATTTTGGCCTCAAAAATCCCAACAATGCATGTAAATAGCATCAAATTGTACATAATAGCATTCATGATTTATTGTATTAATTATACATTAAATACTGTGTTTAATGCCAAAATTATAGAATAAAGAAAAGAAAAGAAAAAGGAATAAAATATTGAAGATATTTTATGACCCAAACCCCGAGACCAAGGCTAGTATGGTATTGGTCGACAAGGGATAAAGTAGGGGGAGATAAGGGCCAGTGTACAATAAATACCCCATTTATTCATGCATTTATTTATGCATTTTTGACACCTATTTTGTACATAATTATTTATTCCTCAAATAAAGAAACCTTGTTCATGAAAGTTGTAGATAATAATGTAAATAAAAATACAAAATTGAGTTTGTGTCAAAATAATACTCAGTGTACATTTTATACACAGGATAAAAAGCCAAAATATCAACTTCACAGACCCATATCTTGCAAATAAAAACTCCAAATCACCCAAACTCACCTTTGATTGTATATAACTTTCCAAGAACTATTTAATAAAATTGGTTTCATAATTTTTGGAGTCCATATGCAAAAATTAGGTTTTTGGCCCTCATTGTGCAGCTTGCCTGATTAAAATATTCCATTTATTCATTATTCATTATTGTAGCAAATTTGTATTTTTAGAATTTTACAAATAATGTATAGAATACATATACATATTAAAATTAAAAGAAAACTAAAAAGAATTTCTAAAATAAAATAAGTTTATATAATACATAGGTAAAATACCTATGTTAAGAATGTACATAAATAAAAAGGGGTTTTTATTCTTTATTCATCTATATTTTTATAATAATGTATATATTATATATAACTTATTAAAAATACAAATCCAAAATAAAAACAAGTAAAATTCATTAAATGAATAAAATGTATATAATATATAGGTAACATACCTATAAGTATACTTACATATGCATATACCTACGTAAATAAACTCCTAAAAATTAAATAAAAATACTACTCACAAAAATGAATTATAAATTTATAAAATAAGCCAATAAAATAATAAAAGAAAATAAATAAATTAAAAATAAAATACACACAAATACATGTAAATACATACATATACACATTATTAAATTAAAACCATAATAAAACACTTCGAAAAATTCAATAAAAATCACAAATAAATACTACACGAAAAAATACACATTTTTTATGTTTTAAGAAAATTCTAATAAAATCATTTACTATGGTAAATAAATCATATTAGGCTCAAATTTCATGTTTTGTCTTTTAGCGGCTGACGTGGACCAATGGAGCGCCGGCCTTCGTTGACCCCCTAGTCAATTGTCCCATCCCAGCTCTGGCGTCTCTGAACCATCTTTTCCCCGATTTTCATCCCTTTTTTACGGCCATCCCGTCCATCGATCGAGCTCGCTTCCTTCACAAGAATTGCTCTCTGATTATCCATGATGCCCTCCAATAACTTGGATCGATCAGATACTCATTGGATTAAGTAATAATCGCCGGTCAATAAGGCCCCCTGCCAATGTTTATAAATAAGTAGCTCCGCCTCCTTCCTCGAATTTGGCCAATTTCATTCCAACCTAAAGCCTTGATATTGTTCCTGGACCGTTCCTCCTGACAGGGGGAGTGCTCCAGCGCCTCGACTCGGCCGGAGGAAGGAGAATTTTGTCACGGCGGAGCTCCGGCGTCCGCCCTGCTCCCTGGTGCCCCCCAGGTATAAGAGCTATCCCTTTTATGCTTTTTAGTTAGGTTTTAATGCTAGCTTTTAATTCCAGTTGTTAGATTAGACTTTAGTTAATCCCTGTAGCGTAAAATTCCAAATTCGAAGTTTACCGGAGCTCCGCTCCGGTGACTTCTTCACTGTGAAACCAACTGTCTCCGACCGCCACATGCACCCCATTGCAATACCCATCGCATTCTCCATCGATCCATCACCTTTGACCAACCGAGGACCCCTGGTCTTCACGAATCGGGGATCCACCTCCGCCGTTCGTCAGAGCCCCTCTGCCTCACTCCATCTTGCTGCCAAGCTTCAAAACCCCGGGTCGAGGAGATAGTCCTCGCTTCCCCGGTTCTTCCTATGCAGGTCAAACGAAGGAAGAGCCCCATCTGGGCTCGAATCGAACCAGGAAGATGTTCCTGGAGGTCCCCTACTTCTCCGACCTCGTCCGAGCGACTCGGACCTCCAGGAGCCATGATAGGACATTCAGGAGATGCGGGAGGCTTCCAGCTACGTGCAGACTACTTCAGATCTGCGAGAGAGCCCTGGAGGAGCCCATGCTTCTCGATCGAAGCTCGCTAGGCGCGAGCTTCTTCAGTGTTCTTCCAGGGAGCTCCAGAGCCGTCAGATCTGGAGGCCCGTCCCAGATCACACAGGGGTCGTCCGATGAAGACCCGCGTCGACCGTCAGATCAGCCAGGAGCTTCTAATCCGAACCCTTCATCGGCGAACCGGCATCAACTGTCCGATGCTCGATACGTGGATAAGTGGCGCACCCAACGCCGTTGGATGTAGCGCCTTTGGGGGTAAATTTCATACCTAACCCCCCCCCCCCCCCCCCGCTTTTTGTATTTATAGTTTAATACCAAAAATAAAAGGTTAAGTTGTAAATAAGTTGTATAAATTGCAGAAGGACCCTTAATGTTTCTATATTTGCGTTTTAGTCCCTCCGCGCCTTACGTGCAGTCCCCACGTGAGGCGCGTGAAATTTGCACGTAAACCCCGCCGTGTTTTAGTAATTGTAAAATGGCCCTGAAAATAAAAGTTAACTTTCATTTTTATTGTAATTTTTGCATGGATGCCCCTGCCATCTATTTTATTTGCAAAAATACCCCTGCTAGGCCATTTATTTTTGTATGCTTTGTTCATTTATTTTGTGCCTCATATCAATTCGAAAAATCTTGCAAAATTGGATGTAAGCGTATGTTATCATGCTCTCACACGCCATATTTTTGGATCTTAATTTTGTTGTATTTTTGCATTTATTAAAAATCAAAAACATGTCTTTTATTTACTGTCTAGCTTATAAAATACCAAAAAAATATTAAAAGACCTCTAAAAATTCCAAAAAAATTCCCTAGTGTGTATTTTGATCTATTTAGTGTCAGTCCAAAAATCTCTAAAAATCTCAAAAGAAAAACCTTAAAAACTCAAAAATACCCAAAAACTTCAAAAAAATATATAAAATCAAGGAAAAATCAGAAAAATAATATCTCAGTTTCTATTTCTTCTATATTTTATTATCTTTAGTAGAAAAATAGTGTGGAAAAATCTTGAGGTTGTTTGCTTATTTTAACTCCCATTTTTCTTACAGCCAGTCCCTAATTCCCTGTTTGCTCTTATTCTGCAATTTAAAATACTAAAAATATTCTGAAAAATGCCCAAAAATCACAAAAATAGTAAAAAAACATAAAAATACCAAAAAGACTTTATCTCTGAATTTTTGACTATTTTTTAGTATTTTTATAAATATTAAAGCACCCATTTATATATATATTCCCATATTTTAAAGAAAATAAATATATATATATAATATATATATATTTATGTATCCCTATATATATATTAATATACAAAATCCTAAAATTAAAATTAATATATATATATATATATATATATTATTGTTTATACATATATACAATGTATGTATTATAAGCTATATTCTCACCCTCTATGAATATGCATATATTTATATATTTATTCTATAAATTATATCTTTATATATTATCTAATTATATTATAAAAAAATAAATAAAATAACAAAAAAATCAAAAAATATAAAATTCAAAAACCCACAAAAATAGGCTTCACACATGGATGACTCTGTGATAGATGCACATTGTAGGCTTATGCATTTTTGTATTGCTCTCTGTGGTTCGACCTCTACATGCTTGTTCCCTATACATTTTATGGTAGAGTAATAAATATTAATTCACATTTTTGGACTTAATTTCTTCATTCTTTTATTGTGGGTTAATTGCTGATCAACCCATGTTTGGTGAGCGGTCGCCCCAGCGATACTTGATAAATATATTATTGTGACCCTCGCTAAATGTGCGGTCATCAGGGACCTATTCCTAGTCCTCTATCTGAGGAGGCCCCTACCATCCCCTTCCCAGCAGCACTCCACCAAGGGAAGGGGAATAAAAAAGAAAATCTAAAAAAGAACCAGCAGGTAGAGTTCAGCAACCAAATAATTGAAAGATTCCACATTCAGCTGACTCTACAGGAAGCAATTGAGCATATCCCCTTCTTCAAAAAGAATCTGAAAGAGACAACTACTGTCCGCAGGAAGAAGAGGTACAGAGATCAGATCCATATGCTCACCCATGACACTTGCTGCACCATTCAAAACAAACTGCCAGCCAAGAGACCAGACGCAGGAGCTCCCTATGTCAGATGCGAGATTCAGGAGCAGCAGTTTGATCGTACTCTATTAAACAGCGGCTCTTCAATCAACCTTCTTCCGGCAGCCTTACTCGACCGATTCGAGTTTGGTCATCTTCTTAGGAGTAAGACAGTCCTTCAGTTTGCTGATAGGTCGACTAAGAGGCCGAAGGGGTTATTGAAAGACGTGGTCGTTACCATTCAGGGCCTGAAATTCCCCGTGGACTTCGTTGTGTTGGATATGGAGATCCCTCAGTCGGTAACTGATGCCCCCATCATACTCGGACGTCCATTCTTGGCCACAGCCAAGGCGGTGACCGATCATGATTGTGGGAGGGTATGTTTTCGCGTAGAGGGTGAAACCATACAAATAGAGACGATCGAGGAAACCAGAGCCAGAGAACTTGAATGCTCGGAGCAGTCCAGCGAAGCCGCGCAGATGACAGAGGAAGAGCTAGACATCCATCAGGAGTGTGATTTTGTGATGACAGACGATGAATCCAACTGGACAGATCCTGTAGCACCGACCCTCGCCCTGCCTACAAATTCACTATATCTAAAGCTTATGGCAGTCAAGAGCCGGGAGAGCACACCCCTGGATGAGGATACACCTGAGGCTGACAGTGTTGGGACGAGTGGTGATGATGATTTTCATTCTTGCTCATCTTCTTCTGATCCCTCGGACTCAGACATTGATTGGGATGATTTTGATGACTATTTGCCTTGTCTGATTCCTATGAGCCAACAGCCATGACAGAGTGCGAGCCAGTGCAGTTTATTGATGATTCAGCAGTCCGCCCTTCGTCAGAAATTCATGCTGAGCGAGAGTTCTCCCATGCAGACCTGGTCGCTTTCATACAGACATATCAGAAGCCAGATCTGCCACCTCCCAATTGTCCAGAACTGAAACCTCTACCGCAGTCGTTGAAGTATATATTCCTTGCGGGTAAGCCCGATATGCACCCAGTCATTATCTCAGCAGGTTTGACTGGAGAGCAAGAATCTCGTATGATGGAGGTTCTTGAAAGAAACCGCAAGGCAATATGATGGAGTATAGCTGATCTCCAGGGGCTTAGCCCGAATCTGTGCTCCCACCACATCTATCTTGAGGACAACGCTAAGCCGTCGCATGAGTTCCAACGATGTCTGAACCCGAATCTTCGAGATGTGGTCATGAAAGAAATATCGAGGTGGTGGAGCGCTGATTTTATCTACCCCATCTCCGACTCCAAATGGGTTAGTCCACTACATGTGGTACCCAAGAAGACGGGTATCACGACAGTTGTCAATGAGTCTGGAGAGGAGATTGCTACCCGAGTACCCACTTCTTGGAGGGTCTGTATGGACTACAGACGATTAAATGAGGCCACCAAGAAGGATCACTTCCCGCTGCCATTCATTGATCAGATTATCGAGCGGCTAGCTGGGAAGAGTCATTACTGCTTTCTTGATGGGTACTCCGGCTATAATCAAGTGGCCATTGCGCCCGAAGACCACGAGAAAACAACATTCACCTGTCCGTTTGGGACTTATGCTTTCAGACAGATGCCCTTTGGTCTATGTAACGCTTCGACGACATTCCAAAGGTGCATGTTGTCCATATTCTCGGACATGGTGGGTGACTGTTTAGAGGTCTTCATGGATGACTTCTCGGTTTATGGCGACGAGTTCGATGCTTGTCTTGACTGCCTAGACCGTGTGCTTCAGCGTTGCATTGAGGTCAATCTTGTCTTGTCTTGGGAGAAGAGTCACTTCATGGTGACTCAAGGGATGGTCCTTAGTCATATCGTCTCCAACAGGGGCATGGAGGTCGATCCGGCCAAGGTGGATATCATCAGAAAACTCAATCCACCGTCCAATTTGCGTCAGTTGCGGTCTTTTCTGGGGCATGTCAATTTCTACCGACGGTTCATTCAGGACTTCAGTCGGATTGCCCGACCGCTGACTGATTTGCTGACGAAAGACACTGAGTTCATTGTCAATGATAAGTATCTTGCGTCTTTTGAGACTCTCAAAGATATGATTGTTTCAGCTCCTGTCCTTCAGCCACCCGATTGGTCTCTCCCATTCGAGATCATGACGGACGCTTCAGATTTTGTCGTTGGGGCTGTGCTTGGACAGAGGAGAGATGGTTTACCGTTTGCCATTCACTACGCCAGCCGGACTTTGGATGTCGCTCAGCGGAATTACACTGTGACTGAGAAAGAGATGCTGGATGTAATCTTTGCTCTGGATAAGTATCGATCTTATATTCTCGGATCTAGAGTGACTATTTACACTGATCACACCGCCATCCGGTACTTAATAGCTAAGAAGGATGCCAAAGCACGCCTTACCAGATGGATTCTTTTGCTCTAGGAATTTGATATTGAGATTAGGATAAGCCTGGAGTCAAAAATGTGGTGGCGGATCATCTCTCTCGATTGGAGAACCTTGAGGAATCTGAGCCTAGCGCACCTATCACAGAGACGTTTCTAGATGAGGCGATCTTGGCTATCACCTCGCTCCCATGGTACGCCGACATTGTGAACTATCTTGTTGCCAAGATGGTCCCACAAGGTTGGCCCAGGCAGAAACTCGAGACCTTCCTGGCGAAGGCCAAGTTTTACCATTGGGAGGATCCCGTCCTTTATCATGAAGGAGGGGACGGTATCTGGAGGAGGTGCATTCCTCAAGAAGAGCATCATAGCGTCCTCACATACTGCCACAAGCTTGAGGAAGGAGGACATCATTCTGGAAAAAGGACAGCACAGAAGGTGCTTCAATCCGGCCTATGTTGGCCTACTCTCTTCAAGGATTCTGATGAGTTCGTGAAGAGATGTACTGACTGTCAGAAAATGGGAACCTGCGGACAGAGAGACATGATGCCCATGCAACCCATTCACTTTTGTGAGGTTTTTGATGCATGGGGGATTGATTTCATGGGCTCATTTCCTAAGAGTCAGGGATTCGAGCATATTTTGCTCGATGTTGATTATGTCAGCCGATGGGTTGAGGCCATCCTCGCCCGAGCCACAGATGCTGAAACCGTATGCAAATTCTTGAGGAAAAATATCATTTCACGGTTCGGGGTACCTAGAGTCTTGATTTCAGAAGGGGGGTCTCATTTCATCAATGACAAGGTTAGGGCCCTTGCAGACGAGTTCGGCATTGACCATCGGGTTGCCACACTGTATCACCCTCAGACTAATGGTCTTGCTGAAGTATCGAACCGGGAGATAAAAACAATCTTGCAGAAAGTTGTCCGCCCAGACCGAAAGGATTGGTCGCAGCTTTTGGACTCGGTCTTGTGGGCCTATCGGACATCCTTCAAGAATCCATTAGGGACATCTCCATTTCGTCTTGTCTATGGCAAGACGTGCCATTTGCCAGTGGAAATCAAGCACAAATCCTTTTGGGCAGTCATTGAGTTACTGTTAGATCCCGAGAGTATAGGAGAACAGAGAAGAGCAGAATTGGCAGCCCTGGAAGAACTGAGAGATACAGCCTTTTCCAACAGCCTACAGTACAAGGAGAAAGTGAAGACATGGCACGATTCGCATATCAGCCATAAACAGTTTGAGCCAGATCAGAGAGTATGGTTGTTTGATTCCAGGCTGAAATTATTTCCAGGGAAATTACAGAGCAAGTGGAAAGGTCCATATGTGGTCAGGAAGGTGCATGACAATGGCAATATTGACATATCTGAACCGTCGTCTTCCTCTACCTTCCATGTCCATGGTCAACGCCTGAAGCTCTATCTAGATCATGATCCGCCGACCATTGACGTTGCCCCCATTCTTCTGGTATGAGATGTGTTCTTTGACTCATATCATATACATCTCATACATGGTGATCAATTCCATTTTCCGCTGTACAGATCATCTGTTTATATCAATCTTTCATCTGTTGATTTATTTTCTTCTTTTCTTCTTTTCTTCTTTTCCTTTTCTAATTTATTTATCTATCAAAAAGGTGCTGCCCTTGTCGACAGTTTTCCATACTTAGGACGTACTTTGTCCTAAGTATAGGGGGGTGTGCACCCCGAGTTCTTTTATTCACTTCGATCCTCTCCATTGTCTCCTCTTCTCGTCTATACTTAGGGATATTTTACCCTAAGTATAGGGGGAGACAATATGAGCACGATCTGTTCATTCCCACCCTTGACCCTCCCTGCGTTGTGTACAGTCTGCTATACTTAGGATTATTTGATCCTAAGTATAGGGGGGACAGTCAACTTCTCATTGATTCATTCATTTATTCCTTTATTATTTAGACTTGCTTATACTTAGTACGAGTTATGTCTTCTTTTTTCTCTCTGATCTATGAGGACATAGCTCAAGCTAAATATAGGGGGGTCGTATATACTACGTATATACTTTGGCCATAACTCGTACTTTCGTATTTTCCTAATAATATGGCTAATTATTCTTTATAATCCATTAAAAATCCTTAATAAAAAGGTGTTCTGTTCCTCAAATTCTTTTTGTATTTACTGATTAATAAATCAGGTGAAAAGGTTTTTTGCAAAATGTTTGAAAAATAGTTTGAAAATCTTTGTGAACATCTATTGAAAACTATTTTGAAAATATTTTGTTACATGTTTTCAACCTGTGTAAAAATATGTGTTTTGTAAAATTTATTTTCTTTGTGTAAAATAAAATGTTTGAAAAATGATTTGCAAATGGTTTGAAAAATGGTTGCAAAAATATTTAAAAAACCTATATATACTGTTTGGAAAATATTTGCAAAATGATTTTCAAATGTGTGTAAATGTTTGTAAAATGTTTGTAAAAATTATTTTGGACTAGAGTTTTCAAAAATTCTTTGAAAAACTTGTGTCAAATAAGTTTGAGGAATATATACATCATACCTAAAATTCTTTATATATATACGTATAAAATTGATCACTTATCCTGTAAATTCTTAAAATCCACTTCTTGTATATATCAGAAGCACTCTCGTGTGAATATTTTAACCTAGTTTTTAGCCAAATTTTTATTTTCAAAAATCCCAAAAACATCTGCAAAACTAAAATCCATAAACATTTGAAAAAACTTTTTGAAAAAGATAAAAAAAATGCATATGCATCATCATCATCTTTTCAAAAACCCATAAAAAGTTCAAAATCTTTGAAAATTACATCAGAAAAATATTTTCTGTATAGCATTGCATAGCATGAGCATTTTTCGGATTGAGTTTGATAGTTGAACAAGTCTAAGTAAAATCCGGAGATTGGAGCTTGATTGGACCTTAAAATCTACCTAATAACATGAACCTTATAGGAACTGGGTTTGAGGTGCTTCAGGTCTAGTTGACTTAATTCTTTGAGTATCACGAGACTTGGTTCAATGGATTCTCGACTGCCTAAGTAGAGTATTTTGGAGCACATGCAAGACTCTTGTTGATAATGACCTAACTTGGACACCTGCACCTTTCACACGGCTCAACTCAGTTGGAGTGGTGAGGGGATTGGATTTGCCGGTATGAGACGCACACAAGTGGAAACATTTGTCCTCCACTAGGGAGGGAAGTGCACCCCAACCCGTCCAGTGATTAGGAAGTCTAAAGACAGGTAGCTGTGGGTTGCGATAAAGATCCAAAAGAGGGATAGTCTACTGGCTCAAGAGGAAAAACTCCTTATGTAAATGCTGTTGTATATAGTATTCAAAAAAAAATGTTCAGGCGTGTACAAAAATAAAAAGCCTGCAAAGTATGTACAAATTTATAAAGTCAATAAGCAAGCTTGAGTTCCAAAGTCATATCATGTGAGCCTGCAGCAGGATGACTTAACTACATTGGTCTTGCATCCCAGGATAGGTAGCTACATTGGCTACCGTCCATTCTTCTCTTCACCCCCTCCTCTTGAGATGGTTGCCACTTGAACTTAGAAGGGAATACCCCGCACCTCGAGGATGGAGTTATTGGATTGGGGAATCATTGGGTTGTCGTACTGGAGAAGTCAGTCTCTTTGTCATTCTAGTTGGGGAGAGCCACCATCACTTACACTGTACGAGTCAGATTCATAGTCGTAAGAGTTTGCGTATGAGTTGAAGTATTTCTGACCTGGCTATTGAGGAAACTTGGACAGAGTTTTGGGATTCTCATGGACTACTGGATTTCAAATTCAGTTCTCATTAAGGTTCCGCCCGCACTAAAATTCCAAAGGTCCGACTTAAGCTCCAAACTTTGATTTTGTGAAGACAAGTTTAATAATTAAACTAAATCCAAGTTCTTCTTTTTCTTTTCTTTCTTTTTCTTTTTGCACTTATTGCATAAGTGTTTGCTAGGGACTAGCAAAGGTAAAGTATAGGGGGATGATGAATCCACATTTCATCATCTTTATTCTATCATTTTGGCATCAAAAACCCTAGCAAATGCTTGTAAATAGCCTTAAATATAACATCTTAGCATTCATGCATGTGCATTCAATTAGTGTATAAAATATTGTAATTAAAGCCAAAATTATAGAATAAATAAAAGAAAAGAAAAAGAATAAAATATTGTAAATATTTTATGACCCAAAACCCCGAGACCTAGGCATCTTGATGAATAGGTCGACAAGGAATAAAGTAGGGGGAGATAAGGGTTAAATACATGTTCATTTCATTCATTCTTTATTTATTTTGGGACGTATTTTTGGTTCCACTTTTTATACATCAAATAAAGAAACTTTGTACATGAAAGTTGTAGATAATTGTATAAAGAAAAATACAAAATTGATTTCACTCAAAAATAATACACAGATAAAAAGTTATAATCTGAATAAAAGTCAAGAATCCTAACTTCCCAGACCCGTATCTCACAACTGAAAACTCCAAATGCATCAAACTCACTTTTAATTTTATATAGAATAAAATAATCTTTTTAATAGTGGTGGTTTCGCATTTGGCGGAGCTACGATTTGAAAGTTTAGTTTTGGACCCACATTGTACATTTGTACTGATTAAAATATTCCATTTATTATTTATTCATTATTTGTATATTGTTATATTTTTATAATCTTGTAAATATTACTTATAATAATTATGAACATTAAAATAGGAATAAAAACCCAAATAAAACTCAAAATAAAAATATATGTATATAAAATACACAGGTATTATACATGTACCCAAACCTATACAACACATTCTTTTATTTTATAAAATATACAAAATAATTCAGAAAATTAAAATAAAAATACAATTAAGTGTATAAAAGTATTTTATAATTTTAGAAAATAATAAACAAAAATAATAAAATTAAAATACACAGAATAAAAATAAAAGACATATATATATATATATTATACCTATAAAGGGCATAAAAGGAAACTTATAAAATTATACCTCCTAAAAATAATTAAAAATCATAATAAAATACTACATAAAATAACAAATATTTTTTATTTAATAATCATAATTTAATTCGGCTTTTTCTATTTTTAAATGAATTAATAAATGTTTTAATTAGGGTTTTTCCTGGTTGGTCCACGTGGACCAACCAGGCGCAAACCCTAGTTGACCCTGGTCAACTAGGTGTCCTAGCCCTCTGTCAACTCTGCCAGCCTCGTTTTTGACCCACCTTGGTGGATTTTTTGAGGCCAATTCTTTCACATTTTGGTGTCGAATCCTTCTGCAAATATGTTCCTCGACCATCCCTCTAGCTCGCCCATGAATAACCTTGGCCTTTGGACCCAAGATTTGCAAGATACTCATCGATCTAGGAGCCTCGCCAGTCACGGGTCAAGCCAAATATATGGAACACCCCGACTTCAATTTCAAAATTGAACACCTTCGGTCCACCCTTCCTCGCTCCGCTCATGCTCCAAGCCTTCCTGGAGATGACAGCTCCAGCGGGGTGCATTCAGCCAAGGCAGAGGAAGTCGGAGGCGTCTCCACCACCTCCCGTAACTCCGGCGGTTGAGGTACCCTTCCCTCCGGTCTACACCATCGAGGAAGCCGCTTCACCCATTTATTTTTCGTGCATTAGCTTAGCCTTAGTCGTAGGATCAAAACCCCTCAAGAAATTTCCAAATCCATCGAGTAATCCACCCAATTTCATCTCCTCGCTGGAGCGCAACTCCGGCCGAGCACCAACCCGTCGTTTCGCGCTGCCTCTTCGCTACCGCAGGGTCCGGGCAACTTGCCCTGGACCCTCTCACTTTGTTTTGCAGGTCAAAGAGCGTTGACTCGCACCTGGAGGCCATTTTGGCACTCACCGGAGCTCGGCTGAGCTCTATAGCTCCGCCACCCTCTCGCGAGCGGCTCGGCCACCACCGAGCTCTTTTGAAGCCCCCAGGAGATAGACTGGACCTCAGGGACCTTCCAGCCGCATTTTGGAGCTGAGAACGTCACCGGAGGAGGAGCAGCACCGCGGGGAACCTCGGCTCGCCGGAGTTCTTCCGCGGTTCTTGCTCCAGCCCCCGCCGCCGTCGGATCAAGGAGGAGCCCCAGACGCTACAGCTGCCGTTCGATCGAGTCCGATCTCCACCGTCGGATCTTCTCATGAGCTTCTAATCCTAGCCATCCAAGCCGAAGCGTCATCGCGTGACCAGGGTGCGCCATGTGTCAAGTGAACAACCCACCGCCGTTCGATCTCCTGGGCGAGGGATTTTTGAAAGTATACCCTCACGACTTTTGTAATTTTATTTTAGCCCTGAATCTTTCCTTGATAGTGTAAAATTTTTGTAAAATTTGCAAATAGGCCCTCGCACTTGTTTTATTTACACATAGGTCCTCCGCCACGTCACCTCACGTGACCTGTTCACGTGAGGTGTGGGCATTTTGCATCGAGGCCCTCGGCCTTTTAGTTATTTTGTTTTAATACCAGGACTTTTAGTTTAAATGTTAAACTTTTGGAAATATTGCACGTTAGCCCCTGGAGGTTGTTGAAATTACACTGAGGTTCGTGCCAGGCGCGTGCAAGTCACGCGCCCTGGTGGACATTTTGCACCGACATCCCTGCGGGTTTGCTTATTTGTATTTGGTCCATATTACATCTGATTTATTTGGAGCATCATTTTAATTCCAAAAATTCTCCAAAATTCGAGTTAAGCTCCTGTGTGCTTGTTCTTTAACGCCATATTTTTAGTTTTAGATTTTATTGCATTTTCATATTTATTAAAAATCAAAAACTCCCCATTTCAGCACTGTCTAGCGTAGAAAATACCAAAAAAATATTAAAATACCTTGAAAAATTCCAAAAAAAATCCTTAATGTCTATTTTAACCTACTGTCATTCCAAAAATAACTAGAAATTTCAAAAGAAAAACCTTAAAAATTAGAAAATACTCAAAAACTTCAAAAAAATATAAAAAAATCTAGAAAACTCCAAAAATTGTAAACTCAAGTTATGTAGTTTCCTCTTTGTATTATCTTTATCTTAAAATTAGTTTGGAAAATTTTGGTGGCTGATTGATATTTTTCATTCATAGTTTTATCCACAACCAGTAGCTTACTCACTGTTTTCATCTATTTCAGTGTTTAAAAATACCAAAAATATTTTGAAAAATGCCCAAAAATCACAAAAATAGTAAAAAATCATAAAAATACCAAAAAGATTTTATTCTTGAATTTTTGGATATTTTTGTATATTTTTATAAATATTGTAGCACCTCTTTTATTACCTTGTTTATACATTCCAATATTGAAAAAGAAAAAAATATAAATTATAAAATTATAAAAATCAGAAAATTAAAAACCAAAATACAAAATTAAAAATCCAAAAAAATTAAAAATTAAAAATTAAAAAAAAAACCCACAAAGATATTTGCTTGCATAGTGTAGACATCACTTCACTTTCACTGACACACACACTTGTGCATCTGCCCTGTTTGCTCCCTGTGTTCGAACTCTCTGCATACTTGTCCTATACACCTTGTTTGTAGAGTTAAAAATAAATTTTAGCTTCACATTGCTTGTCATTGCTTGATCTATAGTGTGGGTTAATTGTTGATTAAATACGAGATTCATTTGTAGTAGTCAACGCACCGACTGTTGACTCGCCTTGTGAGTCAATACGACCGCTCTTGAATTTCGTGTTTATCACTAGGACGGTTCACTTGCATCATATTGGCTATATTATTTTTCTGTATTTAAATTATGTGCAGATCACCCTGCATGTAGAGTGTTGGAGACAAGGTACGCATCTCTAACCTCTGCATGCACCATTAAACTTTATCATGCATTGGCATTTCCGACTTCCTTTCTTATTTTCACTTACATAATTTAAAAAGGAAATTGGACACTCGGTAAGCGATTTATTGAAGATTTTCAAATCAAGTGATAATTGTTTCAAATTGGGACTGCTAAAGAAAACTCAACCCAAAAAATCAAACAATTGATCATTGTTTTGGGGAGAGCAACCCTCTCATTGTATTCACATTTTATTTGCTGCGTACATAATAAGGATCAATGCCCAAATCCTAGGCCTTCCTACGTGTTTGTACAACTTTTTGTTTGACCACCTATCTCTAAAATTGATAAGATTAACGATCGATCTTTAACGATCATCATTGAGTTGAGTAGGTGAATTGAAGGGTTGTGGTTGTCTTGTGTATATTGTTTGTGATTGATTGTGTGTATACTCGATCCTTCTGTGCATTTGCGCCTTTCTCTTTACACTTGATTTGACTATTGCGATCTCTCGATCCCTGCCTTTTGTTTTGGAGATGGTTGACTGGAGTGACTTGTATCCGACTTTTGCGGATCCCTCGCACCCTCCAGCCAGTCCACCTCCCTTTTTCTAGGAGGACTTTCCTATTGATTTTTGTACATATCTGCCTAACCCATTATTTCAGGAATCAGACTTTGATTTTTATCTACCCTCATTCCACTTACCTGATCCTGCGATTTTGTAGTCACCTTTCATGATATCCATACTTGAGATCTCGAACCAGATAATGGAGCATATGAATTCCAAGATTAACACTCTATTTAGCATAAATAAGATCCAAAATTTTGCTCCACTATTTTAGGATATGGATTTACTTGAGTATGATCATAATAGCTTACAATCGCCCGAGATACAAAAAATGAGAAAAAAATAAAAATCTAAAAAGATTTCGAGAGACACATTGTTGATTCATTTTGTGAGGAAAGGGTACCCATGCCAGACTATTTTCCCACACATTCATTCACCACATGTACCACCTTTGACTCCAAAGATGCCACTGTATAGACTGCTCTTGGCAATTCTTATGTAGATGATGACTCCGATCTCCTCGTATGGAGGAGATCCAAAAATTCAAAAAAATGTTGACTGAACCTGAAGTGGTGGCCACTATTTACGAGATCATTAAAGCCCACTTCAACTGGCCATGACCCATTTATCTGCTCCTCAACTCAAGAAGAAAAAGCGAAGGAGAAGATATGAGCGACACATTTTGACCATTACCACTGCCCACGCCATCACCCACCTCCCTTGTTTTAGGAAAGGAACACTGCTACACCATTCATTAGATACACTATTTCTGACTATTCATATGATCACACTCTCCTTGACGATGGTGCTTCAATTAGCATCATACCCTTCTCATTGGTACAGTTTCTTTACTTAGGGACTCTCAAGAAAATTGGGATGATCGTTCAGTTTGCTGATGGATCAATAAGGAGGCCAAAAGGGTATTCTCGAGAATGTTATCATTTGGATTCAAGGCATGAGCTACACTACTGATTTTGTCATATTTCCCATGGAGACCCCTACCACTGGGGAGCATTCTCCAATCATCCTGGGACAAACATTTTTTGCCTCTGCGAGAATCGTTATTGATTGTGGATCAGGAGAGATTCGCTTCTGTCATGTTGACGAGAGCGGTGTGGTCATCACTACACCTACTACCGATCAGAGACCTGCATCTGATGCGATTACACATGTCTTAGCTGGCCTCAAGGACTATGACCATGATGATACTATCAGAGATTTTTGTTGCATTTTGGATTAGACTGAGACCCGAGAATTCCTCTCCAAGGAGGAAGGCTCGGAAAGCATAGACCTTGCAGTTCTCTCTTCGAATACTTAGTGGTGTATTGATGACATCCACAGGATCTACACGGTTGACACTTTAGAGCGAAGGGAAGACTTAGATGAGACTTCTGAGGTCGAATTTGATTTAATTGCTTTCATAGATGAATTTGGGCCTTTTGATGAAGATGATGATCCAGTAGAGGCTCGCCAATCTGGAATTGATGTTACTTATTCCGATGATGAGTTCGAGCCTTTTCACTTTGATATCGGCGAGACTTCCCAGGACGGACATGACCACACTACTTCCACTGATCGGTTCGCTCCTGCACTTTCTGAGACCGCTGAGGATACATTCCTGGACGCTCCTAATCGGTTTGTGTCTAATGTTGACCCATGATATCAACCTACACCTTGTTAGATCCATTCCTCAGCGATCTTGCAAGAAGGTTAGCTTTCGACCTTCTTGACCTTTGTGCATCCACTCCTCTTGTATATTCACATTATTTTACCTCCGTACATCCACCATATCGCTATTTCACCCCATTTTCATGTATGCCTAACTTAGGACGTGCATTGTCCTAGGTATAGCGGGGTACGAGCCGAGTGTTCTTTCTTCATTCTATTTCATCACTCATGTCGTAACCTATACTTAGGGCTCTTTTACTCTAAGTATAGGGGAAATGATGCGTACATTCATCCCTCATTTCTTTCTTATCTTTTTATTCATTTTAGCGATCCTCTCCATTGTCCTCCCTCCTGTTCATATCCTTGTCTATACTTAGGGATATCTCACCCTAAGTGTAGGGGGAGACAAATCGAGTTGTGATTTGTTCATTCTCACCCTTGACCCTCCCCACTTTATGTACAGTCTGCTATACTTAGGATTAGTTGATCCTAAGTATAGGGGGGATGGTCGACTCGACTTTTCGTTCATTCATTCATTCCTTCATTCGTTATTTTTTTTCACTTTTTTATACTTAGCACGAGTTATGTCTTCCTATGCAGCTCTTTGATCAATATGAGGACGTAGTTCGAGCTAATTATATGGGGATGTCGTATATATTGTACATATACTTTAGACATAACTCGTACATTTAAAAATGTGACTATTTTTGGGATGTATATAAATGTGTAAGATCCATGTGTGTATATAAAACTTTGGTCACCTTCTGTCTTAATAAAAAACAAACAAAAAACAAAAAAACAATGAAAAAACAAAAACAATAAAGAAACAACAACAACAAACAAAAACAAAAATAAAAACAAAAAATTATCCTTTTATGAAAAAAAATATATAATCCGTGTATATACTTGTATATATTTTACTAATCCTTTTCCTCTAAAAAATTAAAAAACTCTCTCTAAAAAATGTTTTGTATATATTTCTTGCATTTGTATGTACTTTTTTCAGGATAATATTGACAACTAGATTAAGTGTAGAATAAAATTGTAGAATGGAGCTTAGTTGGACCTTTATCCACTTAATTTCAGAGGAACTTTATAAGAAATGGAATTAAGACCTTTTAGTCCTAGCATCTTAATTCTTTGAGTCCATAAGACTATGTTTACATATCGTCTTGATTAGTCAAGTAGAATATTTAACAACGCACACGCGATTCTTCTAGACCATGGCTTATCTTGAACATGCAATCTACACGTAGCTCTTCATGGAGGAGGTAGTGAGGACGATGAATCTTTTGGCTTGGGGTAGCATACGAGTATGCAACAACTAGTGGGAATATCCGTCTTCCTCTAGGGAGGGTAGTACATCTCAACCTGATCTAGTAACATTGAGGTCTAAAGACAAGATGTCGCGGGGTTGTGATAATGCTTCAAAAGAGGGATAGTCTACTAGCTCAAGAGGAAAAACTCCTTATGTGCATGATACACCTTGTATATATATATTAAAAAAAAGAAAAAAATGTGGAATCTCTAAAAGTGGACATGCCTGATTGAAAAGTAAAATACCTCTCGGAGTGTATATACGAGTGAAAAAAGAGAGCTTCAAAGTAAAATTTTTGTGAACTTGCAGCTGGATGACTTGACTACACTGATCATGCATCCAAGGGTAGTTAACTACACTAGTTACCATACATTCTTTTCTCCATCTCCTCTTCTTGAGCTGGTTGTACTTGAACTTAGAAGGGAATATCCTCGCTCCTCGAGGAAAGAGTTGCTAGAATGGGGAACTAGAGTTACTTTGTTTAGAGAGGCTATTTCGTTGCTACTTTTGAGATGGGGAGCTATATTTCACTTGCACCGTACAAGTAAAGATTAATAGTCACAAGAATTTGTGCATGTAGATTTGTTCTGACTTGACTGTTGAGGCGCCCCGAATAGGAGTCTTATGGAACATGAAGGTTGTTAGGTTTTAAATCCATTTACCATTAAGGTTCCACCAAACTAATAATCCAAAGGTCTGGCAGAGCTCCATACTACAACTTTATGAAGATAAGTTTAATATTCAAATTTGTCTAATTTCTTTTTTTTTCTTTCTTTCTTTTATTCACTTATTCTTTCAAATAATTGTTTGCTAAGGGACTAGCGAAGGTAAAGCATAAAGGGATGATGAATATGCATTTCATCATCTTTATTCATTTATTTTAGCTTAAAATCCCTTACAAAATACATATATATTACTAAATCCATATTCTTACTAACATGCATCTGTGTGTATATATTGTACATTTATTACTATTTTAACCTTAAAAATAAAGAAAGAAATAAAGGAAAATAAAGAAAATAAAAGACTGTATATATGTAATAGATACATGATGATCCGTACCCCGAGAGAAGGTCAATACTTGACCTGATCGATCAGGAATAAAATAGCGGGAGATAGGGCCTTTAATCAGAAATCTCAAAAAAATAAAATATTTGTAAATACTTTTCATTATTTATTTTGAATTTATTATATATATATATTTGTATAAAACTTATACTATTTTATTTGTCCACTGATTGACCTCAAATTAAATAATTTTCTTAACAAAAGTTGTAAATAAAAATATTTTTCTAATTAATAAAAATAAATTCAAAATAAAACCATGTACAGAATAAAAGTAACTACACTCGAAAAAAATCGTAAAATGATAATTGAAAGACCAATTTCGGTTCCATATGAACTCAAATTGAACCAATTACTTCCATCATACTCTAAATTAAATTATCTTTAAAATGACAGTGATGCCATAATTTTTGGAGTTATGGTTTGAAAGATGATTTTATGGGGTGCTTTTTTCAATTTTACCATTTATTTATTATATATATTTGTCCATATTTTTTTATACACAATGCATTTGTAAATAATTTTAAAAATTTTAATTATTTAAAATAAAATAAAAATAAAAATAAAAATAAAACATAAATAATATAATTTCCTTATTTAGCTATGTATATAATGTACCATATGTATATATTATATGTATATAATTAATTTCCTTAAATAATCACCAAAAACTAAATAACTAACATTTATTATTAAAATTAATAAAATGATGAAAATAATTTATTTATTTTGTAAATAATATAACATATGTATATAATTCATTAATCCTTAATTAACCCGCCATTAAGGTGGCTCATTAAGTTATTTGTATTTATTATTATTTTAATTAATATAATTTCGAAAATTATTTTGTCTATTAATTTAATTTCACCATTAACATCTTTTCTTTTCTTTTTCCTTTCCACTAATTCAATTTTTGAAATTCAAATTTATTATTATTATTATTATTATTTATTTGGCTCCTCTTCCCTCATCTCTACTGGATCAAGCCTTTGATGAGAGTAGCTTAATCTCCAAGAGCATTCTTGTTATAGAAAGGTCTCCAGCCTCTGAGCCATCCGGCGACAGCGAGGCGATCCTCGTCGAGGCCATCACGGCACCATCACTCCCACAATGAAATCCATTTTATTTCTCGTCTTCCATCTAGGTTAATATCATAATCATTTTTTAGATCTATAATCATAGTTAATCATTCTAAGTGCTCGATGCGATTCTGATATGATATCACCGCCTCATTCTTGATCTCTACACGTTCACATTCTACCTCACACGATCTATCACTTTCGTCCGCGTACGGTGGCCGCGGAGACTCGGTTCACTTCCACCACAACCACCAGAATCATTTTCACTCACATTCTCTATTTTTTTTGGACCAAGCCATCGTGCTCGAGTCATTGTTTTTATTATAGGCATACAAAAATTATTACAAAAAATTCAGTTTCTATTCTTCAAAAAAATTAAAAAAATACAACTTGGGGACGGCATACCCGCTACCCTGTCCTGTCGACTCTCCGCCACCGCCGACGTCTAGAGCCCAACTCCTAGGAGCACTTTTGCTTGGAGGAACCCACACATACACCGTGCCTACGCAAGCACGTGCCTCCGCCGTTCCTCCCTTGAGCTCGGCTGCCTGGAGCACCCGCTTTCGCTCTGTCGTCGCATCATGTCTGGAACTCCACTCCGTCCCCATCACCCACCGATCACCGTTTCAACCATTCTTCAGCCTTCGCCTGGGCAAAACAACTTCGCTATGTCGTCGCTCGCAAAAAGGAGCACCTCCACATGGAGAGGAGCACCGTCGAGTCGCCCGCCCACTTTGGCTTGGAGAAGAAAGGGGTGGCGCCCCCTTTGGCTTGAAGACTAAGAACGAAACGCAGAAGCCTCAGATTAACCCTAATTTTTTTGGGCAAACATCAAAATCTCCCCCCCCCGGCATTTCTGAAATTACAAAAAGACCCCGGCTAGCTCCAAATCACGTGCAACGCACGCCCCTACCTGGGTAAATTGTGAAATACCCCCTCCTTTATTTTTTTCTTATTATATTTTGATGCTAAAACATTAACTATTTGCAAATAAGTCCCCGTATTTCAGACTTAATTTCTTGATTTTTTGTTGAAATAAATTTTTATATGCTCAATAAATTCTAGAAAAATTATGGTATGCTCCTACTGTGTGCCTCTTCATAAGTAATTTTGTTATTGTATTTTAATTTTATTTTTAATTATTAAAAACTAAAAAAGGTATATTTTTCACTGTTTAAAATTTGAAAATTCATAAAAATTTAAATATTGAGTCAAAAAATTCAAAAAAATAGAATAGTTTATTTTTGTTTTTTTTCTATGCAAATTTCACTTCTTAATTATTTTTAAAACCCAAAAAAATTACAAAATACTAAAAACCTTATAAAAATCATATAAAATTGTAGAAAATTCCAAAAATTGTGATTTCACTTCCTGTTTGTAGATAATTTATCATACTTTTTTGGGAAAATTAATTTAGTAATTTTTTTTATTTTATGTGATATTTTTAAATTGAAGAATATTATTGTATGCTTACTATTCGATTTTTCTCCTATTTTTTCATTTTAAAAATCTTAAAAATTCTAAAAATCTTTCAAAAATCACTAAAAATAGTAAATATATATTAAAACACAAAAATATTTTCTTTAGATATTTTTTATCGTTTTTATCATATTTGTAAAATCCAAAAAGGCTACATTTCTTTCATGTATAAACTTTCTTTGAAAAATTAATTATTTTTAAAATTAAAAATATGCAAAACTAAAAAAACCAATAAAAATTAGAAATTAGTAAATAAAAAATATAAAAATATAAAAATCATAAAAAAACATAAAACATTAAAAAGATAAAACTCTCACAAAAACCAAGATAGTTGGAATTTGAATTTCCTCTCTTATAATTGATTTTTCGATTATTAGAATAACCATCGGGATTTGTAGCCTCCCTAAGTTTGATCCTCTTGTTATATAGGTTAATTAGATAACAATTTTCTCTTGTTACATTTTTTAATTAATTTCGGCTTGAGAATAAAACATTTTTTTGTTTAGGGATTATTTGGGTTGTGACATCAACACTTATTCAATATTAAAAACCTGAAAATCTCGATTAACAACCAGCAAGCGATGCTTATCCCTTAGGAAAGCGAACAACCTTCTAGCAGATAACAATCATATTTCTCAAGGTGTTGGTGTTTTATATCATATTTGCTTATGCAATTTACATATGTATATCATGGTTATAAACACAATCCAATTTATGCATGTTAGCAATCGAACTTAGACATGCATGAGAAAGTTTTAGGCACATAATGATATTTATCCATGTAAAAGTCAAGTACATGCGTTATAATGGATTAAAAGATTGTTAGAATTCCCATGCATGGACCCCAATGCATACTGGACATTGGCTCGTGAAGAATTATATTGTCAATTTCAAGTGAAGAACAGAGTCGATTGCGTATTCATGATCGTTCTACGAACTACTCGCTTCTTGACGTGGTATGATTCAGAAGTTGTAGAGGATATCTGTATGCCCACAGGAACTGTCGAGATGCTATTTTAATTCTTAGAATAGTTTTTTACAAAATACCCATGTTAGAGTTGTAATAATGGAACTCTTAGTTTGAATGGACTTTATTTGAAATTGCTTTTATATCTGCCCATTGATTGCCATGCATGTTTTCAGCAATGGTTCGGTCATGCTATATATTATTGCATGCTTTCGAAGGTCAGCGCGACCCGTTCCGTTACACTTAAAGTGGATACTAAATCATTAGCTGATGATCTTGTTAATTTTAGCAATGGAAAAGGAAATTTGGATCATTTTTAAACATACATAGTAAATTAATTTTGCTTTAGTTTGTGTACATAGTGCTTCTTAGGTATCTATTTCCTATGATTCAAAATCAACTTCATCAAACGATAATAGAAGATATGGATTCCCAAGAATGAAGTAGGAATTCTGAAATCTAACATGATTAAACACAAAAGAAAATAGGGATCAAAATAAATCTTTGTAGGTGAAAGATAAAGGAGAGCACTTACTCATGAATAACCAAGATCTCATGTGGCAAATATTTATAATTTTAACAATGAAAATGGGTGTTTTTGGCAACTTTATAGATAAATTCAAATAATTTCTTCATTCAAGTCAATGATCTCGTTTAAGGTTTATGATCTCATACAAATTCTATATAATCAAGCCAATATGAAGACAAGCTATGCAAAGCATGTTCATACTACTATATGCAAACCACTATATTTGCAAGGTATACTCAAGCTACTATACAAGATGTACCCAAGCTACTATGATACAATACATTCAAAGTAGAAGCAGCTTGATAAAGTTAATCAAAGAACAGTTCACGAGGAAGTTATGATACAATCATAGCTTAAGGACATGTTTGCAATAATTTCATAATACAAGGATCAAAGACTACATTCCAGATTAAATGCAAATGATGAAAGCTATTTCTCTTTCATTGTCATATGATTTTTCATATAAGAGTAAAAACATAATTAAACCTCGTAAAATCCATAAACCATAGGTTTATTAGCTCATTTGTTGATGAATACGAATATTAGTTGACTGATTCTTTTCTATAATAAACTAAGAAGTCGACTTAACTTCTTATTAATTTATAACTACTCAATCGTAGCTTTTGACATTTTTTCAGTCAAGTATATGATTTTTTGACAACTACTTTATTTTTCAGTTGACAACTTTATTTGTCAATCAAATATTTCATTTTTCAAGCATATAATTTTATTTTTAGATGAATATTATGGTTTTCAGCCGACCATATTTTATTCTAATGATAAAAATTATATAGGTGCCCTTAAAATTTTTGGAGATAATTTTTCAATTGACTAAGTTATTTATAACTCGACCAAATATTTTTCAGTTGACTAATTTTTTTAATTGATAATTTTTGTATTTTACAGCCATTTCAATTCCCAATATCCACTTCACTCAACCATTCCCTTCAATGATTGGTTTATGTTCATCAACTCCTTTGAACAATAATCTTAGAGACTTATCAAAAGAGAGAGTACTCGCCTCTCATTGTTGCTTGCTCAAGTTTTTTTTACCAATTCTCTCTTTCTGGTAAGTGCATTAAGCCTCTGATTATGCCTCTAAAAGCTTCAGCACCTCCATTGAAACATTATCTACCCTTCCTAAGCTTCTGATGTTTCTACACATCATTGTTAATCACAAAGAAGCATTCAAAAACTCAAGTTAAATTTATAACTAATTAAGGTTCTTTTATTGTGTTGCGATTGGTACCCAAGATGCATGTTCCTTCCTCAAAGAAGGAGGAGAAATTCTTCCTAGAGGGGTGTTCGAGGAAAGATCAGCTTGTATACGAAGTTACACTAATCTTGTTGCTAAGTAGTATTGTATAGTGAAGAAAACTTTAATGGATAATCAGAGAGGATAATTGTATACTAAATTTCTAAATCATGGTTTTCACTTACTTGGGTTTTCACATAAATATTTATGATTCTATTGTAAATTAATATTTATTTTCAAATTATATATTGTGCAGTCAAACCCCGTCCTCACTCCCTGTGACATTAAATTCACATTTAGATTGGTAGCACATGGTATACTAATAAAGTGTTACATCTCGTTTGCATTCATGTCATAAGAAACATAGCTGTCTCTAATGTTGATGGATACTTTATCTTAAAGTCACATTGCTTCAATGACAACTATTCCTAATGGGCTAATATAATGGATTTCTCCATGTAGCCTATTAACTACCATATATGGACTTTTATTTTAAAGTCATTTGAGACATGTACACATAGCTCACTAATATTATGAATGAATTCAAATATCTTAGAAATGACTTTATAAAAGGAGATTTAGAAGAGAATCTCATTGATTCGCTTATAATCAAATGAGAAAAAAATGTAACATCCATCGAAGAAGCAAATGATACTGATGAAATGAATATGGATTATCTCATTGGAATCTCATGGCCTGCAAGGTTAAGAAGAATTGAATAAAAAGAAAGAAACTTGCATTTAAAGACAAAACAATGACCCCGTCATCATTGTTGAAATAAGGGTATTATAAAATGAATGCTACCAATGAAACTCGTTTATTTGCTAGTAATGGAACAAGAGCAAAAGATAAAAATCATAGAAGAAGCAAATGACATTAATGAAATGAAGATGGATAATCTCCTTATAAAGCTCGCAACATACAAGGATAATAGGAAACCAAGAGAGAACTCCATCGAAATAAACAAAAGTAGAGAATATTGCTTTTAGGGCCACCAATGACTCCATCACACAATAATGGTGAAGATAATAATATTTAATTACTTATAAGAAAGTTCACGATGTTCTTTTTAAGAAAAGAACTTAAAGATAAAGAATGACTCTAACGATGACCAAGTAATTTTCTAAGGTGCAATAAAAATTGTTATGCATATGGACTATCCAATTTAAATGAAGGAAACAATTTGACTCAAAGAAATAAAGAAAATTCATAATAGAATAGCATACCAAGCAACTAGGGATGGATCCATTGACATCCAATTTGACTTTGACTTTGACGTCAAGAAGAAATGGCACATCTCTAGACTCATGGCTATAAAAGATGAAGTAACCAATTCAAATTATTTTGAATTAATGAGATATTTTAATGGCTTTTTGCATCCAATAAAACATGTATAATAAAATAAGGAGCGAAAAAGAAATCTTAATAGAGTAACATTAGAAAAGAATACTCTTAAGAGTGAATATAGTGATCTAAAGTTTAAGATTGGCTTCTTAAAAAAGAAATTATTAGCTTAAAGACTAATTCTGATATATTAACTAGTGATCTTCTACATTCACCACAGGAAAAATAACTTAGATAATTGCTTGGAATAAGAAAAGCATTAGAGATGAAAACTTAGGCTTCACTCAAATAGAACATGCATCCAACCTATTCTTTCTTAGTCAATCACAAGAGAAATCTTTTAATAAGGAAAGGCCATTCACCCTATCATATATCAAAAATTTAACTAAAAGTCTTACCAATAATATGAAAGAAGCTAACATTTTGGATCAAGACATGTTTAGGCTTAGATGGCAAAAGAAGTCAAGTCTTGATAAAAATCCCAGGAAAAGTTTAAATCAACCATTCATCCTAACTCAAGAGTTTTATTAAAAAAACGATGCTTTTATATACTTACATAACAATCCATGATATTAAACATTCCTTTTAGAAAACTATCAAAAAGAATTTTATGTTGAAGGCTTAAATTAGTTGCTTAGTTGTTTGATGAAATGTATTGTCCTAAGAAAGAAATATTGATTTCTTAAATTTTATTGAGTTAATCTCTTTTGGTATAATGGACCCTCTTTAAAGTTTTAGATCATTCTCCTCTCTGCAAAATCTTTTTTAATTAATCTCATTTAACTTAAAATTATATGTTAGTTAATCCCTTTGGAGAATCATTTTTGGACTTAGTTCGTGACAATGATGGAAAGGGGGATAAATTCTTAAAATGGAGTAGTTTTCTTAGAAATGGGTTTCTTAGAAAAAAAACTCAAACTAAGGGCTAGAGATAACAAATGAAAATGCTCTCTTCAAAATGTGCTACTAATACGGGATAATTTTTTTTACTTATTAATTGATAAAAAAATACATTTCATCATTATTTTTTAGTAACCCTTCTGGAGACATTCAAATAAACAAAAGAGGGAGATTGCTACATATATGTTTTTGACAATGACAAAGTAGAAAAACGATATTATTTTTTTGTAACCATTCTAGAGAAATTCAAATAAAGTATTCGCTTGAATCTATACTCTCATATAAGTATGACGACCTCATGCAAGTTCAATCTATTTTAGCCAATATGAAGATAAGCAATACGACATGCTTATAATAATATGAAAACCATTATGATATGCATACTCACGTTACTAGACAAGATGTACCCAAGCTACTATGATACAAGCCACTGAAATCTTAAGCAACTTGACGAGGTTAGTCAAAGCTCATTTCATGAATGAGTGATGATAGAATCAAAGCTTAAATGTATGCAATACTAGAAAATGAGAAGTGCCAAAATATACCTTGCATCAACTCTAAGTGATGAAAAAAAGTATATATATTTTCTTTACTTTTATAGGATTTGTGCATTAGAGGCAATATAATTAAGCCTCTTAATATACTAGAAACCATAGGTTTACCAGTAAATTAGTCAACTAATAAGAATACAAATTGACTAATTCTTTTGTGCGATCAAGTAAGAAGTTATTCAAAACACCTATTCATTAATGATTGTCCATTTGATAGCTTAAAGTAATTTTCAATCAACTACATTAATTTCTATTCATTAATATATTTTTCAATATATTAATTTGTTTTGGACCAACCACTTTATTTTTCAATTGACTAACTTGCGTTCCATTTTACTGCTTCAATTTTAGTCGACTAGTTTATTTTTAATCGACTAGTTTATTTTTAATCGACCAATTTATTTTCAATCGATTAATTTATTTTTTGCGACTACTTTATTTCCTAGTCGAGTCTTTTTTTCAATGATCAAAAATTAGAATAATGTCCTTAAACTTTTTAAATACATTTTTTATTGACCAGTTTAGTTTTCAATTGATTGAAAGATTTATAGATAAATAATTTTACGTGTTTATAGTCACTTTATTTACCAACATTCACTTTCTTAAACTAATCCCTTTGTTGGTTAGCTAATGGCGGTTAATTCCTTTGAATAATCATATAAGAGGCTTAAAAGTGAGCACTCAACTCTCATTTTTACCATAATGTTATGTTCCATGCTTGGTTATCTTAGGGATATGAGTGGAGATTAATTTATCTAGACTTTTAAAACTCTTAATTAATTTATCTAAGTCATCTATCTACTGATATATAACTCTAAAGAGCTAATCAAATTTTCTCGTTCACTAACATTATTCTAAAAGTATTTGATTTAAAAAGTAAAACTTTCTTATCAATTAACAACTTTTTAGTTTCCTTATTAGCTTTATCAAGAAGTCTTTCTAAGATTGCTTTCGTAGTACCTATTGATTCCTTGTTCAACAACCAATTTATACTCCTTTTTCATTTTCATGCATTCATGCATTTAGAAAAGAATTCACTATATTCTCTTAAAGAGTTAGAGACAGATTAAGCTACATAAGTTTTGTTTGCCACCGGGTAGAGTTGTTTCATTGCTAGAATATTCTTTCTCTTCACTTGAGCTTGAGTTAGAATCATCCCAAGTTGCTGCCAGATTTTTCTTCTTGAAAAATTTGCTAAAGCTTTACCTTTCTTGGATTCTTCTTTAACGTCTTCTTTTTCATTTTTTTCAAGACTAACTTTGTGTGTCAACACATTTCCAATCAATTCTTCTAGAGTCAATTTATATGATCTTTGGTTCCTCAATGACTGGAATCTTCGAACAGCATTGCTAGGTGAGAGTCCGCATGAACTTCTTGAATTATCTTCCATAGAATAATTCTTGTCAAGACGTTCGAGTGAATTCACGATGTTGGTAAGATGTATACTCATCTCTTTTACGTAATCGCTTGACTTCATCTTGGAGAATCAAAACCCTTTTTTTAAATTCCGATCTTGGATTTTTTTAACTCAATCAGTTTCTTTGCAAGTAACCTCAAGGCATCTCTATATCTCATAAGCCGTTTGCATTGAGATACCCATTTAAATTCATCAATAGATAAGGCACAATATAGAAGGCTCATAGATGTACATATTTTAGGACTACTTTTTCATTGGTAGTAGAATATTCTCTCGTGTCTTTGACAATTCAAGATTTCGAAATCCTTTTTTACGATTCCATGAAGTGATAGATTTATTGTGGATGACTTCAGGTAGATAGTCATTGTCTTCTTCTAATGCATTTATTTAGTGCCATCGAAGAAGGGTGATCAATTAGATGATCAATTAGTTGACAGTCCTTCAATATGATTATTGACATTGATGAAACTTATTATTGTGGATGAATGGTATTTACTCCTAAATTACTTGATCTATTGTTTTAATACCAAATGAAGAAACACTAAGGGGGCAAATAATATTTATGTAGAATAATGATCAATTTAAATAGCATAATAAACAAACCACAACAAAGCAAATCACAATGCATATGTGTCTGTGTGTGTATATATAGGTTTTGTACACCTTGGTACTATATCATGTGCTTGAGCTTAATCTACGTAGACTACAAACATTACATTGGACGAACTACTTCTGTTACAGTCGAAGCTATCTTACAAAGTACATAGCTTCCCATAATATATCTTCTACACAAGAATAAAGTTTTTCACACTTTCATGAGGTACACAACCTTGCCAAAATTATATTCTACACAAAAAGAAATCCTTTCACACATAATGCCTCACGGTACACAACCTCAAAGAAATTTCCTTCCTTTAGAAAGAAATGTGTTTTTATATAAAAAATATTTTAACTAAGAATAAAGATAAAATGCAATTATTCATATAAAATCATGCAGAAGTGCAAAAACAAATTGAATGTGGCTTCTGAGTAGAAGATTTTTGAGATCAAGAGCAGAGAGTCACAAAGAACGTGAAGAATAAAGATAGTTTCCGTAGTTAAATCTCTTTTTGAGCACATGAGAATTTCTTCACAAGAATAGAGAGTACAACAATGGGTAGAGAACTTATGCTTCTTGGTGTATGTTTCAAGAGTAGAGGGTATGTCCTTTCACATGCCTAAGGAAACCCGAGATGGTAAATTAGAAAAATATCCTAATAAAATGGCCGAGGAAAAACATTCAACTCGTTGATGTACGAGCACATAATAAGATGTATCGGTGCATCAAGACAGAGACACATTGTAAAAGGGGTTTAATGATTAATATGTATTGGTGTGCACACTAGTGCAACAATTATTACAAGAACATGGGTGTTGAAACGATTAAGTTCAAATTACAAATAATCAAAAGTGTATCGGTGTACATGAACATGCACTTGTGCATCAATAAGTTCATTATTGAGAATTCAAGCTTATCAAGGTATGAAGCAGTGTGGTAAAGTATATCAATACGTATAAAATGTAGCGTATCGGTGCATGAAGGCTTGTATGGTTGCAACATTAGCTAAACACATGCAATGCTTGTGTAATCAAGCACTTTTTGCTAATATGAAAGTAAAAAAAAATATGTGTGACTTGTTTATCGAGGTCTTTTACAACACACCTCTATATCTAATTTTGTTACAAAATGATTTATAAAGAAAAGATGTGATGACACACTTAATGCTGCTTTGCCTTAGGAAATAATAAAGATAAGATGACACACTTGATGATGCTTTGCCTTAGGAAATAATATCAGTATTATAATCAAATCTTCTGCTCTGATCCTGATCATGAGACATTTATTCTTTCGATGTAGTCCAAAGCTAAAGAAGTTCTACACCCAACATCACAATTAATAGTAATTTAACACAACTATATGGTTTAATTTTTGGTATGACTTGGACTTTAATGACATTTTAATTGGCAATTTATTCATTCATCAAATTATTTTATGGGTAAATATAACCCTTGGATGACAGATGTTTCAACAATAATGCCACTTTCTTTCATAATAAATTTTTGAAAAAAAAGATCAAGTTTCATTCCATTAAAGTAGGCAACGTTTTTTTCTCTCCATTAGGGAGTTGAAAAATTGAATAGTTTGTTACGTATCAAAACTTTTAAAACAACTGTAAACATTAAGGAGTAGCCACTAATGAAGGAAAATCCCAACAAGGAAATAAAAGCCTTTTCTCTTTCAACGTATCACCCATAATTTTTTTCAACAAGGCCATATTTAATGGTCGTTGTGTTTCACAACAAATGCTTTACTACAACTGCCACATACATAGGGTTTGACCTCTTCCACCTCCTCCATTAGGAGGACTTTGTTTGGGTGTAGAAAGCCCTTGCAAAGAATTGTTGGCAGAGGTCATTCCCACATATGCCCACATCGCTTCTTCGACATAGTGCTATTTTGCCTCGACGTGCAACCATGTTTGACGACGAGATGAGGAAGTTCCATGGCACAATGAAGTTTAGATGGCTCGGGCAATCCCCAAGCACTCATGCCGTCTATACACAATGTCCAGAAGAAATTCTATACCATATTTTGCCTTATAAATGGGTGTTGTGCGATGTCTAGTCCTGCTTGTTGTGTAACACCTAAGACGAGTATAGAAAGCACATCCTTTTTGAATGTTGGTTCTCATGACTCATTGGTGGCAAATCCACGTTGCACGATTGTTTAGACCACCTTGTCAAATGCCATTGCATGATATTCTCAAGTAGATAAAAAGTATTCCGTGACTCGACTTCTGAAGCTACGAGATTCCGTCTCACCTTTGTAACATTTGTATGGAAAATGTGACAAGAAAGAAACCTCAAGTGGAGGACTTCTATCTCAAAGGACGACAAGAAGGGCTCAAACCTTGTAGTTCATGATTGAATCACATTAGTTAGATAATCTTACAACATTGTTCCTTTACTTTTCCATGCATCTCTCTCAAAATCTTAGTACCACACCTTGTAATGCGAGAGGTCAAGTTTTTGCCCATTTTAGGTTATAGAAAAGGCATACTTATCCAGAAAAAAATGCCTTTTATATCACATCGATTAATTGTAATTTTTTGATGGGATTTTTATACTTTTACCCTTTTGGGATTTGTGGATAACACACGTGCCCTTGCTTTCTTTTACAGTTGCACTTGTGCTTTTGATCTTACAAAACTAAAAGAAGGGTCCTTTCACTATTACACATGTACTATATTACACCAACCAAAGGGTATTATTGTGAATTTAATAAGAAAAAAGGGTACAAGTATAATTGGATAGAAAGTGACTGGTATGTGTTATTCTTATTTTTTTACTTATTTTTTAGGCTTGCATGTATTGACGTCATCGAAAATTTCCTCTGGAGTTCGCACTCCCGGAAAGAAGACGCAGCAGCAGGGACATCCATTGTTCGATCCCAATCCCATGGCGGGGGAGGAGCAGCGCCTCCAATCGGAACCTGTTAGTATTCCAAATCCCTCAGGCGAAGGTCCCAATCGATCGGAGGTTCGTCCGATCTCACGCCGTTTGTCCCCTTTCAAAGAAATTAGGGTTTCTGGCATCGATCTACCATCTCAAATCATCCCTTTGGAATTATCTGAGTGTTCCCTTTGGCATTTTCACGCGATGTCCTGTCGATGCTGTTGGATTTGAGAGAACTCGCTCCGTCAATGAGGTCATTGGTCTCATCTGCGTATGAGATAATGAAAGTAGATTTTTTTGTCATTACATTGATGACATTCAAGATAGGTATTGTTTACTCCAGTGATATTGTAGTGTGGAATATCCCCGTGAATCGTGAAAATTGTGAGATTATTCCACTAATTTGAATTCTGACAAGAATTGTACGAAGGGAAGAAAGTTCCATTTCCAATTTGTAAAGCTAGACCCTGGTTTGTTGGAGTATTTTGTTATGCATCTCTTATATGAGAGATGAGTAAATGGATCTCTCTCGGATCCATTTATCCATCCAGAGTTTAGTCTCACATCTATCAGTTTGGAGATGTGGAGACTCAGCGGGGGCTATATATATATCCCCACACCCCTTGTATTCAGATGAGAGAAAGTTCAATACTATCAACCCTTTGAGGCCTTCTCCCGTGGTTTCATCCCGCTCCTTAGGGAGTAGTGTTCCATGTTAAATCCGTGTGTTCTTCATATTTTTATTCTTTTATTCTGATACGCTTCCGCATTCCTATTTTCTAATATGGTATCAGAGTGAGTTCGATTATCGAGGATTTTATGTTCGTTCTTTGTTTATTCGAGATTCTAGCGTTTCAATAAACCCTAATCATGTTCGTGAATACTATTTTGAAGATCATATTGAAGATTTCTTTTTTGATTCGAGTTTGCATTCAAGATCAAATACTATTGGTTTTAGGGTTTCGTTCTGAGACCCTAACTCAGCAGATCAGGCCTCCGACATAGCCGCCTAGGCGGATTGAGCATGCCCCGATCCTCTCAAGCACGCCTATCAACCCTACTCCCATTGCATAAATCCACAGTCGTTTCAGGCCTTTAGGCAGCACATGCAACGTACAGGCACCTTCAGGCTTCAACCGCTTCTTGCGGTTAATGAAGAGCATTCATCTCATGCGCACAACTGTGTAGCACCTCTGCAGCAAATCCCCTCTAGATCCCAGGCCGCCAGCAGCCTAGGCGGCACCCTCCTCGAAGCCACCACTCCCAGGCAACGCTCTAGGCTACCGGTTCCTCCTTCTCTATCGAGCGACGATGGCGAAGCCCTCCAAGCGGCGCTTGTCCAGCCGCCAGTGCGTGCAACCCCCCCTCCCTTCACGCGCAGGCTCCTCTCCTGCGGGTCTTGGGTACAGCGGTGCCATCGGCCGCACGAGCATCTTCAGGAAACACGCGCGATCAAGCCAATCAGTGGCATCGATCACTCTACTCGGCGACTCCATCTTGTTCGGCGATGGTGGGTTCCTAGGTTGGGAACTCTAGGAATGCACTAAAGGATATGGGATAATCCTCAAGCGTATCACGGAAGCGTGAGCATCGTATCACATACGATGAAGAACGGCTAGTCGCACTAGTTGTTCTATTCAGCGGAATTTAAAAAATTTCATGCGATGAAACCACAAGATCCAAGAACTGTTCTCGGACCGTTTTATCTAAACCACATCAAGTATATAGGAATACCTCTTGTAGCGTGGTTCATCAAGTCTCTACGAAAAAAGAGACCTGTCTCAAGTCCGATCTTCGGAGAAGACGCTTGCGAGCGCGGGGATGAGCCGCGTGATCCTCGCAATCCAAGATGTTGATCCAAGCGTGGGAACTCCTGATCTCGTTGCACGAGATCAAACAACTTCTTCGTGAGCGAAGCACACCAAAGAAGATGGAGAACTGAGAGTCGTCGAGGCGGCGGCACAATGGCGAAACGACGACAAAGATCTCTCCTCTAGGGTATGGTGGACAGCCACCAATGGAGGGAGAGGAGAGGGGACGTGTGAACTAAAGAGAGGGGAGAGAGCTTGTTGTATTTCTATTTTGCATAACCTAGAGAGCATGGGATGCCTCTCTTTATATAGGGTTTGGGAGTCCATGGATCACAATCCATGGGATACACAAAATCAATGGATGGGATTGATTTGCGTTTCTTTCAATGGTCAAGATGTTGTTGGTAAAAACACAACAACAAATAATTTAATTTAGATTAAATATTTGATAAATCAAATATAATTCAATCCTAAATCAAATCAAGCAAACATGGAGATTCTTGCATGAAGATTGCATCCCACCATGGTAATTGGTGGGATGACTACCAATTTCCATATAGGAGATGGTAGCCGTCCACCATACCTCATGGTGGAGGCAATCTCATGCAATCTCATGAGATTGCATTAATCTATGAAAATCTTCAAGATTTTACAACAACTTTTGTTGTAAATTATTCTACAAAAATAATTCATAATTATTTTGAGAATATTGCAATCTTGCCATTGGAATTTTGTGAATCTCATTCACAACCCAAAACAAAATGTGAATTATATTTTTAATTAATTATCCAATGTGAATTTAATTCACACCAATAATTAATCAACAAATATAAATCATAATAAGCTCTCTCTAATACATTATAAATCACATTTATAATATATTATGAATAATTGGATATTGCTATCCACATTATTCTTATCCACAATAATTGAATCACATTCAATTATATTGGATAAACATTCACATGCATCCCAATGATGTGAATCAAATTCACATCAATCAAAATAATTAAATCACATTTAATTATCAATTTCTCAATGCTTAGATATAAATCGACTATGGAATTATTCTTGAACCCTTTCAAGAATAATGCTCTTTCTCCGCAGATACTTGGAGATAAAGATAGGGCGATTGTATTGTTCCACGTATAGCGACTTGGATGTTGAGATCACATCTCAAATCCATATCTCACGAACCTCTCATAGATGCTTGATTAAAATCAAGACTGCGAATCTAATCTTCTCATTGCATCTGAATCTCATTCAGATCAATGTCCAACACTTGGACCAAAATCAAATTTCTTCTCTACTGAGAGGAGTCACGGAAATCCAAATCTGTTTCATCACTCCTCGGAATGGAAGCGTCATGGTTATACAATCGTTTATGATCACATTACCCTCAGGTATTCCTAACACCTGTACATCCTGCATACTGGAAGACCAATGATAAACCCAAAGATATAGATCATTTTTATACTGCCTTCTTTAGGGTTTAATCATCAAGTTTCTCAATCTTGGTCATTGGGAATTGGTATCGATCATATGCTTTCCCAAAGCATATATCATACCTTCAAATTCTTGTCATGCTTCCAAAGCACGACGACCATGCATGGAATTTGATCGGTCCCAATACCTCATGAGTGAGCTCATGTCTTCCGTTCACAAGTGAACCCGTATGATCCCTTTGAGAGATCGTATTACTCATATGCCCTTATATGCACACCAACTCGTCGGTGTATAGATCTTGATTAGGTCATCAACCTATTGGTCTGCCAAATGTACATATTCAGACATATAGTAACTCATCTTTCTTCGGTCAGAGGATGTGTGCCTTTGTTGTGACAATATTCAATATAGGACTTAGGTTATCTCGATCTCGTTAAGCCAACCCTTTGACCTAACTAATCTGACACCTCCGAATCACTATTCCTATGCAGAGGACCTGCATCAAGAGGTCGGTCAGATATCAACCTTTATGAGAAAGGATTGCCATCTCCTACTTAGGCTGGAGATCATCACTTAATAATCATTTGTCGGTGCTTGATGCGTCCTTTATCTAACTCCTTAGATATTCATTCAAGCGCCATCCTCTATGATTCAATTAATGAATCAACAGCTGTATGATTATCAAGACGGCCATGGTACATAACCGTAATTGTACAGAGGGACCTTATAGTGCATCCATTCATTTAATCTCAGAAAGGGAGTGAAAACAATCAATAACTTTTATTGATAAATCAATATTACAATAACATTTATTGTAAGAATGGTTCGCCTCGGGCTCACATGGCTAACATGCACGACGAAAAGCGGCGCCTCCTTACACCTCCTTCTCCTCCAGGCTCACGAGCGGCGCAGGCGACGCCGTACAACAACCTTCCCTCGCGCAGCGACGCACTCCAGACACCCCCAGCACTAGCAGGTGGCGCAGATGCTCCAAGGCGGCGGCGTGGTTGTGAAGAGGGTTCCCATCGTGGGAACCCTAAGGCATGCCCGACTGTTTTTTAAAAAATATGGGTGGGGTTTCAACCCTAGTGAGCCTTATAGTTATAAAAATTGCAAAAAGAGAAGATTGAAGCAAAAAAAAACACGGCTTATTTTTAAAAAAATGATTCCAAAAAAAAGAGAGAAGATTCGATTGAGCCCAAATTAAAAAAAGGGCTGATTTGTTTTTAAAAAAATGGGGGATTTTTTTTCCGAGAAAAAAGGCACGTACAATTGAAAAACCGTATGCATATTAAAAATATCAAAAAAAAGAAGATGAAAAAAAATGTTTTGAGAAGCCAGAAAAAAGGAAGATCGGCTTATTGATTTCATGTTGTTTTCCCCATTTTATTGTCTTCTCCGAACATAGTCGATGTCATGTATTCCGATTAGTATGGGAGAAAGGGGGAGTATGGTGTTGAGTCACATGTCTTGTTCCAGATTCAGAGGATAGATTCCGATTTTCCCAGAACAGTCAGATTTCCAGACTCTACATATGATCAGATATTTCGACTCGTCGTTAGATGTTTTCCGAGTCCTCAGTTTTAAAGACCATGTATCCTGTCTTCTTTCAGATGAGCACATGTATGCCATCATTTGTTGTCGTCCCCATCTTTTATGTGTCGGCCGGAGTTTTCATGTGAGCTTTAGGGACTCCAGATGATGCAGCGTGGACTCGACATATAGGGCCGTCTATTTAATTAAATTGTGGCCGTTAATTTTATTTACGTTTTTTAAGTTGCCGTGTCTTTAATTAAATAAATGAGATCGTCTGTGATCTCCAGTAATTAGTTGTGGATTTGATTTTCGAATTAGTCGGTTAATTAGTTAGAGTCCAATTAGGATAATTAGTTGTCGATTTAAACTAGTTTACTATTTTTGTAATCACATCCCTCCTATATAAAGGGATGAGGGTCCAATGTTTTTAGATAGTTCAGTGTTATGAAAATTTGAGAATTATCTCTATCACTCTCTCGTCTCTTCTCCCCTACGCGATCTTCACGCTTCTCTCTCTCCAAACCCCTCGTTTCCGACGAGTTCCTTCTCTCCTCAACCCCTCTATTTCTTCTCCCACCAAAAAATCCACAAAAAAATATTTTCGCCGTCAACGCAAATTAAATCCGCATCAATTGGTATCAGAGCATGACCTACAGATCGTCCTCACGATCTGACGATCCGTACCGACATGCACGCCGACCTACGACGAAACACCATCATTCGGAGCGTAAACGGCGAGCCGAAGAGGACTTCCGGGCAAAATGTCAAGAATTCATAGCCGTATGTCGAGAAATGATAGCTGAATCCAAAGCTATGCGCGCCGCCAGATCGAAGGCTTCAGCAACACCAATCACCGACACCGATTTTGACGAAGAACACCAAGAAAACGGCACCGTCCACGACAATTCGCCCGCTGTCCAGCACCTCCGAGATCTGATTCCGCCACCGGAATCGATCCCATCGGCCCCTCCGACCGTCCCGGCACGATCCCACCCATCCCAGGTAACCCCCCATACCTTCCTCTCCCTCGCCATAGGCCGTTTCCCCCTGCCTCCGCGTGCTGCTTTCCCTTCCAAACCCCAACCTCCCGCGACCTGCCGATACCGCCCATCTCCCCGTGCGCCCAACCCCGCGACCTCACCTCACCGCGCCGCCTCTTCTCCTTTACCCACCTCTCGATCCCGCACCCTCCCCTTTCCCCCGATACCCTTCTTTTCCCGCAACCCTACTTTCTTCCCCTACCGCCGCCGCCCTCCCCTCTCCTCCTTCTCCCTCCCGCCGCCTTCCCCCGGCCCTCCTCCTCTTCCTGCGACTCGCCAGCCCATCCTCGCCATCCTCCCTGTCCCCCACCTGCGCCTCGCCACCCAGGTGCGACCCTCCCCGCCGCCTTCGCCCTCCCCTACCCTGCGCCCAGCGCCTAGCACGCTAGCACCCCATCCCTCCCGCCGGCGCCTCCTCGTCCCTAGCCCCTTCACGCCATCACCGCCACCTTCCACTCGCCGCCCCTGCCCCTCCCCTCGATCCCCGCGCCGAGCCACGCCCTCCCCTCACGCTGCGGCCACCCAACGCCCCTGCCGACCTCCTGCGCCTCCAATCTCGAAGTCCCGCCTCCCCGCGGCGCCGCCTCCCCTGGTCGCGTACAATACGCGTGAAAGACGGGAACACCCTAACAAAAGGGACGATGACCAAGGGTCACGAATCCCGTAAGATGTGGGATTGGGAACCAATTCGGGCAAATTACAAAATAAATCCCCCATACAAAAGTTTTTTTTTCGAAAGGGAAATGCAAGACATCTTCTTACGAAAAGTGCTTAAATGAAGGGGTGCGAAATTTACGCCCAAGCCCCCGGCAGCAAAAATATTTAAAAAAGAAGGCTGCAAATCAGAAATCTGGGGACCCTCCTTATCCAAATAGGACTAAGGCCTTGGGCTTCCCCTATATAAGGACCCCATGGCTTCTTTCCTTGGACACATCTCCTCCCCTCCTCTCCTCGTGTCATTGCTTTGCCATGGATTTTCCAATGGCCATGTTGTTCATGCCTCATCAATTCTTCGATCATCACAAGAAGGAGACAACAATCAAGAAGATGCCGCCGTTCGCGCCACACATGTTCTTCAACCACGAAGGCCGCGTCACCCACGCCCGCGTATGGATCCCACCATTCGCTCCACACCAGTTCTTCCAGAAGTTGACTGAGCACGCAGATTCGACATCCAAGCCTGCAGATCCAGCAATTCGTCAGGAGACGAAATTTTAAAGCGGAGGAGAGTTGATGCGGCGTGGACTCGACATATAGGGCCGTCTATTTAATTAAATTGTGGCCGTTAATTTTTTTACGTTTTTTAAGTTGTCGTGTCTTTAATTAAATAAACGAGATCGTCTGTGATCTCCGGTAATTAGTTGTGGATTGATTTTCGAATTACTCGGTTAATTAGTTAGAGTCCACTTAGGATAATTAGTTGTCGATTTAAATTAGTTTACTATTTTTGTAATCACATCCCTCCTATATAAAGGGATGAGGGTCCAATGTTTTTAGATAGTTCAGTGTTATGAAAATTTGAGAATTATCTCTATCCCTCTCTCGTCTCTTCTCCCCTACGCGATCTTCGCGCTTCTCTCTCTCCAAACCCCTCGTTTCCGACGAGTTCCTTCTCTCCTCAACCCCTCTATTTCTTCTCCCACCAAAAAATCTACAAAAAAATATTTTCGCCGTCAACGCAAATTAAATCCGGATCACCAGAGCAGAGGACCATTCCCTATGCCATGTTGGCTAGGGTTTTCATGTGGTTTATAGGGACTCCAGAGTAGAGTACCATTCTCTTTGACAGATGGGAGAGACCCAGTTCTCCGACGAGGAAACTTTCAGACTCCATTCTTCAGTGACCGTGGACTCCGACGAGGATTGCACTCCGCGACCTTTTCATTTCGACCCTTTTCAGAGATGGTGTAGTTGTCCACATTATTGTGGCGGGCAAGAGTATTCCGACGAGGAGACTCATTTCAGCTGCAGTGACTCTGACAGGCGCAATACAGAGCACATGCTCTCCGACGAGGAGATTCAACTGACTCACACTCCAGCCCGTTCGTCCTCCTCACATGCACGGCATGAGAAGCAACACCCTCTACAACAGCCGACAGTTGTGCGCGTTGAGTTGGTATTGTCTGTAGTGTCATGTAGCGTGGGTTGGGTTTCTTTCTGTTTGTCCAAGATGAGCGTTGCATGCTCCAGCTTGAGGGGGAGTGTTGGAGTATTTGGTTATGCGTCTCTTATATGAGAGATGGGTAAATGGATCTCTCCAAGATCCATTTACCCATCTAGAGTTTAGTCCCACATCTACCAGTTTGGAGATGTGGAGACTCAGTGGAAGCTATATAGAGACCCCCACACCCCTTGTATTCAGATGAGAGAAAGTTCAGTAGACTATCAGCCCTCTGAAGCGTTCTCCCGTAGTTTCATCACGCTCCTTAGGGAGTAGGGTTTCACGTTAAATCCCTTGTTCTTCATTATTTTATTTATCTATCTGTGATACGCTTCTGCATTCCTATTTTCTAACATGGTTTGTTTGACGTAAAGGTTTTTTCTTCGTTATGTTTGGGGGTTGTTCCTTGGATCCTTACTCTGGGATTGATCATGCGCTTAAAGGCAGATTACTTTTTTCTTCCTTTTGGTGATTCTCTTCACACATCCGGATCTTATTCTCAAATTTATACCTTAGAAAAGTTGGGATTTTGAAGTGCATTAGGACTCACTACTTAATCATAACTGAGGGTTTTTCCTTTGGCGTGTACATATCCTAAGACACTGGTCATTGAAATTGGTGGAATTCGTCTGCCATAATTGTTATGAAAGACCATGTCTAAGAAAAGCTCAATAAAGTGCATAGTCCACGTGATGATGAAACATTATTTATGGAACTATGTATTGTACACTATGAACCTTCGAAAAAGGAGCTCATTGTGTATTGGCATTGATCTCTATTATTGCATTATAATACTAATGACTAGTTGATTACATGTACGTGTATCTATTGGCCGCATTGACTATAACATCAAGTGAAGTGTTCAATGGATATTGGATCATGGATAACACTTTATTAGGCATGGTTGTATTAAAGGGGACTTGTTGGCGGAAATAATCAAGGAAGTTGGAAGTTTGTAAATTGAGATAAAATTATAGGTTGTTAAAATCACAAGTTTTTGATGAACGGAGTTCATATTAGTTATCTCTGTATATCAACAGAAATGATTAGAAGGTCAACTAGAGTAAAAATAGATATGGAATGTATATTTACTAATGTAAATGTGAATTGCGTTAATGCGAATATTTTCAGCATCATGGCTTGGCCATTATAAGTGGCTAGTATCTAGTGATAAGTGGTATTTTTGTTCCCAAAACATGTAAGCTTTGGGCCTTTTAGGAGTACTACAATATTATCGCCAGGACATGTATCATCTCCATGATAAATATCAGTATGGTTCTGTGATGTTTACCTTGAATTCTTTTTGCCTGTCCTGTCAGTTAATAGATATTTGGGATTTTTTTTACCGAGGAAAAGAAGAGCCTGAACACTTATTACACTCATTTTGATCTTGTTAACATTATTCTTCTTTTTCTGACAACGGACTGTGCTTTCTTTGGCTTCAGGTTCCCACATTTTCTGGTTCTGAGCATTTACTCAATACTCGCACCATGCTGCCAGTTATGTATCCTCTACTTGTACCTGGGCTATCTCCTTACCATAGTCAGGAGCCCACTGATCATGGGCCTGGACTTTATGCAGTGCCTACTCATCCATTCTCAGGCTTGATTGGTGGTCTTCCATCAAATCATCTCATTCCTCTTAGATATACGATACCAACGTAAGTTTTGTTTATATTATTCTTTTCCTAATCTTTACCATTGTGTTAGTCACATTTTTAATTGCTGACTGTAACTATAAATCTCGTCTGGCCATACATATGTATACATCCCATGGTTGATTTCTATTCTTTAGTAATTATTGATTATTATTTCTATCATTCTCGCATCTACAACCACACAAGCGTATGCCCACACATGCATGCACTCACGGGCGGCATGCATACGCACGAACACATGCTTGTGTATGCTTGAGCGTGCGACATTGGTATCCATACAATGATACAATAGATAAGCCCTCTGCTAATTGTCACTAGCTATAACTGCGATGGGCCAAGGACACTGCTTTGGGAAGAGGATGTAGTGCGCAATTCTGGAGCTCTTTCCAAATAGCAATGGAAATAGCAAGGTCAACTAGATCATCTGTTTCCTCTCATAACTGTGTCACTAGAAATCATATTAGATTGAAGAACCTCAAGATCAGGAACTACCTCATGCTAATCTATTGTCATTTGATACTCGAAAATCTGTAATATCTTGATGTTATGGTAGAAGAGACACTAGTGGTATTGTCTTAAGGATACTCGCAGTAGGATCAATTGAGACATGGCTTCTTGCAGTGGCGAAGAATGGAATGACCTTAAAGAAGGTCATATTTGCGCTGATATGATGTCGGCGACTACAAGGTCATCGACATGTGTAATATCTTCGAACATTCTTGTTGTAAAAGACTTATTTAGGAATTTTATTTCACATTGAATTTAAAATATTAGGTTTTTATCACTTGTGCCCTTATGAACTTGTGCAATATCAAATATGCCCATTTTTTTGTAAGCCGTGCCCAGGACTTCTTACAAAATGCACAGTTCTGCACTTTCTAAAGTAAAGTAGGGGCATAGATGATATTACAAAAGAACAGAACTGTGAATTTTTTAAGTAGATATGTCATATTACAATAAAAGGAGCGTAACTGATATTACAGAAGTTAAGAGAGGTACAAGTGATAAAATCTTAAAATATTTGCTTGCAGTAAAGTTTTGAATGATTTACAAATGAATTTGTTACGGATTTTTCAATGTGGAAGCCGAGAAATCTCTAATCAATATGAAATTTGCAACATTTTAGGGATTAAGCAAGCTATCATTTTTGTACTTTCCGAATATTTTTAATGGAGTATTTGAGATTCGTAATTTAGTTGCGATTATGTTAGGAGTCATTTCATTAATAAGTCAGTTAGGATGTGTTTTTTTAATTTCATCCCTTAGGTTTTTGTAATAAAAATGTTATATTGAAGAGAAATTGGAATTTTCTCCTTTTACTCCCTCTCCTTTTTCTGTAAAACCCAACTATCTTCCTATTCTCTACTCGATCCATGAATTTACTCTTCGTTTCACTCATCTTTCTCCCATTCCAAACTCATTTTTGCATCAATTGGTACCAGAGAATGGCATCCATGTTGTTTCACTATTTGGCGATCATGTAAGGTACACAAAGAGGAAAATCGAACATAAAGGTAGAGAGCATAAGTCATCTTATTATCGCGAGTTGAAGGGTTTCCATAACTCACTTTATATATTTCACTGTTAAATCGTAGTAGTGGGTTGGGCATGTTGGTTTGTTACAACTTGTATCATTTGGAATCTAAAGGCATGAAATTAAGAGTTTCAATGAGGACATGGACGAGGGGATCAAATTTGTTGGAAAAGGGAGGAGAGGACATATGGAGGCAATTTGATGCAGATAGAAAATCCAATAATGAAAAAGTAATTTTGATTGTGGAAATACTTGGTAGAGAAGAAATTAGAGGGCGAGAGAAGAGAAGAACGCGCTGATTGCGCATGATTTCGGAGACGAATTGCGGAGATCGCCTGGAGAGAGACAAAGAGAGAAGATGAGAGATAATATCAAATTTTTATATATTCTGAACCGTTTAAAACAAAGGCTACCATCTCCTTTATATAGGAGGGGTGGGATTACAAAATTAAAAAGTGAATAATATTTAAATAAAATCCTAATTGATTCTAATGACTCTAACTGACTTCCTAACTTGATTCTAACTGAACTTATCTACCTGAAATATTGAGATTACAATCTCAGTTTATTTAAATAAAATAAGTAACTAATTAAAATAACTGATTAAGGACGGAAATCCCTAATTTAAAAAATCCTCGAATCCGTGATGGCTTCAATCTGACTTGACCTGTCATTTTAGGAAATATTGCACCAATTCTCCTTGTTTGAAAAATTCGTCTCATGAGAATTGCTTGATCTTTCTGCTTGAGACTTGAAGATTTAATTCCGGCTTTCTTGATCCCATGTTGAAAGAACAGACATGGAGCAAACAATGGAATCCAAGTGTCGTTGGCATGGTGGTTGGAGTCATCAACTTTATGTTTGAATAACATATGTGGTGCAAAAGGTTGTGACCACGCGAGTGTCTCTCCCATGATGTGATGCTTGAAAAATTGATGGGGCAACTTCATCTCTGGCGCTACGGAATTTGAAGAAACCATCAAGAATGAATGGCACAAGTCTAAGTTGAAAGGAGATGTGGGTAATATACTAGATGATAGGGCCTTTATCTAGGCAACTCCCACATTCCTAATTCCAATTGGAATTGATGGATGCATATTTCCTCTTTCCTTAGCCTGCTTTTCGTATTTTTTCTACTAGAAGGCATCCTCGAAATTGGTCTTCTCCTTTATCTACATAACAACTCTAATAGCCTCCCTTGAAATTATCCGTTTGATAAAAGACGTTAGAGGAGGGGCCTCCCTGAAATTTTCCCATATCAACTCCCAATCCCCAATTCCATGGGATTGGATTTCCACGGGAGGTGAATCAGGAGCCCAACGTGGGAGTCCTTCTCCCTTCCATCATCGGAGGTAGTGAACCCTAAAGCTAGGGTTCCAGCAGCATCGACGGCGTGTGGTCGCGCAAGGGCGACGGCGGAGATATGAGAATGGAGGCCATGAGCGGTGTGGAAAGGTAGAAAGAAAAGTTATATTGCCCGTAACCATAGAGCTCTCTTATATAGGAGAAAAGCTCTAGGGAAAATTACATAGATATCCAAAAGGAAATATGAAATTACAGAATAACAAATAAAGATATAGAAATGTCTCAACACCCCCCCTCAAGCCGGAGCATAAATATCTATCATGCTCAACTTGGAACAACAATGGTGAAATGGTCCCTATGCAAGAGCTTTGGTGAACATGTCAGCAACCTGATCGCCTGAAGCAACGTGAGAAGTGGATGGATATAAACCCTTTCTGAATCAAGTCACGGGTGTAGTGGCAGTCAACCTCAATATGCTTTGTCCTTTCATGAAAGGTTGGATTATTGGCTATAAATAGTGCAGCTTGGTTATCACATTGGTAATGCATAGGAAGAGGCACCTCCATAGTTAGGTCGATCAGGACATACTTGACCCACATCATTTCTGTGCTCACTTGGGCCATTGCCCTATACTCTGATTCTGCGTTGGATCTGGCCACAACTGACTGCTTCTTGCTCCTCCATGAAACTAAGGAGCTGCCCACAAATACAGTGAAACCTGAGGTTGACTTCCTGTCCTTGGGACACACAACATAGTCAACATCCGCACAACCTGATACTGTCAGGGTCGTGTCTCTCCTAAATAGAATTCCTGTACCTGGTGAAGACTTGAGATACCTCAAGATCATGTTGATTGCATCCATATGTGACTGCTTAGGTTGCTCCATAAACTGGCTAACTCTGCTAACTGCAAATGATATATCATGCCTTGTGATGGTGACATACAAAAGCTTCACCAGCTCTCTGTACCGTCTCTTATCTACCTCTGCAGAGTCATCATCATATAACCGAGCATTAGTATCCATTGGAGTAGTAGCTGGTCTACAATCTATCATACCCGTCTCAAATAGGAGGTCAATGACATACTTCCTTTGCGTCATTACCATTCCCTGTTGGTTTCTTGCAAATTATAGTCCAAGAAAATACCTCACCTTACCAAGATCCTTGGTCACGAGCTGTTGTCCAAGAAAATCCTTAGCTGCTTGAATTCCTTTGTTATCACTACCTGTGACAACAATGTCATCCACATAAATCAAAATAGCAACAATACCTCTCTGAGTTCTCTTAACAAAAAGAGAATGGTCTGCAGTAGATCTGACAAAGCCCTGTAGTTCAATCAACTCTGAGAGCTTTTGAAACCACGCTCTCGGACTCTACTTAAGGCTATATATACGCACACCATACTAGACTCTCCCTCAGTAGTAAACCCTGGTAGTTGCTGCATATAAACCTCTTCTTGCAGATCTCCATACAAAAGGACATTCTTGACATCTAATTGAAAAAGAAGCCAGTCCTTTACCACAACAACAACAATAAGGATACAGAGTGTAGAATGACGAGCAACAGGAGAAAAAGTGTCTTGATAGTCCATCCCATAAGTTTGGGTAAATCCACGCGCAACCAAATGAGCCTTGTATCTATCCACCGAACCATCTGCACAATGTTTAATGGTAAACACCCATTTACTGCCAACAATAGAAGCACCTGGAGGAGCGGAGACAACACTCCACGTGTTGCGGAGGCAGCCATCTCTTCTTCCATAGCAAGGCGCCAAGGACCACTCTGTAATGCCTCCTGATAAGATCTCGGTATCTGAACGGCTGATAAGGCAGTAACAAACCTTTGAAAGTCGCCAGCAATGTTCGAAATCTCGATTTCTATTTCGTTTCGGTCCCCTCCAAAATCGAAATTTCGGTGAAATTTCGGGAAATTTCGACCTTTTCAGTGGAAATGTTGAAAATGACTAAAAAAACCATTTTTCGATCATTTTTTTTGCAAATTAAGATCTTCCGAGTTATTATAACAATAAATAGCTTACAAATACACACTTATATCACACATATTGCATATATGTGCCCTTATATCGCACATGTCGGTCATATCGGTTATATATATCGGTCAAATCGATGTTAATGTTGATTCTTGACTGATAAATACTGGAAATTAATATCATCCAATCCAAAATCTTAGAACAACAACAGCTTACAAATGCACACTTATATCAAACACATCTCTCATCCATGCGCCTTATATCACACCTTATCAGTCATATCAGACATATTGTTGAGCTGACTGATAGATACTGAAAATGAAAATCAAAATAACTAAGTTAACAACACTTAGAAGACGTCTTTTGTTAATAAAAATAGACGAGCATTTTTTATTCTAAAATGGAGATAATGATTAATTAAACAATGTTTTGTTCATAGAAATAACCATCACAGGCAAAGTTTGAATGAATTACAGAATTAATTACATACTTACAATAAAGATGCATCTATTTATGAAGATAAATGACAAACGAATGAAAGGAACAAGCTATATCAAATATATAAAAGGTATAGAGTTTTTTCATCTCCATTGTTTAAACTCAAAGGGAAGGAAGCTCCCAAGTTGAATAATCGATGTATGTACCATTTTGTCGCACCATACCCTGTATCCATGAATTTCAACTGAAATGGGGCGATATGTTGAACTACCACCGAAATTTCGGTCGAAATCAAGGAAATTTTGCACCGAAATCCATGAATTTTAGTCGAAATGGGTCGATATGTCGAAATATCACCGAAATTTCGGTCGAAATCCGAGAAATCGATATATAGGAGTTTCGATACCCATGACCTCTCGAAACCGAAATTTCGCCGAAATTTCGCGAAATTTAAAAGACTGGTCGCCATATAGTTGTGCCAAAGAGACATGAGAGGAAAGGGGATGCATTGTACATGCATGCCTCTTCCGTCGTAAAGCAATAGGGACATCCATGTCCTCTGTATCCTTAGAAGGCGCATCAAAAACAACATCCCGCTCACTCAAATCACTAGTGCCATCAGAGGAACTCAAATGCTCAGGACATACCTTAGGCGTGATGGATGATGGTGGAGGCACATGAGCACGAGATCGGCGCTGGTAAACTTGCGGAAATAAATTAGGTGTGGCGGGAGGTGGAGACGATGGTGGAGGTGGTGGTGGTGGTGGTGGTGGTGGTGGTGGAGTAATAGAGACATGAGGTAGTGGCATATAAACCTCTTCCCCACGTTATGACGGAATGAGCTTGTCACCTGTAGGAGAAAAATACATGATAGATTCAAAATGGGTGACATCTGCACTAACATAGTACCTTCGTCGAGCAGGGTCAAAACAATGATACCCCTTTTGGGTCTTGGAATACCCAACAAAAACACACTTGATTGCTCTAGGAGAGAGCTTGTCAAGACCTGGAGACATCTGATGAACAAAAGCCACACACCTAAAAACACGAGGTGTGAGAGAGAAAAGATCCTTCTCAAGAAACGTAGTTGAGAATGGAATTTTTTCCTCCAGAATCGACGAAGGCATACAATTCATCAAATAATATGCAGTAAGAGCAGCATCTCCCCAGTAGGAATGAGAAGCACAACTCTAAAGTAGAAGGGTCCTGATGATATCCAAGAGATGGCGATGTTTCCTCTCAACCACTCCATTCTGTTGGGACGTATAAGCACACGACGTCTGATGCACAATACCATAAGATCTAAGAAATTGAGAAAGTTTTGTACTACAGAATTCAAGTGCATTATCAGAACGTATATACTTGACATTTGCAGAAAAAACATTTCTTATTTTATTAATAAAAGACTGAATGATATGACTAGCATTAGACTTGTTCTTAAGCAGAAAGACCCATGATAATATAGAAAACTCATCAACAGCAACAAGATAAAAACGGTGTCCCTGAAGATCAGGAACACGACGGGGACCCTAAGTATCCAAATGAAGCAACTCAAAGAGACCATGACTACTTTGACCCCGGACAACTCTGGAATGTGGACCTGTGATGCTTCCCAATATGGCAGGCCTCACACTGGAAAGTAGAGCGAGGAGAAATCTGAGGAAGAACATGAAGCAACTTTTGCAGAAGAAGATGACCAAAGCGAAGGTGCCACATGTATGGAGAGATAGATCCAGTGCGAAGAGAGGAGACAACAACATATGAAGATTGCACTGGTCTGTACAAGCCTTCTTGCGCACGGCCAGTACCAATCTCCCTGTCCGTTAGAATGCCATGAAACACAAGAGCAGAAGGGTCAAAAATGGCACGGCAATGCAAATCCTTGGTGATTTGTCTAATAGATAATAAATTCATAGAGAATTCAGGAGTGTAAATAACATTCTGAAGTCGCATTTCAGGGGTTAACTGCACCTTCCCCTGGCCAGTAATGTGGGAATGTGTCCCATCAGCTATCACCACATATCTACCTGACTATGTCGGGCTATAGGTACTGAATTGCCCTTTGTCACCACACAAGTGGTGTGATGCTCCTGAATCCATGATCCACTCTGACAAGTCTGCCCTGTAACAGCAAGTAAAAGCATATGTTGTACCTGATGTACATGTAGTGGCTGAGGCTGCTACCTCCGACGATCCTGACTGTGAGTTGGTTGACCCGGGAGACAGCATGATCTCCCAAAGTCGTGCAACTAGCTCATCAAACCGCTGGTCAGATGCACCGGACGAACTACTGCTCTGCTGTATCTGTTCTACCACTCACGCTGCAGCAGGAAAATCATGCTTGGAATAACATGTGTCCTCGGAATGACTCGATCTATGACAATAAGTGCAAGGCTGGCGAGGAGGTCTACTGCCTCCCCCTCTTCCACGGCCACCACAACCACGGAACTGCGTAGTGCTTTCCCTGCCACGAGATGCTGCCATGGCTGAAGAAGTCTGAGATGCGGTAGAACTAATAGAAGAAATGGAGAGTCTGCTCAGCCGACGATATGCTTCCTCCATCGGAGGTATAGTGGCATCGGTAAGAATCTGAGCTCTAGCTGCATCATACTCATGATCTAGTGCTGCTAGAAAGACTCCTGTCATTACGGAATCCCTGTATGCCTTGAGTTGCTCTAGTGTAGCAATCAAGGGAATGTAACCGTGTAATTTCTCAAACATACCCCTCAACGAAGTGTAAATGGTGTGGAGCGGACGACCATTCTACTTCGAAGTGAAGATATCGTGCTGAAGTTGCAGGATTTTGGACTCATTCTTCGCCGGAGAATATGTAGCAGCGAGAATGTCCCACATAGCCTTTGCCGTGGGCTGGCTCAAAATGTCACTTACTATCTCCAAGGATACCTTTCAGAAAACCATACTCGTGCATATGCACCATCTACCTCCCATGAGGCATTAACCCCAGTTTTGTCGACCGGCTCCTGTGTGAGGATGTGCTTTTTGCCATTACATTGCATTAGACTCATGAACTGCATGACCCACAGTTCATAATTAGTTCCATCCATCTTCACAATAGGCGCTGGACCTTTGAAAGCACCAAGGAATGTGACATTTGCTTTGTTGTCTGACATGATGACAACAATCTCTCAAACTGGGATTGCAAACTTGGACAGAGAATGTCTACACAGACATATGGGAAGATGGTTGTGGGTGTAGACTCATACCACAACCACTTCCTTCTCTGTAGACTCCTTCGGAAGGCTAGGGTGTCTTTAGATGATCAAGACACGCCCTAGAAGATCAAACCGAAGCCCAACAAGGGGCTTGAGATGGTGTTTTCGGGCACGCAGGGACATACGCGTGCGTGGTCTCTGCCGTGCAAGGCTGCAGGAGCGCGGGTATGCGCACAGGAGCGCGCAAGCGCGGGAGGCGGAGACTCGCTAGGGCGTGGGGGCGCAGACGCGCCGCACACAGGTGCAGATGCGCACCGACGCGGGAGGCGGAGGCACGCTAGCGCACTGGGTGAGGTTGTGCGCTGGTGCACTGAGGCATGCTAGGGCAGAGGCACGTCGACTCGTAGAGTTTTGGTGGGAGGCAAGGATTTAGGGCACAGGATCTGGTCTAGGACCATCGCTCTGATACCATGTGGAAAGGAAGAAAGAAAAGTTATATTGCCCGTAACCCTAGAGCTCTCTTATATAGAAGAAAAACTCTAGGAAAATTACATAGATATCCAAAAGGAAATATGAAATTACAGAATATTATATAAAGAGATAGAAATGTCTCAACAAGCGGCGTTGGTTGCATGGGTGTCCATTAACGCAACCTACTCACACATGTTGATAGCAGAGGTGGGGGCTAGTGTGTATACGGGACATGTATTGGATGCCCTTGCAGCATCGAAGAAGGTGGCGACGAGAGCCGTGTTAGAAGCGTGCATGGTGGTGGCCAGCGGGGCTCCGCTTGTGTGCTGGGGCCGGGATGTGTGCAGTAGTTGCAGGGATAGGCCTAGTGGTTGGACGGTGGTTGGCAGAGGTGTTGGCACCTGCAGAGGCATCGGTGGTGGTGGTACCAACGCCACCCCCTTTCGGACAGCCTTTGCCAGGGCGTCGAAGCTAAATTCTGTGGCTTCTAAAACCAGATATGGGTTTCAATCTCATTAACGTAGAATCACAATGCGCTTCGTATGGTTGAGATAGGAACATAGTAAGAGGAGAAATCCTAAAATTTGGGGGGAAATGAGGGATAATGGTGGAGGCTCTCTCCAAACCAAAAGACTCAAATTTTAATTCATAACATGATTTACTGTACAATAGACTATCATCCCCTATATATAAGATGGGTGGAATTTCAAAAATATGAACATAATAAAATTCAAATCCTAACTTATCGTAATTGACTTTAACCGACTCTAATTGACCCACTACCTAATTTAATCTATCGTAAATATTGAGATTATAATCAATTTCGTAAATATTGAGATTATAATCAATCTCAATTTATTTAACGTAAATAAAGATAGACGAATACATAAAACCGCTCAATTAAGGACGAAAAATCCTAATTTTGAAAATCTCAAAATTTACAATTTGCTTCAATTCGATTCGACCTGACAATTTGGGAATAATTGTATCAATTCTCCACCACTTGAAAAAATTCGTCTCTTGATAAATTACTTGATCTTCAATCCGTCAGTGGAGAATTTGATCTGAATTCAGAACTTGAATCTTCCCGATTTAAGCATATTTGCATTCCTTTCAGCGTCACATTTATAATTTTCCTCCTCTGAGGGACATAGCTGTAAATCTTTTACCCCTTCATAAGATAAGTTCTCCTATTTGCCCTTTAGATAAAAAGTTTTAGGAGGAAGGACCTCCTTGCAAATGCACCAAATCAGCCTTCCATCCTTATTGTTGGACTATTTGTTTATATGCATCATTTATGAGGGAGATGGGTAAATGGATTTCTCCAGGATCCATTTACCCATCCAGTTGTTTAGTCCCACATCTACCGTTTGTGAGATGTGGAGACTCAGTGGGGCCTATATATAGAGCCCCACACCCATTGTATCCAGAGAGAGAAAATCAATAGAAGCATCAACCCTTTGAAGTGTTCTCCCGTGGTTTCTTCCCGCTCCTTAGGGATTAGGGTTCTATGTTAAAACCCTTATTCTTCCATGTTTTATCTTTATTTATCTGATACGCTTCCGCATTCCTATTTTCTAGCATGGTATCAGAGCATGTCGATTCTCGAGGATTTTTATGTTCTTATTTATGTTCGAGATTCGATGTTGATGATGAAGATTTGTTTGTGAAAATTATTTGATCAAGATTATGATCTATCTGATTATTATAGGGTTTATTTTCTAAACCCTAATTTATGTATAATTTAAAGTTCAACGTTCTAGGGTTTTGCTGTCGAAACCCTAAGAAGATCCAGGCTGAGGCTTGATGCCTCACAACCTCCAGCCGCTTCCGCTCCAGTCGGCAAGGATCCGTCGCGCATGCCGCCACGACACAAGAAGATGAATGAAATAGCCACAAAAAATACGTGATTCGTGTTTTTGTTCTCTCCATTTATCTTGTCTTCTCTCAATTTTATCGATGTCATTGTGTTCCGAAAAGTATGGGAGAAAGGGGGTGGGTATTGTATAGAGTTACAGGTCTGTTGCAGATTCAGATGCCATATTCCAGACCAACCAATTGTTCATACTCTACAGTTCATATATTCAGACTCGACATCAGATGTTTCCGAGTCCACAATTTCAGACACGCACATGTATGCAATTGTTGGGAAAAATGAGCAAGTTGTTTATTCCATAAGCCCTAGGCTCTCTTATATAGGAGAGTAGCCTATGGGTAAATTACATAAAGCATACAACTGAAAATAAAAATAACGAAGGGATACAGGCACTACTCTATATGCGTCAACACTCCCCCTCAAGATGGAGCATAGATATCAATCATGCTCAGCTTGGACGCACACTTCTGGAATGGGCCTCGAAGTAATGCCTTGGTAAATATATCAGCAGTTTGATTTTCTGAGGTGACATGAGATGTAGCAATGAACCCCTTCTGAATCATGTCACGTATGTAGTGACAGTCAACCTCAATATGTTTGGTCCTCTCATGGAATGCTGGGTTGTTTGCAATGAATAAGGCTGCCTGATTATCACATTCCAACTTCATAGGAAGCGGTATATCAAGACATAGATATGTAAGTAGAGCTTTCACCCACATCATTTCTGTGCTAGCCTGGGCCATAGCCCTGTATTCAGATTCAGCACTGGATCTAGCTACCACTGTCTGTTTCTTGCTCCTCCACGAGACTAGAGCATCTCCAACATAGACTGCAAATCCTGAGGTGGACTTCCTGTCCTTGGGGCATCCTGCATAGTCTGCATCAGCACACGTTGTGATAGAGATCTCCTTTCCCTTCTTAAATAGCAAGCCTGCACCTGGAGATGATTTTAGATATCTCAGAATCATGTGTATTGCATCCATATGGACCTGACGTGGTTGCTCCATGAACTGGCTCACGCGACTCACTGCAAATGATATATCAGGTCTGGTGATCGTGACATACAGTAGTTTGCCTACCAGTTCTCTGTATCTTCTCCTGTCCACTTCCTCTGTGTCATCATCATAGAGCTTCATGCTGGGATCCATTGGTGTCATAGCAGGCCGACACCCAAGCATACCTGTTTCACTCAATAGATCTGTAACATATTTTCTCTGCGACATTACTAATCCATATGGATTTCTAGCAAATTCCAGCCCCAGAAAATATCTAAGGACTCCCAGGTCCTTGGTGACAAATTCGGTTCCCAGTTTTTCTTTCGCCTGCTTTATGCCCTGCTCATCATCTCCTGTAGTCAAGATGTCATCTACATAAACCATGATTACAATGATACCTCTAGCAGTCTTCTGTACAAACAAGGAATGATCAGCATTGGAGCGTTTGTATCCTTGTTTCTCGAAGAGATCTGAGAGCTTCTGAAACCATGCTCTGGGGCTCTGCTTAAGGCCATAGATAGCCTTATGTAACCTGCATACCTTGGAACACTCCCCCTCAACAGCAAAACCAGGTGGCTGTTGCATATAAACTTCTTCTTGCAAATCTCCATATAGGAATGCATTCTTCACGTCCAGCTGATGGAGCAGCCAGTCTTTAACAACTGCAACTGACAACAAGATCCGTAGAGTGGAATGACGTGCCACAGGCGAGAAAGTGTCAAGGTAATCCACCCCGTATGTCTGTGTAAAGCCACGTGCAACAAGACGCGCCTTGTACCTGTCAATAGCAAGGTTTAAAAAAACTAAAAACGGAACGAGGCGGTTTCCCTGAAATCGAGGCGAGGCGTAGCCTCGAGGCGGTCGAGGCGTAAGCCTCAGTTTACAAGGATAAATATATATAAAAACTACAATAAATATATACTAAATGAAATTATATATATTCTGACTAACATATGATATATATCACTATAAGATATGATAAAATTATAAAGATAAAAACACCGAAAGAAAGATATACAAATGTATGAGAATGCATCTGTCGGTTTTTATCAGAATTCTAACTATCTAGCCCAAGTTGAAGAACCAGTGTATGCACCCCTCCTGCCATAACATACCCCAACAAGACGGGGGTCTCGCTGCCCGGTCAGCGAGCCTGGGGGGGGGGGGTCTAGGGGGGAGCAGGTGCGCTCCCCCCCTGCGGGGGTGTGGGGGCAGCGCCCCCGGCGAAATTTTTTATTGAAGATTTTATTTCCTATTCGGATATATGGATCTGTTTGTATAAGAATAGTACATGAACTCCCCTTGAATTCTATCTTGTTGGTCCTTCTCGGCATATTGCATAGCTTATTGTGTAACAACTCCTTAAAATTAAGTTTACAAGTAATGCTTTAAATGATATTTGCATATTTGTATGTTTAATGGTATAACTTAAGAGTTTTAGACATAATTGGACATGTTTAATGGTAAATACGAACATGAAAGTGGCCAAATTTAAGCATTCATCTTGTATATTTATATCCTAAACAACTAGACCTTTATAAACATATGAAATTACTAATAGGATAAATGATTAACATAAAAAATAATTTGAAAATAAAAAAACGCCTCAGTGATCGCCTCGCCTCCGCCTCGACCGCCTCGAACGCCTCGACCAACTGAGGCATTCGCCTCTCAAAGGCCCCCTGAGGCGGCCGTTCTGGGGCGGTTTGAGGCCGCCTCGCCTCGAGGCGTACGCCTCGTGCGCCTCGAGGCGCGTTTTTTTGAACCATGGTCAATAGAGCCATCTGCATTGTGTTTCACTGTAAACACCCACTTGCAGCTCACCGGGTTCACATCTGGAGGTATAGGAACCGAACTCCAAGTTCCTCTGGACTGAAGTGCCGCCATTTCCTCCTCCATTGCTAGCCGCCATCTACTATCCTGCAGAGCATCTTGATGAATTCGTGGAATATCTACTGCTGACAGTGCCACAACAAATGACCTGAAATCTCCAGATAGTCTCTCAAAAGACACATATGCTGATAATGGATATGTAACACAGCTCCTCTTCGATTTGCGTAGAGCAATGGGAACATCTAAATCAGCTGTAGTCTCATCTGGCCCCTGCAACATATCCTGCTCAGAAATGTCGTCAGATCCATCAACAGTAATATTTTCAATACATATCATAGGCGAGCCAGTAGACGAGTCATGACCATGAGCGGGAGGAGGCCTGCGAGTATAATGGAACGGTAGCGGTGAGATAGGTGGTGGTGGTGGTGACGACATCTGAGGTTGTGGTGCTGATGACGACATCTGAGGTGGTGGTGTCATGTATATGGCATCAGTTGATAGGGGTAGTAGTTGCTTGTCTCCTGAGGCTGAAAAATACATAACAGATTCAAAAAATGTAACATCTGCACTGACCATATACCGCCGACGCAGAGGATCAAAGCACTTGTACCCCTTTTGAGTTCTGGAGTACCCAACGAAAACACATTTGACAGCCCTAGGAGAGAGCTTGTCAGTACCAGGCGACAACTGATGGACAAATGCAACCGACCCAAACACACGAGGAGTAAGAGTGAACAGATCCTTGCCAGGATGAATGAGGGAAAACGGAATCTGTTCATTCAAGACAGAAGAAGGCATACGATTAATTAAGTAACATGCAGTGAGAACTGCATCACCCCAGTAGGAGTAGGGAATATGACTCTGTATAAGGAGTGATCTTGTGACATCAAGAAGGTGACGGTGTTTCCTTTCAGCAATTCCGTTTTGTTGAGATGTATGAGCACAAGATGTTTGGTGAACAATCCCTTTTGAGGAGTAATAATTGGCAAAAACATTGGTGCACAATTCTAAAGCATTATCACTTCTCACAAACTTCACAGATGTGGAGAAAACATTTTGTATTTCATTCAGAAAATGGATAATGATATTTCCTGCTTCAGATTTATTTTTCATCAGAAACACCCATGACACTCTAGAAAAATCATCCACAAAAGCTATATAAAACCTGTGTCCTTGATGATCAGGTACCCGACTCGGACCCCAGACATCAATATGAAATAACTCGAACTTGGAGGTACTACTCCGACCTGGACGACTGGGAAAGGACGACCTGTGATGTTTTCCCAACTGACACGCCTCACATTGAATATGTGTGTGAGGAAGACCATCAGGTAACACTTGACGCAACTTCTGAAGCGGTAAATGTCCAAAGCGCATATGCCACAATAAAGTAGATACTTGTCCAGGAGAAGAGGATGAGGTTCCAGCAAAAGGGGTCTGATTCAGGCGGTAGAGGCCTCCTTGCTCATAGCCACGACCAATCACGTTGCCCGTATGGATGTCCTGAAAAATCAAAGAAGAAGGATCAAAAATTGCCCGACAATGTAGATCCTTCGTAATCTGACTAATTGACAACAAATTCATTGAAAAATCAGGTGCATGTAGCACATTCTTGAGCTGCATAGAAGATGTCAATCTAATCTCCCCCTGACCAGTGATGGGGGAATGTGTACCATTGGCAATTACTACTGTCCGTCATGGAGGAATCTGAGTGTATCCTGTAAGTAGACTCTGGTCGCCACATAGGTGATGTATAGCGCCCGAGTCCATAATCCATGGTAATATATCTGATCTACTACTGTTGAATGCAAGTATACTACCTGAAGCACTGGTAGAGGCAGAGGCAGCGGCATCAGAATGACTCTCCGTAGTCGCTGCTGGACCAGATGGTAGAATAATGCCCCTCAGAGGGGCAACTAGGTCGTCGAACTGTTGATCCAAAGTAGCAGCAGATGAAGGCTATATTTGCTCAGCAGCTCGTGCGGATGCAGGAAATCCATGCTTCGAATAGCATGTGTCTTCATTGTGTCCTATACGATGACAGTAGGTGCATGTTGGCCTAGTACAGCCACCTCTTCCACGGGGTCCATGTCCACGTCCCTGATGATGAAATCCACGACCCCTGTTGGCTGCCATGGCTGAAGTGTTCTGATTCGCAGCCGTGGAAGGAACTGTGATCCGACTCAATCTATGAAAAGCTTCCTCCATGGGAGGAATAGTAGAGTCAGCCAAAATCTGTGATCGTGCCGCCTCATACTCTGGATCGAGTGCAGCCAGGAACACACCCACCATGGTCGCATTCCTGTATGTCTTCTGCTGTTCTGGCGTGGCTGTAAGAGGCATGAAGCTATAGAGCTTCTCGAACATCCCTCTCAGTGATGTATAGAGAGAATGTAAAGGGCAACCATTCTGCTTTATTGTGAATATATCATGCTGAAGTTGCAGAATCTTTGTCTCGTTCTTCGCCTGAGAATATGTAGCCGCCAGAATATCCCACATATCCTTGGCTGTCGGTTGATGTAGGATGTCATTGGCAATTTCAATAGCCAACGTACCAGATAGCCAAACCTTGGCATATGCATCATTAGCCTCCCAAGAGGCATTGGCTCCAGTCTTCTCAGCAGGCCCTGGTTCGGTAAGGATGTGCTTCTTGTCTGTTGACTTCATCATGCTCATGAACTGCATTGCCCACAGTTCATAATTTGTACCATCCATCTTTACTATAGGCGCTGGACCACGAAAGGCGCCAATAGATGGGATATCTGACTTGTTTTCTGACATCTTGGAGACTGAAGACTGGAGTGATTGACCAATGACGATCTTCGTCTACAATGACATTGACGGGTTTAGTTGCATGTGTAGACGTCAAGCAACTAAACCCATGGAGATGATTTATGCGCCTTAGGGCTGGATACGTGCACGCGTACAAGAGGCACACGCGCTGGCGCAAACTTCGATCGAGGGAATGCACGGTCACACGCGCTGGAAGCGCACTGTAGTGCGCACTGGTCGCACACTGGGAAGGTGCAGTTCACGCGCACAGCCGCACGCAGGAGATGCTACAGCCGCACAGCGCAGCCGCACAACCGCAGAGATGCTAGGCGTGCCGTGGAGTGCGCAAGGGAAAGAAGCACGGTGCGGCTGCTATGGCGCTATAGCGCGGTGGAGTGCGCACAGATGGGGTGCGCGCAGGCGATGGGAGCGCCCGCACAGCCGATCGGAGAGGCCCGCACGCGCTCGCGCAGGAGATGGGAGGCGCGCAGGCGAGGGGAGCGCACGGAAGGGAGGGCGGCGCCGATCGGATGAAGAGAGAGAGAGAGAGGCCGGCGGGTGGGGTGGGGTTAGGGTTAGGGTTTCGAGAACTCCGGTCTAGGACCGTCGCTCTGATACCATGTTGGGAAAAATGAGCAAGTTGTTTATTCCATAAGCCCTATGCTCTCTTATATAGGAGAGTAGCCTATGGGTAAATTACATAAAGCATATAACTGAAAATAAAAATAACGAAGGGATACATGCACTACTTTATATGCGTCAACAACGGTCTTTTCAGATATGCACATGTTTGCCATCATTGTCTGTGGACCCCATCTTTTATGTTTCGGCCATGGTTTTCATATTTTTTATAGCGACTCCTGAGTAGAGATCCCATTCCCTATGCCATGAAGGCTAGGTTTTCATGTGGTTTCATAGGGACTCCAGAGTAGAGTACCATTCTCTGAGACAGATGGTAGAGACCCAGTTCTCCGATGAGGAGACTTTCAGACTCCATTCTCCAGTGTTCGTGAACTCCAGTACGGGATCCTTCCGAGGTTCCTATGAGAGAGAACCCACTTCGAGATCCCTATGAGAGAGGCCCATCTTCAAAGATTTGCTTATGGATAATTAGCGATGTCTTCTATTCAGTCCTTTCAGAGATGGAGCAGTTGTCCACATATTGTGGCGGGCTAGAGTTCTCCATGTAGCGACTCATTCTTCAGTTGCAGTGACTCTGACAGGCGCAGTATAGAGCACATACTCTCCGACGAGGAGATTCAATTAACTCACACTCCAGCCCATTCGTCCTCCCCACCTGCACGGCATGAGAAGCAATGTCCTCGACAATAGCTGACATTTGTGCACGTTGAGTTAATATTGTCTGTAGTGTAATGTATTGTGAGTTGAGATTTCTTTCTGTTTATCCAAGCTGAGCATTGCATGCTCCAACTTGAGGGGGAGTGTTGGAGTATTTGTTTATATGCATCACTTATGAGGGAGATGGGTAAATAGATCTCTCCAGAATCCATTTACCCCATCTAGTTGTTTAGCCCCACATCTATCGTTTGTGGGATGTGGAGACTCAGTGTGGGCTATATATAGACCCCACACCCATTGTATCCAGAGAGAGAAAAGCAATAGAAGCATCAACCCTTTGAGGCGTTCTCCTGTGGTTTCATCCTGCTCCTTAGGGAATAGGGTTTCACGTTAAATCCGTTCTTCCATGTTTTATATTTATTTCTCTGATATGCTTCCGCATTCCTATTTTCTAACACTTATTTTTATGGGATTCATATCTTATTGGAGAGAAACACCCAACCTTTGCTAGGGTTTTTCCTCTCTCCCACCAACAACGATGACAGTTTGGGAGCGGAAGGAGCAAGGTGCATCGAGGCTAGCGCCTTCTTAGCTGGTGGTGGTAACGGTTACAATTTCGTTGACTTTTGGGGTGGCGATGAAGGTCTCTCCAAAGCTGGCAGTTGTAGCATGGAGATAGGAACAAACGGCGACGATGGGGCTTGTTGCAAGTACAAAGAATGAACTTGTGGTGGCTTTCTTCAATGAAGGAACGATGACCTTGCATGTGGTGTGTGCCCATCTCGACTTGCTGACGTCGATGAGCGGTATTGTAGCCCCCATGGTGACACTGGGGAATAAGAGGAAGGGTGAGGCGCTGGAGGGGGCTCGATGCATGGTTTGGTGGAAGTGGAGAGGGCTGTAACAAGGTCGTCGGAAGTGGGATGGGAGCTATTGTTAAGTCTATGGCCGCTGACAGAGGGTCTGGGGAGGTAGGAAGGGGTGGTAGTGACGATGGGACCAATGGAGGTGGCAGTGGTGACATGAAAGTGTCGTGGACAACAATTATGGAGGAGAACAAATCAAGAACTCCGTGTTCTTCATCCTCCAAGCTTTTATCGTAGATAGGCTTTTTTCGTCTTGTGACGAATTTGTATGATAAAAATCTTTTTCCAAATAGAAAATACCTTTGTTTTCCCGATCAAAAACGGGATGTATCAAAGAGACAACAGTTTGAATTTAATTGTTGATGCATGATTCTTCCTTGAACTGTGTATCCAACCATACTTGTGTCTGGACACTCGATATAAGACATTGTTTGAACTTATTCTTCGAACGAAAATATGAACCTTGTCCGAGACGAGTTAAATTGAATTGTAGCCGCCAATAATCAACAGGATCGTCGAATCGTAAGAACGATTCAATTGCCATGCTCTGATAGCAACTGATGCATATAAAAAATTAAATAGTGAAAAAATAATTTTGACGGTGTAAATATTTGATAGAGAAGAAATAAGAGGACGGGAGAAGAGAAGAAAGCGCCGGTTGCGGGGGATTTTGGAGATGAATCGTGGAGATTGCGTGGAGAGAGAGACAGAGAGAGAGAGACAGAGAGAGATAATCTCAAATTTTCATATATTCTAAACCGTTTAAAACAAAGACCTACCATCCCCTTTATATAGGAGGGGTGAGATTACAAAATTAGAAAGTGAATGATATTTAAATAACATCTTAACCGTTTCTAATGACTTTAACTGACTTTTTAATTTGACTCCAATTAAACTTATCTACCAGAAATATTGAGATTACAATCTCGATTTATTTAAATAAAATAAGCAGCTAATTAAAATAATTAATTAGAGACGAAAATCCTTTATTTGAAAAATCTCAGAATCTGTGATCGCTTCAATCCGGCTTGACATGTCAATTTGGGAAATATTGCATCACAATTCCAAATTATTATAGAAGTTAACTATTGTATTAAATAAGGATGAATGGATATACCAAAAAAGAAGTTGAAAATAAAAAAGTGTTATCGACTTACTCCTATGGTGTCTCTAATATAATTGCAAGAAACTTTTCAAGAAAGAGAGAACTTGTAATCCCCTCCCCAGCACCACATTCCTGTAGCCACCATCAGGCCACCCCACTCCCACCATGATATCTTACACGACAGCCTGTCCTCGATCCGCCTTACCTAGTGACTAGGGGGCCCTAAACCCGATCCTCTCCACGCAAGCAGCACTCTCTCTCATCCTCGATGGCCTCTCCTCGATCATCCCTAATTGGCACCTCCTCCCATCACCAATGGCTAATCCCGTGACCCTCCTTGGTGTCTCTTGAACGGACAGCACATTCCCAAGAGTCCATGACCCTTCCCGCTCATCAATCATCGCTGGTAAGTCTTTGTGGTATTTCTCGTCCAATTTCAATACCCGCAGCAAGTGCTCGATTTGTATGTAAGATTATTGAGCTTTTATGTTTACGTCATATTGCTTCAAGTTCCCTTGAAATTATGTGTTTTGTGATACAAGTTAATGATGCAATTACCTTTACTATATAATCAACACCCGCAACAGTTCAACTTATTTTTATAATATACACCATCGAAATAAACCACTTTAATATTCACCATGTACTTGTTGATGCTACAATTAGCTTATTGTAATTAATTGGATAAATTATAATGTTTGGTGATGCAAATATATTTAGTGATTTAATATGTATGTCCCAACGACTAATATAGTTTTTTTAAGAGAGTAGAAGGAAGTATCATCTCCATCGCATAGATGTCTCACATTGCGTGATAATTAAAAAAGAAATGGTGCATATAAGTATATGTTACTTTGCTACTCACATAATTAATAGCCGATGCAAGTGATATCCATTAATGGACAAATCATATCTTGCTTGAACACATGCCGAGATCAGATCAGAGCCATTTAAGGGATTACATGGCTTACCCAGTCTCTACTAAAGTCTGCATCATGTGGAGGTGGATCGAGACCGGCTGGGACCCGAGCCTAACTCCGCAGGCCTTGGGTCGGGCCCATACCCTCAATTTGACCAAAAAAACTGGGCAGCGACCTGGCCCAAAGCCCTGGGAAATTTGATGGGCCCGCACAGGGCCAGGTCGAGACCAATGCTCCACCTTAGAGTGGGGCAAATGGTGGTTCTTAGGAAGCCTTGACAAATGGTGGTTCTTAGGAGGTTAAGGGTACGGTATGGAGCTTGAACGCGGATGGGGCTCCGGGCCCTGATGGCTTTCCGGTGGCTTTCTACAGAGATCTTTGGGATCTCGTGGGCAACGAGGTTCTGGGCGTCATCTCCGAGTTTTGTGAGGGCAACGTTGGCTTCGAGAGAATAAATAAGTCCCTGCTCGTTCTCCTTCCTAAGTCCACGCCGGCGGAACGTATCGAGGACTTCCGCCCCATTGCTCTCTTTAACGCCCTCTACATGATTGTGGCGAAGGTGTTCGCCGTGCGTCTCAGCCGGGTTCTTGACGCCATTATATCCCCGTTGCATTCTGTTTTTATACAGGATAGGCAAATTTTGGACTGTCTAACTCTGGCATCGGAAATCATTGCGGACTGGAAGAGAAGGGACAAACAAGGTATCTTATGGAAAGTAGATTTTGCTAAAGCTTATGATAGTTTAGATTGGAAGTTCTTATGGTCGGTCTTGAGGAGGAGAGGTTTCCCGGAGCTGTGGATATCTTGGATGAAACGTTGTGTTACGACGTCTTCGTTCTCGGTCATGGTGAATGGCCGCCCGGAGGGTGGCTTCTTCCAGGCACGTAGGGGGGTGCGCTAAGGCTGCCCCCTTGCTCCCCTGTTGTTTGTCATTGATGCGGATGTCCTGGCGCAAATTGTAAACCGTGTGGTTGATTGCGGATTCTCGGCCGATTACTCCAGGGATGGTTCCATGATCCCGCTTTTGCAATACGCAAATGATACTATCTTCTTCATTGAGGGGGGCGCTCCGGAGGCCTCCAGCATGTCCGTGGCCCTGGATCTTTTCAGTGAACTATCCGGTCTCTTCAAGAATGCCAATAAATCAAAGGTTATCCCGTTTGGCCTTTCCGTGGAGGAGGCTGCCGCTTGTGGCCATGCTTTGGAGTCGGAATGCGGCTCCCTTCCGATTGACTATCTTGGGATGCCTTTGTCAGTGGGAAGAGCGAAGCTGGGGGATTGGCTCAAGGTTGTTGAGAAGGTGGAGGCGAGGCTTGCGGGCTGGACGTCGGTCATTCTCTCCAGAGGGGGGCGATTGGTCCTCTTAAAAGCGGTTCTCTCTTCCATCCCTGTGTACTTCTTGTCCAACCGCCGCTTGCCGAAGGGGATCCGTAACCGTCTTGAGAAGTTAATGCGTAGGTTCTTATGGGGCAAGCAAGGGGATGAATGGGGGGGGGATTCACCTTGTTGAGTGGGACCTTGTTGCGCTCCCAAAGAAGGAGGGTGAGCTGGGGGTCCGAAGGCTGGATCAAATGAACGAGGCGATGCTTCTTAAGTGGGCAAGCAGAGTTTGGGGCCCTGGGGAGGATTTCTGTTGCACTGTGCTGCGCAAGATTTATGGTGTCGGCGGTGTGCCCCTGACACCTGTTACTAGTATGGGGTCTCCCACGCTGTTCTGGAAGGGGATGATGGAGGTCTTCTCCCGACATATATCTCTTTTTAGGCCGGTGCTTGGCAATAGCGAATCCTTCACCTTCTTGACTGATGATTGGAGGGGGGGGGGCTGTGCATGCAGTTCCCTCGCCTATATGCTCTAGCTGTTGATAAGAATGCGTTGGTTGTGTCTTGCTGGTCGGATGGTAACTGGTTCCCCGCCTTCTCCTCTAATTTCTTTGACCAAAGGCTTGAGGACTTTCTTTCCATGCTGGATTCTATTAAGGAGCTGGGACGCCCTTCGGTGGGAAGGGATCATTGGGGCTGGCGTATGGGCCCATTCTCGGTTAGGAAGGCATTTGGGGCGATTTGCAGGCCCCCCCACCCCCCCGTCACGGTCGGAGGCTATGGTTCGAGATTGCTCCTTTTTTTGGAGTCTGGGCCTCCCTGAGCGGATTGCCTTCTTCCTGTGGTTGTTACGTAGACAAAGGTTGATGACGAGAGACCGGTGTGTTAGACTTCTGGGCTCCATCTCCGATAGGTGCCTCTTGTGCGAGGAGGCGGTTGTGACCCTTGAACACCTGTTCTTCAAATGCACTAAAACGATTCTGATTTGGGATGAGGCAAGGCTGCCTTGGTTGAGCGCGGCGGACTTGGCCTCCTTTTACGACTCGTTGGTTGCCAACAGGAGCAGAGCGCGGCGGGACATCCTCACTCCCATTGCCATTCTATGGGCTATGTGGCTGGGCAGGAATGCGGTCCTCTTTTCTGGGCAAAGATTCTACATGGAAAATGTGGTGATACATTCAGCGAGAATGATTGATGAGTAGGATATCCCCGTTTTTCATCCTTTAAATAAATTTTGGGGCGAACACCAGTGAGTGTCTCCCCCTCTTTTTAGCATAAAAAAAAGGAAGCCTTGACAAATCTCAAGTTTGGTAGGGCTGTCATGGTTGAGACTGCAATGGTCTGGAAGGACAGGGTATAAATGGGGGTGCTAGGTCATTCAACAGCTGAATTAGGAGTGTGGCATGGTGAAAAATGGAGCCACAGAGTAGTGGAGTTGAAAAACCAAGGTGCTTGGGCGGTTGGTGCGGGAGCACTGATAATGAGGAAAATGCAGTCGAATGTGTAGGGGTTCTTGAAGCTGCCAAGGAAGAAGCAACAATACACTTCTTGGTGGTGGTAAAGATTGTCATAATGGGTGTTGAAAGGGGAGTAGGGTAAATGTGAATAAAGAAGTAGAAGAGGGAGAGATGGAGAACCATGATCGATGTTGGAAGAGAACAGCTGGATGGTATGACAGTCCTAAAAATAAATTTAGTGATTTTTGCAATGGAAATCTGGTGGAGATATTAGCAAAGGTACCAAATTGAGGTTGAGCTTTAAAGTTTAGGAATGAAATTGGATAATTTTATATTTTAGGAACCACACCGAAATTATGCATTAAGCCTAAAAACTTATATCCAACTTGCGCATTAAGCTTAAAAACTTATATTTAACTTGCCGTTCTTACTATTAGGAGGCATCTCACTGCCAAATTTAATCATATATAGTTTTATGGCTCATTTAATTATTGTTGGAGTATGTGTGTAGTGCGTCACTTATGTTATAAATGGGTAAATGGATCACTTCAGGATCCATTTACCACATCCAGTTGTTTAGTCCCACATCTATCGGTTGTGAGATGTGGAGACTCAGTGGGGGCTATATAAGAAGCCCCTCACCCTCTGTAACAGCTGAGAAAGTTCAACGAACAATCAGCCCTTTGAGGCGTTCTCCTGTGGTTTCATCCCGCTCCTCACGGAGTAGGGTTCCACGTAAAATTCCGTGTTCTTCATTGTTTATTCTTTTTCTTTGATACACTTTTGCATTCTTATTTTCTAACATGGTATCAGAGCGGGTCGATTCTTGGTTGATTTTTTTGAAGATTTATTGTTCAAAATCGTGTAAGTTTGAGTTCTAGTTTTTAGGTTTCTCAAAACCCTAATTTTCTGCCGTCGTAGATTTTTGAAAGATCAATTCATGCAGATTTTTTATTTGATAGTTCATGGTTCAATTTCTGGACGGATTTTGTGCACGTTTTTTTGTGCACGATTCCCAGACGATGTAGGTATTTGGAGCCCCATCTCCACGACTCCTCCATCTCCATGTCGGAGTATATGCCTTGATCCGATATCTTGTTCCAGGGTTTTCTAAAACCCTAGATATATACGATCGTCATCGACAATGATCTGGTCTTCGCAGCCCTTTGATATCCTCTGAAGTTTCCTCCCAACCACGCAAGATCCATCTCAGGATAAGAACCCAAGTGTTCGATGGGTTCTCTTATCCGAACCCTAACAGGCCAGGCGGCGGCAGATCTCACTGCCTGCCCTTTTGCCCCAGATTCGAAGTTTGGTGGAACCATCTCTTCGTGAAGTCGTACCTCTGGTGACTTCTCCTCTATAGCAGCGAAATCCCTTGTGCATCGATTCTCCTCCTTGCGCGGAACCCCTCTACAACGGTGACTTCTCTCCATGGCGATCTCCAATTGGCCCCCCTCCAGGTGATATCATCTACAGGTCGAGCATCGAGCTCCTCCATCGCCTCCCCGTTCTCCAGGTGGCAGCGGCGCTACTTCTCGCTCGAGCCCCATCTCCAGCCAGTCTAGCTGACGACTCAACGCATCTCAGCATCTCCATGGAGGCGGTGAGCCCCAGACAGCAGGCGGCGATAGCCGCCATCCTTTTCCAAGCGACGATGATGTCACTCGACCATGAAGCAGTGGCAGCGAATGCCCCATTAAGGGCGACAGGTTTGGAGTGAAAGGGGTTCCCACTGGGAACCTTAAATAAAGCCCAAGGAGACGAGAAAAAAGGGAAGGGAGTGCCCAAGTGGCTAATGCTCTGTGTAAAAAAAGGGGAGCTGAGTTTTTGGGCCCAAATTTGGGTCGAATAAAAAAAAGGAGAGATGGGCTACTGCAGCTTAGCCTTAGTTGGGCCATGTTTCAACATAAAAAATGAAAAAGAAAAAGGATGCGTACAAAAAAAACATACGCAGAAAAAAATGATAAGTTGGCTATTTTAAAAAGGAAAATAGCCGTAAAAAAAGGAGGATCATACCAAAAAAATCCGTACGAAAAAAATGATGATTCACCAAAAAAATTGCGAGAAGAAAAGCCGTAAAAAAATTTGTGAGATCGGCTTATTGGATTTTTTCTCTCCCCATCATGTTCTTGTCTTCTCCTAACTTGGTCGACGTCATTGTTTTCCGACCAGTCAGGGAGAAATGGGGGTATAGTGTAGAATTCTACAACATCATCACTCTGATGATTCAGATTCCAGTTCAGAGTCAGAGTTCAGATTCTCCAGTCCATATGTTCGTTCAGATTCCAGTCCAGATGCCCATTATGATTTCAAACTCTACGGTTTTTCAGACTAGACGTTCAGATTCTGAGTCTTCAGGTTGATTCGCACATGTATGCGATCTTCAATTTTGTGGTCCCCATCTTTGTTTTGGTCAGAGTTTTCATGTGATCCATAGGGACTCTAGAGTAAAGATCTCATTCCCTATGCCATGTTGGCTAGGTTTTTCATGTGGTTTTATAGGGACTCTAGAGTAGAGATCCCATTCTCTGAGCCAGTTTGGGAGAGACCCAATTCTTCGACGAGGAGACTTTTCAGATTCCATTCTCCAGCGACCGTGGACTCCGACGATGATGTCTCCACGGCCTTTTCAGTTTGTCCCTTTCAGAGATGGAGCAGTTGTCCACATGATGTGGCAGGATTGAGTTCTCCAGGTAGAGACTCATTTTCAGTTGCAGTGACTTTGACAGGTGCAATATAGAGCACATGCTTTACGACGAGGAGATTCAGCTTTATTCGCACTCCAGCCCGTTTGTTCCTCCTCACCTGCACGACATGAGAAGCAATATCCTCGACATCAACCGACAATGTGTATTGTAGAGATTTATGTTATGTTATGTTATTCTGTACCGTTTCATATTTTCTCTTTTTTTCTGGATTTTTATGTAATTTACCCATGGGTTCTATAAGAGAGCCTAGGGTTCTATGGAATAAACAGATTGCTCATTTCCACCAACATGGTATCCGAGCCAAAACCCTAACCCTAAAAGCCCCATCCCACCGCCGCTGCCGCTCCTCTCTCTCTCTCCAACTCTCGACGGCGCTGCCGGCTCCTTCACCGCCGGCTCCCTTCAGCGCAGCCGCCGGCACCAACTCCTCCTCACCGCCGGCTCCCTTCAGCGCCGCCGCCGGTACCAACTCTTCTTGCTGCCGCCGCCGGCTCCCCCCCCCCCCCCCACCGGCAACCCCTCCTCACCGTCGGCACTCTTCTTGCTGCCGGCCTTTGACGCCGCTGGCCTTCAACGCCGCCGGCTTCCAACGTAGGGAACCTCCACCGTCGGGTTCCCTTCTCTTCAAAGCCGACACTTCTTACTCCGTCGACCACTATCTCTCCATGGATTTGAGTGCATAAAGTCTACATATGCACTCAATTCCTATCAAGTTTATGTAGACACTGGTTTCTCGTCTACAATCCATAGTTCTTTGTCTCCGGCAACATGTCAGAAAGCAAAGTCGATATGCCCTCCATAGGCGCATTCAAAGGTCCAGCGCCAATAGTCAAGATGGATGGGACGAACTATGAGCTCTGGGCGATGCAGTTCATGAGTCTCATGAAGTCGAACGGTAAGAAGCATATACTTACCGAGGAAGAGCCGACAGAGAAGACTGGGATCTATGCCTCCTGGGAGGCCGATGATTCTTATGCCAAGGTTTGGCTATCAGGAACACTGTCTATGGAGATTGCCAATGATGTCCTCCATCAACCCACCGCCAAGGCGATGTGGGATATACTGGCCGCTACATACTCACAGGTGCGGAACGAGACCAAGATGTTACAGATCCAGCATGACATTTTCACGATGAAGCAGAATGGGCGGCCGCTCCACTCATTGTACACGTCCCTGTGGGGGATGTTTGAGAAACTATATAGCACTATACCCCTCACGGTTACTCCTGAGTAGCAGAAGACCTTCCGGAATGCTACCATGGTGGGAGCAAGGTTTTAAAAAATGCGCCTTGAGGCGCTGAGGCGTACGCCTCGAGGCTTTTTTCACCAAAAACCGCCTCGAGGCGCAAGAGGCGTCTGTGAAATCAGCAACTTACACCTCGAGGCTATGAGGCGTTCATCGAGGCATTGAGGCGATGAGGCGCTTTTGAGGCGTACGCATCATCTGGATATCTTTAAACCTCAAAAGCCCCAAAATAATTTGAACCTAAAACACTAAATGTCAACGGGGGAGGTCCTGAGCTTGTGAAACTCGAGATTCTTTCCTCTTCTTCCCCAAGTAGCATATTCTAACCTCTCTCTTATATACTTCAGCAAATGCTCTTCTCCCTGAGCAGTGGTGCTGCAGCCATTGAAGGTCTCAGGTTTTCTTCTGGACTTAGTAGCTTTCTTTTCCCGTTTGCAATCTTAAGACCTATTTAGACCATGAAATTTAATCATCAAATGATCAAAATTTGCTCAAAATCTGCTGCTGTGTATTCTTATTTCATAGGTAGAGAAAAACAAACTAAGTTCATTCCATGTTACTCTTGGTTTAAGGAGCAAAATTTGCTCAAAATCTGCCGTTGTGTATTCTTCTTCCTCATTCATGTCTTGATTAAAGTCTCTACTGTTTGTTCCTGTTTAAAGTCTCAAAATCAGCTACTGTTTGTACTTGCTTAAAGTCTCAAAATCAGCTACTGTTTGTACTGTAGTAGCCTTATTAGAGGACTTTAATGCTACTGTTTGTACTGGACACTGGAAACTTTCTTATTTTGTTAATCAATATTATAACTTTCATCCCATGGACTATAATGCATTCTTATTTCTACAAAGTTGTAGATTTATATAGTTTTTAACCTATAACCGAGGCTTACGCCTCGACCGCCTCGAGGCTTACGCCTCTCCTCGTTTATGGGAAACCACCTCGATCCGCCTCACGTTTTTTAAAAACCATGAGTGGGAGTACTACTAGCAGCACTTGATCCCGAGTATGAGGCAGCCCGCTCTCAGATACCTGCCGATGCTGCTATTCCTCCTATGGAGGAAGTTTACCGGAGGCTCAGCCGCGTCTCTGTTTCTTCCATCACATCTACTCCATCCCCTTCGGCGATGGCTGTATCGCGAGGGAGAGGTGGTCAGTCTTCCTTTCATGGATGTAGACCTCGTGGTCGAGGAGGCGTTTTCACCAACCAAGCACTTTCTATCATCGCACGGGTCACTCCGAGGATACATGCTATTCTAAGCATGGGTTTCCAGCATCAACGCTTGTAGCCGAGCATGTTACATCTCTGTCGGCATCCACTTTAGATCACCGGTTCGAAGAGCTTGTGGCACGCCTACGTGATATTATGCCTCAATCTTCTACTGATTCTCCAGGTGGATCTTCAGACATTGCTGCTTCAACATCTGCCAATACTTTTGCCGCTGCCAATACTTCAGGTAGTGCTACTGCTTTTACATGATCTCTCATATTGGATTATGGATTCCGGCACCACCCATCACCTCTGCCGTGACCGGGATAGACTTGAGTCATACAGAGACATTCCACTTGGATGCTCAGTGCTCATGGCCGATGGGACTCATTCCCCCATCGTTGGACATGGGGAGATCACCTTATCACCGTCTATGCATTTTCAGAATGTTCTACATGCTCCTGAGTTTTCCATGAATCTTTTATCCATTAGTCAGATTACGAAGGATTTGCACTGTCGTGCTATATTTGACCCATCTTCTCTTATTTCAGGACATACTAACGGGCAGGGTGATTGGCTGTGGCTCTGAGCAGAATGGTCTCTATCGTATGGTCCGGAATTCATATGCTGGCGTCTCTTCCCACTTAGCCGGATCAGTCTCTCTGTACACCTGACATCTACACTTTGGTCACCTCCCGCTTCAAAAGATGCGTCATCTCTTGCCTCAGATCTCTTCGAGTTCGTCGTTTCGTTGTTGTTGGAAGATAAATAAGAGATAATTTATTTCTGAGAACCCTAGGCTCTCTTATATAGAGGAGAGACCTATGGGTAAATTACATAAGGCGGAAAAACAGAAATACAAATAAGCAAACGATACTTATAGAATATAGAAATACACAAATATCTCTACACTCCCCCTCAAGATGGAGCATAGATATCAATCATGCTCAGCTTGGACGAACACTTCTGGAATGGTCCTATGAGTAATGGCTTGGTAAGGATATCTGCTGTTTGCTCCCCAGAACTAACATGCGAAGTAGAAATCAAATCCTTCTGAATCATATCTCTGGTATAATGACAATCTACCTCGATATGCTTTGTTCTCTCATGGAACGCAGGGTTGTTTGCAATAAATAGAGCAACCTGGTTATCACAATGTAACTCCATGGGTAGAGGAACCTCTATATGCAAGTCAACTAATACTGCTCGAACCCACATCATTTCTGTACTTGCTTGCGCTATAGCCCTGTATTCGGATTCAACACTTGATCTCGCTACAACTGTTTGTTTCTTGCTTTTCCAAGAAACAAGAGATCTGCCAACAAACACTGCAAAAACCGAAGTCAATTTTTTTTATCCTTAGGACAACTTGCATAGTCTGCGTTAGCGTATGCGGATACAGAGCGAGTTTCTCCTTTCTTGAATAGTAATCCTGCACCTGGAGATGACTTTAGATATCTCAATATCATGTATACAACATCCATATGTACTTGTCAAGGTTGCTCCATGAACTGACTCACTCGACTCACTGCAAAGGCGATATCCGGTCTGGTGATTGTAACATAAAGAAGTTTTCCCACCATCTCTCTGTATCTTCTCTTGTCGACTTTATCTGTATCATCATCATATAGCTTCATGCTAGAATCCATAGGAGTAGTAGAAGGTCGACACCTGATCATGCCCGTCTCTGCAAGCATGTCTGTAACATACTTTTTTTGGGTCATCACAAGACCCTGTGCATTTCTAGCAAATTCCAACCCTAAGAAATACCTTAGGGTACCCATGTCCTTAGTTACAAATTGACTGCCCAGAAAATCTTTTGCCATCTTGATTCCTTGCTCATCATCTCCTGTAATAACTATATCATCAACATAAACCATGATAGCAACTGTACCTCTGGATGTTCTCTGCACAAACAAGGAGTGATCTGCATTTGACCTCTTGAACCCCTGTCGTTCAATCAGATCTGAAAGCTTTTGGAACCATGCCCTAGGGCTCTGTTTAAGGCCATATATTGCCTTATGGAGCCTCCAAACCTGTTGAGACTCCCCCTCAGCAGCAAACCCCGGAGGCTGCTGCATATAAACCTCCTCCTGTAGATCTCCATACAAAAATGCATTTTTAACATCAAGTTGGAATAAGGGCCAGTCACGTACCACAACTAAAAGGAGAACACGCAAAGTGGAATGTCGAGCAACCGGGGAGAACGTGTCCATGTAATCAATTCCATAGGTCTGCGTAAAACCACGCACCACCAACCTTGCTTTGTAACGATCAAGGCTCCCATCTGCATAGTGTTTAACAGTAAACACCCATTTGCAACTGTTGGGAAACGTGAATGAGATATCTATTCCATAGCCCTAGGCTCTCTTATATAGGAGAGTAGCCTATGGGTAAATTACATAAAGAGAATAACAAGAAAATAAAATAGCAAAGAGACACAATAACTCAATATGCGTCAACACTCCCCCTCAAGATGGAGCATAGATGTCGATCATGCTCAGCTTGGAAGCACACTTCTGAAATGGACCTCGTAACAATGCCTTGGTGAATATATCTGCAGTCTGGTTCTCTGAAGTAACATGAGATGTGGCAATAAATCCTTTCTGAATCATATCACGTATGAAGTGACAATCCACCTCAATATGCTTGGTCCGTTCATGGAATGCAGGATTGTTTGCAATGAACAAAGCAGCCTGATTATCACACTCCAAGTTCATAGGAAGTGGTACATCTAAGCATAAATCTGTCAGCACCGCTTTCACCCACATCATCTCTGTAGTAGCCTGGGCCATAGCCCTATATTCGGATTCAACACTGGATCTAGCTACCACAGTTTGTTTCTTGCTCCTCCATGAGACTAGGGCATCTCCAACATAGACAGCATACCCTGAGGTGGACTTCCTATCCTTAGGACATCCTGCATAGTCTGCATCTGCGCATGCTGAGACAGAAATCCCCTTTCCTTTCTTGAATAGCAGACCTTTACCTGGAGAAGATTTGAGATATCTAAGTATCATGTGTATTGCATCCATATGCACCTGGCGTGGCTGCTCCATGAACTGGCTTACACGGCTCACTGCAAATAGTATATCTGGCCTAGTGATCGTGACATATAACAATTTGCCTACCAGTTCTCTGTATCTTCTCCTGTCAACCTCCTCTGTGTCATCATCGTACAACTTCATGCTGGGGTCCATTGGTGTCGTAGCAGGTCGACACCCTAGCATACCTGTCTCACTCAGTAGATCTGTGACATACTTCCTCTGTGACATGACTAATCCATACGGATTTCTGGCAAACTCCAGCCCCAGAAAATATCTAAGGACTCCCAGGTCCTTGGTGACAAACTCGGTCCCCAGCCTTTCCTTTGCCTGCTTGATGCCCTGGTCATCATCACCTGTAATCAAGATATCGTCAACATAAACCATGATTACAACAATACCTCTTGCCGTCTTCTGTACAAACAAGGAATGATCAGCATTGGAGCGTTTATATCCTTGTTTCTCAAAGAGGTCTGACAGCTTCTGGAACCATGCTTTGGGGCTCTGCTTAAGGCCATAGATGGCCTTATGTAATCTGCAAACCTTGGAACACTCCCCCTCAACAGCAAAACCTGGTGGCTGTTGCATGTAGACTTCCTCCTGCAAGTCGCCATACAGAAAGGCATTCTTCACATCCAGTTGATAGAGTGGTCAGTCTCTAGTAACTGCAACTGATAAGAGGATCCGCAGAGTGGAATGACGAGCCACCGGGGAGAACGTGTCAAGGTAATCTACCCCATATGTTTGCGTGAATCCCCTTGCAACAAGGCGTGCCTTGTACCTGTCAATGGAGCCATCTGCATTATGTTTCACTGTAAACACCCATTTGCAACTCACCGGGTTGACATCTGGAGGTATAGTAACCAAGCTCCATGTTCCTCTAGACTGAAGTGCCGCCATCTCTTCCTCCATAGCTAGCCGCCATCTAGAATCCTGCAAAGCCTCATGGTGGTTCCGTGGAATGTCTGTAGCTGAAAGTGCCAATGCAAACGTCCTGAAGTGTCCAGATAGCCTCTCAAAAGACACCGCTGCTGATACTGGATATTTGGCACAGCTTCTCTTTGGCTTGCGTAGAGCGATTGGAACATCCAGATCCTCTGTGGTATCCCCATGCTCCTGTAATGCATCCTGCTGAGAAATGTCGTCAGATCCATCAACATTAATATTTTCATTACATACCATAGGCGAGCTAGTTGACTGGTCAGGACCATGAGCTGTATGCGGCCTGCGGGTGTAATGGAATGGTAACGGGGATACTATTGGTGGCGGCGGTGGTGGTGGTGGTGGTTGAGATGGTGGTGACGGTGGTGTTGTTGGTGGTGCCATGAATACAATATCAGGAGATATAGGTGGTGGCTGTATGTTCCCGGATTCTGAAAAATACATAATGGATTCAAAGAATGTAACATCTGCACTGATCATATACCGCCGACGCACAGGGTCAAAACACTTGTACCCCTTTTGAGTTCTGGAGTACCCCACAAAGACGCACTTGACAGCCCTAGGAGAGAGCTTGTCAGAACCAGGCGACAACTGATGGACAAATGCGACTGACCCAAACACATGAGGGGTAAGAGTGAACAGATTCTTGTCAGGATAAATAAGTGAGAAAGGAACCTGTTCATTCAAGACAGACGAGGGCATACGATTTATAAGATAACATGCAGTGAGGACTGCATCACCCCAGTAGGAATACGGAACATGACTCTGAATGAGAAGTGACCTTGTGACATCAAGTAGGTGACGGTGTTTTCTTTCTGCAACCCCATTTTGTTGAGACGTATGAGCGCAGGATGTTTGGTGAACAATTCCTTTAGAGGAGTAGTAGTTGGCTAGACTGTTGCTGGTGCGCGCTGGATGCGCTAGAGGCGTTGCAGTGGTGCGCACAGGCGCTAGAGGCGCTGGATGCGCTAGAGGCGCACAGGCGCTGGATGCGCTAGAAGCGCACACAAACGGCGCGCGCGAGATGCGCGTTAGACGCGCGCGAGATGCGCTATGCGCAGATGCACCCCAGATGATCGGAGAAGTCGTCGATCGGATCGACGAAGGGGCGGCGCCGAGAAGGGAGAAGGGAGAGAGAGAAGAGGCCGGCGGGTGGAGCGGGTTAGGGTTAAGTTTTCGAGAACTCCGGTCTAGGACCGTCGCTCTGATACCATGTTGGGAAACGTGAATGAGATATCTATTCCATAGCCCTAGGCTCTCTTATATAGGAGAGTAGCCTATGGGTAAATTACATAAAGAGAATAACAAGAAAATAAAATAGCAAAGAGACACAATAACTCAATATGCGTCAACAACAATTGACAACAGACGCTCCAGGAGGAGGAGAAACTAGACTCCAGGTGCCGCGGGACTGCAAAGCGGCCATTTCTTCTTCCATAGCGAGACGCCATCTGCTATCTCGCAATGTATCCTGGTAAGTCCGTGGAATTTCCACGGCAGATAGAGCAACTGCAAATTTCTGGAAGTCCTCTGTAAGACGATGAAAGGAAACCTGAGAAGCAATAGGGCAGGTTGCACAAGTACGTCTCTACTTCCTAATGGCGATAGGTACGTCCAAGTTTTCAGGAACCTCATCCTGCACTGATCCCTGTATAGAAACATCTCCAGAGCCATCGTTAGAAACTATGTTATCAAAACAAACCTGGGGCATGCTAGTTGACTGGCAATGACCATGAGCAGAAGGTGGACGACGAGTATAGAATTTTGGTAATGGTGGAACCACGGTCAAAGGCATTTAAGGTGGTGGAGGTGGTGGTAGTGGTTGAGGTGGTGATTGTATGACTGGTACCGGAGATAACTGACTCGTAGGAGGAGGTGACATGTAGATCTCAGTATCAGATTCGAGAGTGGTCATTTCGTCACCTGTAGAAGAGAAAAACATCACAGATTCAAAGAATGTGACATCGGCGCTAACAAAATATTTTCCACGAACAAGATCAAAGCAACGATATCCCTTATGAGTTCTGGAGTACCCTACAAACACGCATTTGACAGCCCTGGGAGAGAGCTTATCAAGACCTGGAGCCGACTGGTGGACAAACGCGACAGAACCAAATACACGGGGCGTAAGAGAGAACAACTCCTTCTCAAGAAAGGCTATAGAGAAAGGAGTCTTCTCACCCAAGACAGACGAGGGCATGCGGTTGACTAGATAACAAGCTGTGAGAACTGCATCACCCCAAAAAGAATGTGGAGCACGACTCTGAATAAGTAGGGTCCGAGTGATATCCAATAGATGACGATGTTTCCGCTATGCAACACCGTTTTGTTGTGAAGTGTAAGCACATGATGTTTGATGAAGTATACCACGGGAGGAAAAGAACAAGGAAAGAGTACGAGTACAAAACTCCTTAGCATTGTCAGAACGCACAATTTTCACAGTTGAAGAGAAAATATTTTGAACTTCATTGATGAATGTTTGGATCACATTTCCTGCTTCAGATTTATTCTTTAATAAAAACACCCAAGACAAGCGAGAAAAATCATCTACTGCAACAAGATAAAACCTGTGTCCCTGATGATCAAGTACACGACTGGGACCCCAAATATCAATATGGACTAACTCAAAAAGAGAGCTACTGCTCCGACTCTGACGACTCGGGAAAGTGGACCTATGATGCTTTCCCAACTGACATGCCTCACATTGGAAGGACGTCCTTGGGGAAATATGTGGCAAAACACGACACATCTTCTGAAGAGGTAGATGACCAAAACAGAGATGCCAGGTATATGGAGAGGCTGATCTTGTAGAGTGAAGTGATGCGTCGATATAGGGAGTACGGACCAGACGATAGAGACCATTCTGCTCACATCCACCCCCAATCACTTTGCCTGTGAGTATATCCTGAAAAACAAGAGACGATGGATCAAAAATGGCTCGACAGTTCAAATCCTTCGTAATCTGGCTAATGGACAGTAAATTCATAGAGAAATCAGGAGTATATAACACATTCTGTAATCGCATGGAGGGCGTTAAAGTAATCTCCTCCTGTCCTGTAATCGGGGAATGCGTCCCATTGGCTATCACCACAGTCCGCCCTGGAGGAACCTCTCTATATGCAGTAAGCTGCTCTTTGTCCCCACATAGGTGATGTGTCGCTCCAGAGTCCATAATCCATTCTGTAAGCATAGAGCCATCACAAGAGGTGAGAGCATAAGAACTACCTGACGTACTGGCTGTAGCGGATGTATTGGCAGAAACAGAGTCTGCCACAACTGATTGGCCTCCTGGAGCTGTGTCAGGAGGCATGATGTTCCTCAGTCTGGCAACTAGATCATCAAAACGCTAGTCCAAAGAAGAAGGTGCCCGGTGACTCAACTTGTGCTGCTACTCGAGCCGATGCTAGAAACCCATGCTTAGAGTATCATGTATCCTCGGAATGGCCAGGACGGTGACAATACGTGCAGGGCTGACTGATCCGACCCCCACGGCCACAGGGACCACGCCCACGAAAGGTAGATGAGCCACCTGTTCCTCTGGAAGCAGCCATCGCTGAAGGTGTCTGGGTAGTAGTAGAGCTCGGGACGGTGATTCGATTAAGTCAGCGGAAAGCTTCCTCCATGGGAGGAATAGTGGCGTCAGCAAGGATTTGAGAACGGGCAGCATCGTACTCTGGATCAAGTGCAGCCAGGAATACACCCACCATGGTAACATTCCTGTATGTCTTTTGCTGCTCGGGAGTAGCCGTCAAAAGCATGAAGCTATGTAGCTTCTCAAACATTCCTCGCGGGGATGTGTACAGTGAGTGGAGAGGACGTCCATTCTGTTTGACCGTAAAAAATTATGCTGCAACTGTAGTATCTTGGTCTCATTCCACGCCTGAGAATATGTCGCGGCTAGAATATCCCACATTGCCTTTGCCGTAGGCTGATGCAGTACGTTGTTGGCGATCTCTATCGTCAACGTCCCAGATAACCAGACTTTGGCATACGCGTCGTCCGCCTCCCATGTGGCGTGAATCCCTGTTTTCTCCGTCAGCTCATCATCGGTAAGGATATGTTTCTTACCATTGGACTTCATGAGGCTCATGAATTGCATAGCCTAGAGCTCATAGTTCGTCCCGTCCATCTTGACAATCGGTGCCGGACCTCTGAAGGCACCTGTGACGGGTACGTCGACTTTGTTTTCTGACATGATGTCGAATGAAGATCACAGGGTATGTAGACTAAGAGAGATTTTGTCTACAATGACATATGGGGATTTGATTGCATATGTAGACCTATGCAATCAAATCCATCATCCGAGTTGCGCGAAGAAGACAGAAGTCAACGACGGGGATCGACGGCACTTGAGGCCGGCAACCTAGGCGTTCTTCAAAGGGCCCACGAGATTCAACGGGAGGCCACTAAGGGCTGGGCGGCGGTGGCGGGGGCCTGGGCGAGGTGGTGGGACCCCCTGACAGTGATGTTGGCGGTGATGGCGGTGCCTGGCAAGAAGGGGAAGGCCTTGGCGGCGGCTGACAAGGGGCCAGGGTGGCCTCGGCGGCGTGAGCGGAAAGAGAAGGGGGGCGGGGTGGCCTCGGCGGCGCTGGCGGAGAGAGAAGGGGGGGCTGGCGGGTGGGGATCTAGGGTTAGGGTATAGGAGCTCCGGTCTAGGACCATCGCTCTGATACGATGTTGGAAGAAAAATAAGAGATGATTTATTTCTGAGAAACCTAAGCTCTCTTATATAGATGAGAGACCTATGGGTAAAATACATAAGGCGGAAAAACAGAAATACAAATAAGCAAACGATACTTATAGAATATAGAAATACACAAATATCTCTACAGTTGTGAAGCCTGTCAATTGGGAAAGCATCATCATTCTTGCTTTCCTAATCGTCAGAGTCGGAGCAGTAGCTCCCCATTTGAGTTGTTTCATATTGATATTTGGGGTCCGCGTCGTGTTCCTGATCACCAGGGACACATGTTCTATCTGGTTGTAGTTGATGACTTTTCTCGTGTATCATGGGTATTTTTTTTAAAGAATAAATCTGAAGTAGGGGATGCTATTAAAAATCTTATCATCGAAGTGCAGAATGTTTTTTCTTCTTCTGTCAAATATGTTCGTACGGATAATGCATTGGAATTCTACACTCGCTCTCTCTCCCATTTCTTTTCATCCAAAAGTATTATTCATCAAACCACCTGTGCTTACACATCTCAACAGAATGGAGTGGCAGAGAGAAAACATCGTCACCTTCTTGATATCACTCGAATCCTGCTTATCAAGAGTTGTGCGCCTATCACTTTTTGGGGGGATGCTGTCCTTACGTCCTGTTACCTTGTCAATCGCATGCCGTCCTCTGTTTTTGGTGAGAAAATTCCTCTTTCCGTTATCTTCCCAGATAAGGAAGTGTTTTCACTTACCCCTCGTGTCTTTGGTGCTGTTGCCTTTGTTCACCACTTGTCTCTGGGACTTGACAAACTCTCTCCTAGAGCCGTCAAGTGTGTCTTTGTAGGTTACTCTCGGACTCAGAAGGGTTATCGTTGTAATGACCCTATAAACAGGAAATATTTTGTCAGTGCTGATGTTACATTTTTTGAGTCCATTATGTACTTTTCCCCTGCATGTGACAGGTTGGCTTCTTTCACATCTAATGATGACGTCTATGTTCCTCCTCCTCCTAGTCTGAGTCCACCTGTGTCCATTCGTGTCCCAGTTATCACGCCGACATCTCCACCACCACCACCACCACAACCACTTATCCCACCATTACCTGAATTCTATACACGTCGGTCAGGTCCTGCTCAGGCAGCACGTCAAGCATCCATTACGCCTCAGGTATGTTCAGATGCTATTACTAGTGACGAGTCAGATAATGTGCATGTGCAGGATTCTTCTTTGCAGGAGGAGGGTGCACCATCGTGTACAGTGGACGACGATCTTGATGTCCCTATTGCTATTCGGAAGCAGAAACGGACTTGCACATCTTATCCCTTTGCTTCCCAGGTTTCCTTTCACCGTCTCACAGGTGACTTCCAGAGATTTGCTGCGGCTTTGTCTTCCGTGGAGATACCACAGACTTATCAAGAGGCTATGAAAATTGACTGCTGGAGATTGGCTATGGAAGAAGAAATGCATGCTTTACAGTCCCGCGGTACATGGAGCTTGGTTATCGCTCCATCTGCGTATCTATTGTTAGCTACAAATGTGTGTTCACAGTTAAGTACCATGCAGATGGCAGTCTTGATTGGTACAAAGCACGACTTGTTGTGAGAGGTTTTACTCAAACCTATGGTGTGGACTATTGTATACATTCTCTCCAGTGGCTCGGCACTCAACTCTTCGCATTCTTCTATCTGTTGTTGTGGTACGTGACTGGTCCATATTTCAACTTGATGTCGAGAACGCATTTTTGTATGGAGATTTGCAGGAAGAAGTCTACATGCAGCAACCACCGGGGTTCGCTGCTGAGGGGAAGATCATATGGTGTGTAGACTTCACAAAGCGATATATGGCCTTAAACAGAGTCCAAGGGCGTGGTTCCAGAAGCTTTCCCACCTAATTGAACAACATGGATTCAAAAGATCAAATGCGGATCACTCGTTGTTCATTCAGAGGACTTCTAGAGGTACGACTGTCATCATGGTATATGTTGATGATATTCTGGTTACAGGAGATGACGTTCAGGGAGTAGAGAGGGTAAAAGCATTCTTGGGCCGTCAATTTGTCACGAAGGATCTTGGCACCCTAAGATATTTTCAGGGGTTGGAATTTGCCAGGAATGCATAGGGTCTGGTGATGACCCAAAGGAAATATAGTACATATTTGCTAGTTGAAACGGGCATGGTTGGAAGTAGACCATCTAGCACTCCTATGGATTGAAGTATGAAATTGTATGACAATGATACTGAAGAGGTGGATAGGAGAAGATATAGAGAGATGGTGGGTAAGCTTCTTTACATTACTATAACTCGACCCGATATTGCTTTTGCAGTAAGTCGAGTGAGTCAATTTATGGAGCAGCCAAGACATGTAGATATGGATGCTATATACATGATACTGAGGTATCTAAAGTCTTCTCTGGGCTCAGGGTTGCTGTTTAGAAAGAACACATATTTATCTATTTCAGCTTGTGCAGACGCAGACTATGCAGGGTGTCCTAAGGATCGTAAGTCTACTTCAAGCTTTGCAGTTTTTGTGGGGAGCTCTCTGGTTTCTTGGAAAAGCAAGAAACAAACTGTTGTGGCGAGATCCATCGCTGAATCTGAATATAGGGCCATGGCGCAAGCGAGCACGGAGATGATGTGGGTTCGAGCCGTATTAGAAGACTTGCATATAAATGTACCTTTACACTTGCAACTACACTGTGGCAATCAAGCAGCTTTGTTTATTGCCAACAATCCAGCATTTCACGAAAGAACAAAGCATATCGAAGTAGACTGCCACTGCACTAGAGATATGATCCAAAAAGACTTGATTTCTACTTCACAAGTTAGTTCAGAGGAGCAGTCTGCCGACATTTTTACCAAACCATTGCTCAGAGGACCTTTTCAGAGATGTTCTTCCAAGCTGAGCATGATTGACATTTATGCTCCATCTTGAGGGGGAGTGTAGAGATTTATGTTATGTTATGTTTTGTTATTCTGTACCGTTTCATATTTTCTCTTTTCTTCTGGACACTTATGTAATTTACCCATGGGTCCTCTCTATATAAGAGAGCCTAGGGTTCTATGGAATACACAGATTGCTCATTTCCACCAACATGTATGCGTTGAGTTGATATTGTCCGTAGTGTCATGTAGCGTGAGTTTGAGATTTCTTTCTGTTTATCCAAGCTGAGCATTGCATGCTCCAGCTTGAGGGGGAATGTTGGAGTATTTGTGTTGTGCGTCGCGTAGTTGTAGATGGGTAAATGGATCACTTCAGGATCCATTTCCAGTTGTTTAGTCCCACATCTACCAGTTGTGAGATGCGGAAACTCAGTGAGGGCTATATAAGAAGCCCCTCACCATCTGCAACGGTCGAGAAAGTTCTATGAACAATTAACCCTTTGAGGCATTCACCCGTGGTTTCATCCCGCTCCTCACGGAGTAGAGTTCCACATAAAATCCCATGTTCTTGAATGCTTATTCTTTTTCTCTGATACGCTTCCACATTCTTATTTTCTGACAATTATGATGAGTTGTAAAGAATCTGTTGAGTTAATTCCTAGGTTTTGTTTTGTGTATGGGGTGTGTTTGAGGGAGAGGTGGAAGTTATCCAGTGTTGTACTTCCGTTATTTCTTAAAGAAAGGAGGATATTTGCTTAACGTATGCAAATGATCATCATTTATTGATGATAATGTTTTATAGTAATTGAAACCAACTTCTTGCTCTCTCAATTTCCCCCACAGCATCCAATTCGCAGCACCCATCTGCTCATGTCACGGGATTGCAAATATAGGAATTCTCAATCCCTGAATGACATAATCACGGTATTTGGTTAAAGAAACACGGGTTTGAAAGCAAGACCCCTTTCCCCCTGAAGAAATTTATTGGCTATTTCCTAAAAAAGAGAAATTTATTGGCTAAACAGGGCCATAATTGAAATATCTATTTGCATTTCAAGATGTAGAAATGGTTTCTTGATTTTTTGTATGCATCAGTCGGATAGAGAAGGTACCGTGGGATACTTGGTAACATAGAATTGAAGTATCCTTTTTAAGAAAAAGAATGAATAAATTATGTCAAATCCTTTTAATTTTACTTTACTAGGCCCGTAATTGAAATATCTATTTGCACTTTAAAATGTAGTAGTGCTTAGTTGCCTTTTGTACGCTACAGTCGGATAAAGAAGGTGCCTTAGGATACTTGGAGAGTAACAGAATTAAATTATCCTTTTTATGTGTATCCATTCTTTTTTGTATTTTAATCTTTGGTGGTGCCCATATATTTCTATACACCGCATGCTTCTTTTGGTCCTTGTCATTATTAACACGTTTATCCAAGATCTGGTTAGTGCAAAATTTATCAATTGTTTGGTGTTTGCAATTGCGAAATATGTACACTGGTGAGTTTTGTTGTATCAAAGTGAGTCCTAGAGCTTCAATTTCTTCCTTGACATTATTATAGTTAGCCTGAACATAATAATCTAGTTTGCAGCTATCGTAAGTTCTTGACCTTGTTCTATTTCTGCCCCTTGTCATATTTCTCAATTTTGCATCTTTACAGGAGATCAGATCCTGCCGGTGCTCCTGGTTCTGAGCAAGGTCTGACAGGAAGGCAGCAACAGGGTCCTCAAAGACAGGTTGTTGTGAGGAGATTTCAGTTTGCAATTCAGTTGGACATATTTCTTATATTGAAGCTATTAGCTGTGGTAATTCTATTTAATCAAGATGGATCGAGACAACGATTAATGATACTCCTGCTTTTTGCTGCTGTTGTTTACCTGTAAGAATGACTTGTCTGTTCTTCCTGTTTATTTATGCTAATTTAGTTTTATTTGATCTTATTATTGGAAATATTTTTTGCTCGATTACCATCCAATACCCAGAACTTGATGGATTTTTCAGAAGCAAGTATAATGTCTTCTTTTATAATTTTCCCACATCTCTATGCTTCCAATTTCTTGGACATTTTGTAGGCATCAAACTGGAGCTCTTGCACCTATAGTAAGATGGCTTCGTAGGCAAGAAGCTCCTCCCCAACCACGGCCTGCTGTAAGGGCAGCTGAAGGAGCTCCCTTTGTGCCTGATAATGCCAATGCTCCTGGTATGGAAAATCTGCACCTGATTATCCTGAAACACTTATCTAGCTATCTGCTATTGGCTTATTAATTTGCTGCAGAACACTCCTTATGAAGCATCATTAACTTGGATTTTGTTGTAATAATAAGCCAAACCATGCACAAAATAACTGTATAGTGTTGTGAAATTTCCACTCTGAAATTATCCATATTGAACATGATCTAATTATATGCATAGTGATCTGGATTGGACTTTATAATGTCATCTTTAAATTTTGTCACATGTGAAAACTCCTATGTAAATATTTGGTTTAAATGCATTTGATCTAGTTTAAATATTTTGATTGCATCAATGAGCTTATGACGTGAAACGAAGAACCTTAACGTTGTAATTATAATCGTGCTCTTTCTCTTCTTTATTCTCCTTTTTTGATGCCTCTTTGACTTTATTTCTTTTGAACTTCGTTTTTTTCTGCCTATTAGAAAACTTTGTACAGCCTATTAGCATTGTGTTGCGACCCTCAGTGTTCCATAAAAAGCAGTTTGTTGGAATTAATGGAGTGGCTTGAGAAAGAGGTTGAGGTTTTTGTGAAGATGCAGAGACTGCGATTCAACACACTCCCTGCACTTTTCTGCAGGTTGTTGGGAATTTCTGATCTTATTTAGGTGGTAAAATGGCAATGTGGTTGGTTGGAGCTTTCCATGGAAAAAAGGAAATGGATGCCATAAAGGACTCTCACCTATGTTAACTTTGACTGGTCAACCATGGTATTTTATCCTTGTAGGCCGTGGATTTTGACTTTATATCTGACATTGGCTTCTTTGGTTGGTGGCATTAATCACTATTCACCAGTGTTTCAAATTTCCCGAAATTTCGGCAAAATTTCGATTTTGACACTCCATCGAAAGAGAAATCGAAATCTTGATATGGTACCTTCCTTCACAAATCTAGGACTATTTTGGCCAAAATTGACGAAATTTCGTCAAAATTTTGGAATTATTTCGTTTTTTCACCATCTCGAAATGAAATCGAAATCGAGATTTAAAACCTTGCTATTCACTACATCTGGCAACTAGATTGTGTGAACTTTAATGTATAATCTGTTCGGAGCTAATGGCTCTTGAGATAATAATAGAAGTGGTTGATAGTTTTAAATTCTTAGCGACAGGGATCTCGAGAAATTTCTCTACTTAATGTGGGAAAAGGCTTTATTGTTGTTGTTCTTGTAGGGACCTCGAGAAATCATGTTGCTGTTATCAATGCAAGTAGGTTTTGGGGGTTGTGAGCTTGACTGATAAATCATGGCTAGGGGTTGTGCCTCATGCAAGGAAGCCGGAATCACAAGTGGATTATCAGGTTTTAGTTTATGTTGTTCTGACAGGCCTAATGAAGTGTGTGATTGAAACAAGGCATGGGGTTTTATTAAACATTTAATCTTGGAGGGTTCTGCAGTCCTCAATGTAGGTGATGAATCTGCATGTTTTGGAGAGAGGGGGGCTTGATTGACACCATTATTGGGATGTGGAGGTTTCAACACTAATATCTTCTAAACGCACATAATGTAATATGATTTTCCTGGTGGTGCAACTTATGCCTTGTCAGAGGTGGAGTTTGAATCTTGGTCTTCTGGCTTCTTTGATGAGATTGACGAGATTTTAGAGCGTTTCAGGTTCTACTCAAAATGAAAAGAGATGAGAAGTTTTGATTTTTGATCCACATTGTAATGGCATCTTATGGAGCTTGTTTAGTGTATCTTTTGTTGCCTGTGGGTTATTTGATGCGATTGGATGAGAGGCTTAGGGTTGGTTTCCTGCGTATATCATAAATATGATCAACATTCAGGGGGTTGGCCCAGTTTCCTATAGCTTTAAATGATATATGGATGTTTGATTTTATTGTATGATGGCAACATTTGCATTCAACCAAGATAGATCTGAATGGAGGCAAAGAATTCATATAGCCGACCTTACTTAATGTGGGAAAAAGGTTTTTTTGTTGTTGTTTTGCATTTACCCAGTGTAAAAAACAGTCGAAATCTTTTAACATGGATTTGATAAGAATCCATGTGGCCGACCCTACTCAAAGTAGGAAAGGCTTTGCCAGTTATGGTAGCCTTTGCATTCTCTGAGGTGCTTATTTTAAGGCACGAAAGATCAGTTTAACATGTAACCCCCCTTCATTCAAGGGGTACCCACTTCAATGATCTGGTGGTAGAGCAGTGTGTCTATCACCCGAAGGACCAAGGTTCAAATCCCCCCTTGAGGAGGGTTGTGTTAGGTAGCCGACATCCAACGTAAAAAGGAATAGGATCTTTCAACATGAATTTGATAAGAATCCATGTAGTGGACCTTACTTAAAGTGGGAGAAGGCTTTGCCATTTATGGTAGCGTATGCATTTTCTGAGGTGCTTATTGTAAGACATGATAGATGAGTTTGACATATAATTTAAAGCTGGGCATGCTCCTGTTTGAACCCGGATTATTCACTTTACGATACGTTTAGGATGCATCCTATTAGAGTGTGTTTGGTTCGTAGGTTATCTGGGTGAGGATAACCCAACCCAATTGTGGGTTATCTGGTGGATAACCTGAATGTGAGTTTTGGTGTTTGGTTAGTGGGTTTTACTGTTTAGAGGGTTTTTGTGATGTGACCTTTACTGAAGTTTGGGATAATGATTGGTTGTTGATTGTTTTTTGGTAGTGGAGTTCAGTGGTAGAGGAATTTGTTTCCCTTTTCCACTTTTGCCATATTTACCCTATGAAATTTCGTATTTGGGTATAAGATTTTTTTCCCATGTTAACCACATGGTGGTTGGTTGACGAATTTCTATTAGCCACGTTGTGAATCAAATTTATTGCTATATTTATCGCGATTTGGCTTTGCTAACTTATTTGATTGAATGTATGTCCTTAGCTTTGTCTAGGATTTCATACCTTCAATTGATTGCATGTGTTTATAAATAATAGGTGGCCGTTATTGACCATCGCAGTACATAACGTGCAATTTCCCCATATTTGAGTAGCCAATTTTGAACAAATGCTAAACTGATGCATTCAAATACGTTAATTTCCACATGCATATATTTCACGATAGTTATGAACGGAATGTTGAAATTACCTTTTTTGTTCAATGGAAAAGTAATTATTGCTCGAGAAGACTCGAAACATTAAACCTGTGCAGTACTGGAAGCGAGGTGCACTTGTTAAACGTTGTAACCTCAAATGGATTTATAGCAATTGGAAATTGACATTATCAAACCTAGGAAATTGTAAGGTTGGATTTGGATATTCAATTGTAGGCTTACTTTGCAAAATTGTAATGAAATTCGTAGCCATTGCAAATTAAACAAACACACTTGTTGGTGACTTCGAATCAAGGATCTCTTCAACCAGATAGTACGACTAAATATTTGATGGGTTCATAAATAGCATTGAATTAAAAGAGATACGAAACAACATGCTTGTCAACCTCCGGTTCGTCAATAGGATCATGTGCTGAAGTCGAACTGCCGGATAGGTGGATAATCATTCTTTCCTTCTCTCTGATTGAGCTCTCCGCCTGCGCTAACTTCTCGTCCTTGAAATCCAAGGCGAACTCCAATACGTTATGCAGGTCTGCTAGGAACATTTTCTCTGCGGTCAGGGAAAGGATAGTTGGCGGGAGCGACGATGCCATCACGACGATGCCATCACCATGCACCCGCACAGTCGTTGCGAAAGAAAAAAAATGTTTGTTAATTGCGTTTCACGTTAATTTGAAAAGAGAGAAATTTATTTTCATAGTAGAAATAACTTACATCTAGCGGGCATGTGTACCACATGCGGTTATCGACATCCTCTAAATGACGTGACTCGTCAAACACCGGTAATGCATCCTGGCCACATGAGCAAACACGTCCATGGGAGAAGGGAATGTCGAAACGTAGCATGATCATTACCTGTTCATACAAAGTCCTTTATTATAAATGTTGGCGCCCAACTAAAAGCAAATGCATCAAACACGATCCAAACAAGTACTAACAAGATTTGAAAAGCCCACTAACTTACTAGCAAATCATGCAATACGTTCGAAAAAAATACAACTTAACGCATTAGTAAAGGGGAGCATACATGATCATGTTAAATTTACAACGGCCCTAGAATTTGGTCTTCTGTAATGCATATGCCTTATCCTGTCACTGTATATTGCCAATGCCATTTCATTTCAGATTTTCTCACCCCGCAACATCTCGATACAGGTGACTCTCACCTCTACTCCATGCTCCAATTCTAACTCTGGTGGATTTGGAACCAAATATTTCTCAACGCGGTCAAACCACCTGTCACTGCCGTACAATTTTATGAAGTTGTGAATTATGGCAGTCGCCTTCACAACGTCTCTCTGCATTTCGAAACTGTATGTGGGCATGCATGTTAGCGTAGACAATGATAATGCTGAACAATACAGAAGGACATATTAGTCACTTTTCGGTGTAGAGTAAGGTATAACATTGACATATAATAGTTCTAGAACATATTAAATTTTCCATAAAAAAGAAAATACTAGCAGGTGCGAGTACATAGTAAGTTGTCCATAATGGTGCTACATATTAACTTATTCAATAAAAAACGGAAATACTTGCAGATACGAGTACATAATAAATTGTCCTCAAAGGCGCTACATATAAAATACTAGCAGATACGATAAAATTGTCCGTTATTAAAAAGGAAATGTTGGGGCTTCATATTAGATGCAACCATGACACAAGAGGGTTTACGGCTGTCCAAGGACATGGTTAATCCATGCTTGGAGGTACTCTGGGTCATCCTTGATCGAACGAAAGAGCTCTCTTCTGCCCGGGTGAGTCAAGGTATCAATCATCTTTACATACGCGGCTGGGGAGAGCGATGGGAATGACTCCCTCAACTCCCTGAAAGCCTCGCAGGCGTCCTCATTTTGGTGTCGTCTCTGTGCCCCTATCCTTTCCTGAATTAGCTCCATGAATGCAGCCATGTCTGGTAGAGCTTGCTTCCCATCTCCACTCTTCCCGCGCTTAGATCCGGATGATCTCTGTGTAGCCTTGCTAACAACAGGAGGGGTGGACACCTCGTTCACATCCTCATAATCGGTATTACTTTCCTGACCCTCCATGAACTGCTCTTCTTTGGTATTGTGTGTGGCCATCGGAGCATGTGAGGAGCTGGCATAACGTCCAGTTGCGGACCCCTTCCCAATGAGGTAGGAAACCTCTTCGAAGTACAAGAAGGGACGTGAATTGTACTTGCGGTACGCCTCACCTACCTGAGAAATATAAAGTCACAATTAGTCATTGGTACGTAATCTAATTGGAGTCCTGATGACATTGCGATGGACATCATACCTCCAACCAGATGAGTTCGTCCGGTGCGATTGGACGATTTGAGACATGGTCCCATCCCCAATCGGACTTGCCCCGTAGGTACAAGTACGACGCGTGCTCCTTCTTGTAGATCTTACAACGAGATTGGATTTGATCCTTTGTGTAACACAGGCCTGCTTGTTCGTTGAACTGGCGCAAGATTCCATTCCAACCTGCAGTAGTGAATGACTTCTCACTCCATTGATTCTTGTCTCGTGCTTCCAGCATACAATGGATTAAGACCCGGTCATAAGTTGGTGTCCAGTTGATTGCCCTCCCCAGCACCAATAGTGTCACCTCCACACCCATCCACTGAGTTCTTTCCCTTACCTTGACGAGGCATTGCTTGACTAAATAAATAGTTTGGTAAATGTCACTATGTCAATAAACCTTGTTTAAAGCAGCTCTTTACAATTCAAACAGGGTCAGAACCATTTTCATACATTGCACCACCTATTGCATTTGAAAGAGGGCCTTACATTCATTTGCAAGCAACAATTCAACCAATCACACCCACAAATCAACTCCTACATTGCTCAATCTGACTCCATAAATAAAATCAGCGATATCAAATATCCACCATTCGAACCCCGACACATAAAACAGATCGACGCATACAATCAACTAGCATACAAGAAGCTACCATCCCCATCCCAAACAATCCGTGAGCCCCGAACAAGATCATACCCCATCCCCAACAATTGTGTGCAGTTGGATTAATATGCGTGCAATTGGATTCTCTTGCAATATAATCCCATGAACTAGTCCTGTTGCAATATAATCCCATGAACTAGTCGTGTACTAATAATACAATGGACCACATGATAGTCTGCATATAGAAGACACTTGGAGCAACTGCAACTCCCAGTTACTGGATGTTCTCTCTGAAACATACAGTTGCGACAACGAAACCATGCAGCTGACGCCGGGAGTCGCGTTATACATGATTAGCATGGGTTTTTCTAAAATATTTTGAGCACGAAAACGTTTTATTTTGAGTGGAAAAAAGATAATGCCTAGCAGGAATCTACCTAGTATATCCTAAACCGAAAACCCCAAGATTTCTGAAAAAAATATGACAAAAATATTGCTTTCTTACTTAACACTTCAATAGGACCAACACCGGATACGTTTTTTTTCATTGATTGGGAACCTGAGCAATGAGCAGGTTTTTAATAGATTATGGTTACACTGGGTGCCATCTAAATTGGTTTTGCAGTTAAAAATATTTACATGGTCTTCCTTTCTACGCCGGTTCCATTGAAAATGATACCAACAAAATATATCAATCTCATGCCCATGAAAGTCCACAGTCCAAGGCAGATCTAGAGAAAGTAAACTAAAACATGCTTAATAACTAAACCACAACGAAATAATTGAAAGAAGTAACAACAAAAAGCATGACAGGATGGAAAATCTTCGCATGAGAAAAGATCCAGGAACTGCAACTTTGCTTTAAAAAAATGGCGGATCTGATACATTACACAGATGAAGGCCCCAATCTTAAATTGGGTCTTGGAAGTTGCAGACAGAAGGCCCCAACCAAAAGCAAGCAATAGGCTTAAAACCAACTCAAGATCAACTCAATATCAACCAAAAGCAAGGAAAACATCCCATAAACAGAGAATAGAAAAGCCATCGACGGATCAACTGGGGGGTTACCTTGAAAGCACCTCACGGGACGCCTCGTCGCTTTCCCCCGACCACCGATCGGAAAGATCGTGCAGTAGAAGATGAAGCTCAAGCACCACCCGGTATCGCCAGTCGATCTCAAACCTTCGCGTTGTTCTTCTCAACAGGGACACACGAGAGCACCTGGAACTAGAGGAAGAAACCATCGTTCAAGTGGGGAGAAGGGGGAGGAGAGATGGAGACACGGGAGTCGAAGCACTGGCGAAGTGACGGACGCGACAACTGGGAGCCTCGAGCAGCGATGCCAGAAGACGACAAATGGGAAGAACGTTGGGTTTTGGGTGAGGGTTTCAGGCCGAAACCCGCTAGATAACCCGGGTTTTCTAACGATTGACCCGTGCTTTGGACGGGTAACCCGTGAACCGAACGGGCCCTTAGGGTTATTATCTGTTCTCCTTTCAAGGAAAGAACTATTTAGAATTCTCCATGGTCCCCAAATATCATTTCCATCGAATGTGGGGAGAAGAATGATGCCATAAGTTCCATGCTTTGATGAAGATTTTTCTTTTTGTGAAATGTAAAAGGGCATCTACGTGAGATTGGCAGTTCTCTATCTGAAACATGTAGAGATCAAGATTTCGTTACAACTTCACTCTTTCCCTGAGGATGCTTTCACTTATGACTTCTAGTAAGAGAACATAATAAATCACATGCTCTGCATGTTCTTTAGAACATATATGCACTCATTTGTTTCAACCCATAGGGGCCACGTGATACCTTGGTAAAAGATTTGTACATACAATTTCGTAGGAAACACATCCCTGTTTTCTCCCCTGCCAAAATTTCGCCAGAAACTTTAGTATTGGAGTAATCAGGCCAGGATCCACATTACTCAACACCTTGTTGCTAACTGACAGATATTTGAACTAGTGTGAATATGCACTCATTTGTTTCAACCCATTGGGGCCACGTGATACCTTGGTAGAAGATTTGTACATACAATTTCGTAGGAAACACATCCCTGTTTTCTCCCCTGCCAAAATTTCGCCAGAAGCTTTAGTATTGGAGTAATCAGGCCAGGATCCACATTACTCAACACCTTGTTGCTAACTGACAGATATTTGAACTAGTCTGAATATCAGTCTGTTTTTTTGGAGTAGGTAAATAGAAGGTTTAAAAAAGCGCGAGGTGGTTCGAGGCATTTCTCCGAAATGTGAGGCGAGGCGTAAGCCTCGAGGCGGTCGAGGCGTAAGCCTCAAATTTTAAAAAGAAAAATTAAAATTAAGCAAAATATATTAAAATATATATAATAATATTAAGGTTTTCCAAAAAACATATTCAAAATCAATTTCACATTAGTAAAAGGTACACCACATAAGCGATGAAAGAATAGAAGTTCAGAAAACTAATATTAGGCACGTGATTGTTTCCGTTATTCACAACAAAGCATAATAATTATTCTACTGCATGTGTTTCTTTTCAATTGTGCTTCTTCGTATATGTGATAAGTATTTTAATAACAAACAAATAACAACATCAAGTAGCAAACTTACAAGTAGCATAATAATTTTATAAGAATTCAAACACAATCGTGTACGTTGTGTACAATAGAACTAGTATGTATGGATGCAATATGATAAATTGAACATGATGTATACAAGATCGTCGAACTTCACTTGTTTCAAGAAATCTCTTCTCTTTGTATGGACATATTTATAGAAATATGCAAGGTTTAACATAGAAACAACAATACTAGCAAAAAAATGTATAATGTTTATGGCATAACAAGGTCATGTGCAAAGCACATAACCTAAAAATTTAAAAAAAGACATGCGCTTGAGGCTTACACCTCTGCCTCGTCTCGACCGCCTCACCGCCTCGAACGCCTCACAGCACCCTGAGGCTTATGCCTCAGAACTTCTGGGTGAGGCTTAAGCCTCGAGGCGCTTTTTGTCAAAAAACGCCTTGAGGCTTACGCCTCACCGCCTCAAGGTGCGCTTTTTAAAACAAGGGGTAAATATGAGGAAGAAGAATTTGAACCCTAGTCTTTCGGATGGTAGACACACTGCTCTACCACCAAACAATTGTTGTGGGTTATAATATTAGTCTAATTTCCTCATTGAGCATGGCATATCTGGGCCTAGCACCCACGTATATGTATAGTCTGGGTAAGTGATCTTCTTAAGTCACATGACATTTTGATATATAAGTAAATACTAGCATTCCATTGCAAGCCTCATGAAAATACAAGTGGCATATCAAAGGAGGTCACAGGGATTTGCGGGATGCACTGAACAAAAAATACATGACCTTTGCATAGTGTAGATGGAGAGGTCCCTTAGCCAACTGAAAAGACTGCTAGAAGTTGTCAAGGTTTTACTTTAGCCACTCCAAAGACTGCTAGAAGTTAAGGTGTTACTTGAAAGAGGCCATAGAACGTGCCAAAATATTTTGACCTTTGGTTTGTGTTGAGATAGTTGTACCTCTTTGGTGTTATTTCTTATTTTATTTTGTACCTCTCTTGCAATTTACTCAGGGCTTTTCTCCTATATAAGAAAGCTCCGGGGTCTCATGAATAAACAAATCATTCATTTTTCCTCCAACATGGTATCGGAGTAACGGTCCTAGACCAGGGTTCCCATATCCCACCAATCCTAACCCTACATGCCCACCCCCCATCACCATGCCGTTAGCCCGCACGTTGCCCCTCCCCCCTTCGGCAACAACTCCCTGTGCGGCAGGCCCCCCACCCCATGCGGCACACTCCCACGCCCCTGTGCCCCTGCGCACCTGCGTCCACGCGCAACTGCGCACCTGTAGCATGCAGTTTGGCGGTGTATACAAGGAGATACGGTCAGATTTTGTTCAGTTTTTCGTGATTTTCAACATATAAATCTCGTCTTCCGACTCTAGCCTGCAACAACAAGAGATGAGGATGGTTGTATAAGTCTACAGATACAACCAATCCTTTATATGATTGTGTCGACTCTTTCAGATTAGTCTACTCCTCAGTTTTGTTCGGGATATCAGCGTTTTTGTTACCATGTCATAAAACAAGGGTGCTGTTTTTTCATCTTCCGGTGCCTTCAAGGGCCCATCTTCCATCGTAAAGATGGATGGGACCAACTACGAGTTGTGGTCCATGCAGTTTCACAACATGATGTAGTGCCATAACAAGGAGCACATTGTGACGGATTCAGAGTCGGAGGACAAAACTGGGGCTAATGCTTCTTGGAAGCAAGATGATGCCTATGCTCGCATTTGGCTCTCCGAGATGCTCACCACGAAGATTGCCAATGATATTGTCAATTAACCCACGACAAAGGCTATGTGGGACATCTTAGCAGGCACTTATGGGTAGACAAAGAATGGGAGCAAAATTCTACAGTTGCAGTTTGATATATTTTTGACCAAGCAGAATGGTCGACCTCTTCATGCACACTTCTCGCATCTTAGAGGCATGTTTGAGCATCTGCATAGTTTCATGCCTATTACTACCAGCACCGAGCAACAACAGGCATATCGGAATGTCACTATGACAGAAGTCTTTCTGTCATCTCTTGACTCTGAGTACGATGCAACATGTACTCAACTACAAACTAAAGAAACGATACCTCCAATGGAGGAGGTCTATAAGAGGTTGAGCAGAATCACTACTTCATCTACTACTGTGGCTCAAACTCCCTCTGCTATGGCAACCTCCGTGGCAGAGGGGGTACTTCATTGTTTCACGGTCGAGGACCACGTGGTCGGGGAGGACTTCAGCGTGGCCCATGCTCACATTCCCACTGTCCTGGTCATTCTGAGGAGACATGCTATCTGAAGTATGGGTATCCTACTTCTGTCTGAGTTGCTGAGCAGACCGATCCTACTCCTACTGCTCCGGCTCATGATGCACGTTTTGATGATATTGTTTCCAGACTGAGAGAAATGATGACTACTCCTATCACTTCGACTGCAGGATCTTTCGATGTCGCACACACTGCTAGAGCCTCTTCGGGTTCGTCAAGTATTGCTTGTGCACTTACCAGTAGTAGCAGTTCAGATGTGTCTGATTGGATCATGGACTCTGGAGCATCTCATCATATCTGTGGCGATTGAGCGCAATTTACTTCTTACCGTCTATCCCTCCTGGTAGATCAGTTGTGATTTCCAATGGGGTTCATCTACCCATTGTTGGATAGGAGGAGATTGTTCTAGCTCCCTCGATGCATCTGCAGAATGTCATACATGATCTAGCATTTCAGATGAATCTTTTGTCTATTAGCCAGATTACAAAATATTTAAATTGTCGTGCATATTTGGTCCTTCTCTTGTGTTTCAGGATATACTCACAGGCATGGTGATTAGATGTGGTCGTGAGCATAGAGGACTTTACAAACTTTTCTAGCCTCCATGCGCTGGTGCTGCTACTATCCCTTCTCGATCTATTTCTCCTTTCATGTAGCATCTTCGCTTTGGACACCTTCCTCTGCAGAAGTTGTCATGTGTCCTCTCACAGATCTCTACTCGTACTACCTTGGAGCGTGAGATATGTCAGCTTGGGAAGCACCATCGTTCCTCTTTTCCGAGTCGTGAGAGTCGCCACGTAGTCAGCTGTTTGAGTTGGTTCACTTTGATCTTTGGGATCCTAGTCTTGTTCCTGATCATCAGGGACATCGGTTCTATATGGTTGTTGTGGATGATTTCTCTAGATTATCTTGGGTCTTCTTGTTAAAGAATAAGTTTGAAGTTGGTCCTGTTATTAATTTTTTTCTTATTGAGAATAAGAACATTTTTTCTGCTAATGTGAAATTTATTCTCACTGGCAGTGCCTTAGAGTTTTCTACTTTACAGTTGTCTGACTTTCTCGGATCTATTGGTGTTGTTCATTAGACTTCGTGTGCTTACACTTCGCAGCAGAATGTTGTTGCTAAACTCAAACATCCTTTGGATGTCACGAAGACTCTTTTGATTCAGAGTCGAGCTCCTCATTCGTTATGGGATGATGTGGTTCTCAATACATGTTACTTAGTGAACCGCATACCGTCTACTATTCTTGGAGAAAAAGTTCCTTTCTTGATTGCGTTTCTCGAGAAAGACTTATTCTCCCTTACCCCCAGAGTCTTTGGATCTGTGACTTTTGTCCACAATTTTACTCTTGGTCGTGATAAGCTCTGTCCTAGAGCTGTCAAATATGTGCTCTTCGGTTATTCTCGTACTTAAAAAGTGTATGTATGATTTAATCCTGTTAGGAGAAAATATTATGTGAGTGTTGATGTCACATTTTTTGAGTCTATTATGTATCTTTCTCCTGCACGTGACAGGTTGTTTAATGCTGACTCTCATATCTTTGCTCCATCACCTCCGTTATCTCCACCAACAAGTCCTCATGTTGAGTCTCAGTCACCTCCACCTCCACCTCCACCTCCTCCACCCTGAATCAGTTCCTACCTCGGTTTTACATTCGCAGGTCCTCTACTCGCCTTTCTGCTCCTGCGCCTTCCCCATCATCCAGCACGCCCCAGGTATGTAGTAAACACAACGTTTCTACTGATGGAACTGATGCTATGCTTGATCCACATGATACTACACTAGAGGAGCTGATACCATTGAACAAAGAGGCTGATGATCTCGATTTACCTATTGCCTTGAGGAAGCCGCGTCACAACTGTGCTACGTATCCTTTAGCTGTGCATGTTTCCTTGGACCATCTTTTAGAGGAGTACATGTGGTTTTTTATGGGCCTCTTAGCTATTACTTGACGACTTGTCATGGAGAAGGAGATGGCCGCTTTGAGTCTCGTGGTACCTGGAGTGTTGTTTCTACCCCTACTTGTGCATCTGTTGTGGGGTGAAATGGATATTTACGATGATGCAGCGGGCATATGGCAGTGTGGATCGCTACAAGGCAAAGCTTGTAGCACGTGGATTCACCCAGACTTATGGGGTAGATTATCAGAATATCTTCTCTCCAGTGACCCGACACTCGACATTATGCATTCTCCTATCAGTTGCTGTTTCACGGGATTGGCCTCTTTACCAACTTGATGTGAAGAATGCGTTTCTTTATGGAGATCTACATGAGGAGGTTTATATGCACTATGCAGCAACCAACAGGGTTTGCTGCTGAGGGGGAGTCTCAGAAGGTGTGTAGGCTCCACAAGGTGATTTACGGCCTGAAGCAGAGTCCGAGAGCTTGGTATAAGAAGCTTTTAGAGTTGATATAACATCAATGGTTTGCTTGGTCCAGTGCGGATCACCCACTTTTTGTTTAGAGGACACAGAGAGGTATTGTTGCTATTCTCGTCTATGTTGGTGATATTATTGTCACGGGTGATGGTGAGCAGGGCATTTAGGCGGCCAATGTGTTCCTAGGTCAATAGTTTGTGACCAAGGACCTTGGCAATCTTCGATACTTCATTGGATTAGAGTTCTCTAGGAACCAACATGGTCTTCTGATGATCCGGGGGAAGTTTATTACTTATCTTCTACTAGAGACAAGTATGACAGGGTGCAAGCCTGCTACTACTCCTATGGATCCAAGTATGAGATTATATGATGATGACATTTAGTAGATAGATAAGAGGAGATACATGGAGCTGGTTGGGAAGCTTCTATATGCTACCATGACCGGGCCAGATATATCCTTTGCTGTGAGCCAGTTCTTGGAACAACCCATGAAGGTTCATATGGATGTTGTTTATATGATTTTGAGATATTTGAAGTCTTCACCAGGTACTGGTCTTATATTCAGCAGAGGCGCTTCTCTTGATGTGACAACGTGTGCAGACGCAGATTATGCAGGATTCCCTAGGGACAGGAAGTCTACTTCTGATTTTGCTATTTTTGTTGGCAACTCACTTGTGTCATGTAAAAGTAAGAAGCAGACAGTGGTTGCTAGATCTAGTGCAGAGTCCGAATACCGGGCCATGGCTCAGGGAAGCACATAGATGATGTGGGTATGGTCGGTTTTGACTGATCTTGCAGTTGATGTACATCTTCCTATGCAGCTTCTATGTGACAATCAGGCAACACATTTTATTGCAAATAATCTTGCATTCCATGAATGTACAAAGCATATAGAGGTGGATTGCCACTATACCAGAGACATGATCCAGAAGGCTCTCATATCTACTTCTCATGCTTCTACTGGAGATCAGACTGCTGATATATTCACCAAAGCTCTTACTAGAGGTCCTTTCCAAAGATGATGTAAACAATCCTCCATGTCCTTGGTATCTTACTAATGAATGAAGATAGGGGAACTACATGCTAACCAGTAATTGATCTAGAAAGAGAGCTTTCACCATTTTCTTACATGGGTTGATTCTAGGGCTGACACAAGTATTAAGACATTTCATACGTGGGTGGTTAAAAATGGCGGAGACTCAGATGGTCAAACAATTGCACATCTGATTAAATCCCTGAATTTGTTAATCTTGAGTATGGGCCAATGCCATTCATTTTGTGTTTTTATTTTTTTACTGAGAAGATCCTTGTATAATATGCAAATGTGTGGATCTTACATGAAAAATATTTCTGGATAGTTTTATGTCTAATAAGAAAAAGAACTGACTAGGACCCCCTATGAAGGAAACTGGTCTGGATAAATGGCAATGATTTTTTGAGCACCAAAGGTTGACGCTCTGAGATGCATGTACATCCACCAATTCATTCAACTAATAACAAGTAAAAGGTTATAACCAGTACAGCTAACACCCATTAAGAACAAGAGCACACCCTCGTCAAATACGAGCCCTTGTAAACATAAACTACATTCTGCATAGTATTTTTCATCTTTGAACACCACCGAATCCCTCTGCGTCTATAGGATCCAGAGAACCACTAGTGGTCGACTCCGTTGCTGTTTTCTATATAAGTTTGCTCCCTCCGTCCAATCCTAAAATTCCTCCAAAGCCCTTCTAATGTGGATACTGTAGAAATATTATTATGTCTATTTCACAGTTTATATTATTCTCTTCCATCTTATGTAATTTACCTGTGGAGCTTTTCTTCTAATATAAGAGAACCCTAGGGTTATTTGGAATATAGAATTTGATCTTTTTCCCAACATGGTATCAGAGCAGCGGTCCTAGACCGGAGCTCTCGTACCCAAGAAAAAACCCTAGCCCTCACCCACCGCCCCTACTCATGCCGCCTCCTACGAGCCCCACCACAACCCTTGTAGCTCCTGCCGTCACCTCCGTCACTCCCTGCAGCTGTTGCCTATTGTCGCATCTTCTTTCCACAACGATTGCGTTTTGCAGCAGAGGTCGTTGATGTGATTGGTTGCATAAGTCTACACATGCAACAACTTCCACGTATGCCCGTGTGGACGAATCTTCCTTTAGTCTATAAACCCTAATTTTTCTCAATCCGACAATATGCCAGAAAACAAGGTTGACATCCTCGCCACAAGCGCTTTCTGATGTCCAACGCCGTTAGTCAAGATGGACGGGATAAATTATGAAGTATGGGCCATGCAGTTCATGAGCCTCATACAGTCTACTGGTAAGAAACATTTTCTTACTGAAGAGAAGCCAATTGAGAAAACTAGGGTGAACGCCTCATGAGAGGCGGACGATGCTTATGCACATGTTTGGTTATCTGGTACGTTGACGATAGAGACTGCAAATGATGTTTACATCAACCCATCGCCAAGGCGATGTGGGACATTCTCGCGACCACCTATTCCCAAGCAAGGAACGAGATGAAAATTCTGCAACTGCAACATGTCATTTTCACTGTCAAACAGAATGGACGCCCCCTTCATTCTTTATGCGTCTCTTCACAGCATGTTCGAGAAGCTCCACAATTTCATGCCCCTTGCTGCTACCCATGAGCAGTAGAAGTCATACAGGAACACCACCATGGTTAACATATTTCTAGCGGCACTTGATCCAGAGTATGATGCTGCTTGATCACAGTTACTTGCGGATGCTATTATTCCTCCCTTGGAGGAGGCTTGCCACAGACTCTGCAGATCACTGCCCCATCATCTGTCTCTAGTCAGACCTCTTCTGCGATGGTCGCCTCCTACAGTAGGGAGGCTCTTTTCAGTTTCGTGGACGTGGATCTCGTGGTAGAGGATGTCGTATTCGTCAGCCATGCATATATTGCCACTGTCCAGGACACTCGAAGGATACATGCTACACCAAGCATGGATTTCCCGTATTTGCTCGTATAGCTGAGCAGGCTGAGCCCCTCACTGCTCCTACATTTGATCAGAGGTTTGATGACTTTATGTCTCGATTACGAGAGATTATGCCTCCTACAGGTTCTCATGCTTCCCTGCCTGCATTAGGAGCTCATTCAGATGTTGTAGCTTCTGCTTCTGCCAATACCTTAGGTAGCATCTATGCTCTTCCCAGTTGTCATAGAACTGATATTACAGAGTGGATTATGGATTCTAGGAATCAGTTTGGTGAATACATATAGATTCCGCCTAACAGTTCAGTTATCGCAGCCATGGCCTCAAATTTCAGTGAAATTCGGTCGAATTTCTGTCGAATATCGATATCCTGTCGAAATCGAAATTCGACCGAAATGGCCGAAATGACCGAAATATGAGGGCCCTAGTACAAAAAATGACCGAAATTTCGATTGAATTTCGATCGAATTCCATCGAAATTTCATTTTGGTCGGTCACCGAAATCGACATTTAGGGCCTTGATCGCAGCTGATGTGACTCATTCTCCAGTTGCAGGATATAAAGAGATCAGTTTGACTCCTTCAATGCATCCACAAAATGTGCTGCGTGCTCATGATTTTTTTGTATGAATTTATTGTCTATTAGTCAGATTACGAAGGATTTACATTGGCGTGCTATTTATGATCCATCTTCCCTTGTATTTCAGGACCTTCTTACGGGCAGGGTGATTGGTTGTGGCCGTGAGCAGGGCAACTTCTATCTACTGGTCCGTACTTCATATGCTGGTTTATCTTCTCATCTTACATGATTAATCTCTCCATTTATGCGGCACTTGCGCTTTGGTCACCTTCCTTTTCAGAAGATGTGTCACGTTCTTCCTCAGATCTCACCTCTTTCATCCTTCCAGTGCGAGGCATGTTAGTTAGGAAAGCATCACCGGTCTGCTTGTCCTATTCATCTGGGTTGGAGTAGTAGCTCTCTTTTTGAGTTGATTCATGTATACATTTATGATCCAAGTCGTGTATCCGATTTCCGGGGACAGATTTTATCTAGTGGATGTAAACGATTTCTCTCATTTGTCCTGGATTTTCTTATTAAAAAAATAAATCTGAGGCTAGAAATGTGATACAATCTTTTATCAACGAAGTAAAGAATATATTTTCCTTTACAATTAAATTTGTGTGAACTGACAATGCATTGGAATTTTTTAGTCTTGCACTCTCACAGTTCTTATCTCATGGTATTGTTCGTCAAACTTCATATGCCTACACGTCTCAACAAAATGGTGTTGCAGAACATAAGCATCGCCACGTACTTGATGTTACTTGAACCATTCTCATTCAGAGCCATGCTCACATTCATTCTGGGGTTGCTTGTTATCTTGTGAATCGCATGCCCTCGTCTGTTGAGATATATATCTTTGTCTTTCTTTTATGTTTCTCTATTTCTTCAATCTACTTTATGTAATTTTTATAGAGCTTTTCTCCTATATAAGAGAGTTCTAGGGCTACGAGGAATGCCTCTTTCTTTTCACATCCTTTCACATGGTATCAGAGCGATGGTCCTAGACCGAAGCCTATGCCTTAGAGCCCCGTCCCACCAAAACCCTAACGCACACTTGCGCCACCAATCTTCCAGGCGCTACCGCCGCCCTTTGATCGGAGGCCGCGTGCTACCACCAGGTGCTGGTCGTCAGAAGCAACTGCTCCCAACCGCCGCTGGCCGCTCTTACCGCAGCCAGGTGCAGGCTGCCGGAAGCGGCTGCTCCAGCTGTCGCATGCCGCTCTTGCCGTCACCTGCTGCTTCTACCTGTCGCTTCGCAGGTCGCCGCCCAGTCGTAGCCTCGTAGGCCACGAGCAACGGCTTGCTCCTGCTCCGTCGGTCACTCCCGCTGCTGCAGGCCATCTCCTGTCCGCAGCCGGCGTCGTTGTCTCTAGGTAGGTCTGTTCATGGGTTTCTAGGGTGTGCCGTGATCATCTAAACACCCTAGTTACCCGAAGGATCCTCCAACGGATGGAAGACGTTGTGGCACGAGTCTATACCCACAACCATCTTCCCATATGTCAGTGTAGACGCATGTCTTACTTGTTGCAGACCCAGTCTTGAAGATCGTTGTCATCATGTTTGACAACAAAGCTAATGTTTCATACCTGGGTGCCTTCAAAGGTCCAGTACCCATCGTCAAGATGGATGGAACAACTTATGAACTGTGGGCTATGAAGTTCATGAGTTTAATACAATGCAATAACAAGAAGCACATCCTCATGACGGAGGAGCCTAGTGACAAGATTAGGGTAAATGCCTCATGGGAGGTAGACGATGCATATGCATGTGTGTGGCTATCTGGGACTGTATCAACAGAGATAGCTAATGATATACTGAGTCAACCTACTGCAAAGGCTATGTGAGACATTCTCGCCGCTACATACTCTCCGGTGAAGAATGAGTCGAAGATACTACAACTCCAGCACGATATCTTCATGTCAAAGCAGAACGATCTCCCCCTATACACTTCTTTAAGGGGTATGTTTGAGAAGCTCCGTGGTTACATTCCCTCGACTGCTACACTAGAGCATCTCAAGGCATATAGGGACTCTGTGATGATTGGGATCTTTTTGGAAGCTCTTGATCTTGAGTACAATGCTGCTCGAGCCCAGATTCTTACCGATGCCACTATATGTCCAATGGAGGAGGCATATCGCAGATTGAGTAGACTCTACATATCCTCTGGTGGTAGATTCTCCGTATCCTCTGGTGGTACCTCCCAGTCTCAGACATCTTCAGCTATGGCTGTATCTCGTGGTAGGGGGAGCTCCACACCGTATTGTGGTATAGGGGCCTTAACCATGGTAGAGGAGGGGGTGGTCGACCTCGTCAGCCGTGCACCTACTGTCATAGGTCAGGGTACTTTGAGGAAACATGCTACTCTAAGCATGGGTTTCCTGCTTCAGCTCGTGTTGCAGAGCATACTCAGTAGGTTGGGAGTCCATCACCGGTTTCTGATCAGAGATTTGACGAACTTGTGGTATGACTCAGGGAGATTATGCTTACTCCTCGGTTAACCAGCTCTCCTTCAGGCTCTTCAGAGGTAGCTGCCTCAGCATCAACATCCATATCATGTACATCCATGGGATCAAATTTCAGTGAAATTTGATCGAATTTCGATTTCCGCGGATGACCGAAATTCGGCCGAAATTGCCTATATCGATTGATATTTGGCGGGCATGTTCAAAAAGTGACCGAAATGGCCGAAATTTCGGTCGAATTTCAACCGAAATGTCGTTTCGGTCCATCACTAAAACGAAACCGAAATACGGCATTTAAGGCCTTGGATACATCATATGCCTTTACTAGCTATTACAGGGCAGATTTGTCAAAATGGATTATGGATTCAGGAGCATCCCATCATCTCTATGGTGATAGAGGACAGTTTAATACTTACAGTCCGATTCAGTCAGGATGTTCAGTTGTGATAGCAGATGAGACACTCTCCTATTACTGGTCTGGGGGAGGTGCAGTTAACTCCTGCAACGCGGCTTCAGAATGTTCTTTATGGTCCTGAATTTTCTATGAATTTACTATCAATTAGTCAAATCACCTAGGATTTACACTATTGTGCCATTTTTGACACTTCTGCTCTTGTTTTTTAGGACATTCTTATGGGTCAGATGATTGGATCTGGCCGTGAGCAAGGTCTCTATAGACCGGTACTATCTCTTTATGACGGTGCTTCTTCTCTTCGCAATGGATCTGTTTCTCCCTATATGTGGCATCTCCAGTTTGGTCATCTTTTTCTGCAAAAGCGGTGTCATGTTCTTCAATAGATCTCTCCTCGCTCTATCTTTCAGTGTGAGGTCTGCCAGCTTGGGAAGCATCATCGGTCCTCATTCCAGAGTCACCAGGGTCGAAGCAGTCATAGTCCGTCTAAGTTAATCCATTTTGATATTTGGGATCCTAGTCGTGTCCCAGATCATTAGGGGCATAGGTATTATCTTGTTGCAATTGATGAGTGTTCGAGACTGTCTTGGGTTTTTCTTCTTAAGAACTGATGTTGGTCTATTCAGTCCTTTATTACGGAAATAAAGAATATCATTTCAGCGAATGCCAAGTTTATACGTTCAGATAATGCGCTAGAATTTTGCAGTACCGAACTTTCCCAATTTCTTTGATCCTATGGTATTGTGAATCAGACATCTTCGAGGGTTTTCAGAGGTTTGTTGTGAGACTATCAACTGTGAAGATACCACGGTCTTATCAGGAAGCGTTGCAGAGTAGTCAGTGGCGTTTGACGATGGAGGAGGAGATGGCAACCTTACAATTTTGTGGTACGTGGAGTGTTGTACATGATCCTCTAGGTGCATCTATTGTTGGCAACAAGTGGGTGTTTACTGTGAAACACCAAGCAGATGGTACTGTGGACAGATATAAGACATATTAGTTGCTCGTGGGTTCACCCAAACATACGGGGTTGATTACCAAGATATTTTTTTCTTTAGTTGCGAGACATTCTACGTTGCGGATTCTTATTGCGGTTGCTGTGGTCCGTGATTGGCCGCTTTTCCAATTAGGTATCAAGAATGCTTTCTTGTATGGAGACCTGCAGGAGGAAGTTTACATGCAGCAGCCACCTGGGTTTACTGCTGAGGGGGAGTCTACTATGGTGTGTCGACTTCATAAGGCTATATATGGTCTTAAGCAGAGCCCGAGGGCTTGGTTTCAGAAGCTCTCAAAGTTGATTGAACAGACGAGGTTTGTCATATCTACCGCAGATCGTTCTCTTTTTGTCAGGAGAACCCATAGAGGTAACGTTCTGATTTATATTGATGATATTATTGTTACTGGCAGCGATGAACATGGCATTCGGGCAGCTAAGGATTTCCTTGGACGATAGTTTTTGACCAAGGACCTTGGCAAGCTGTGCTACATTATTGGCCTAGAGTTTGCAAGAAATCATCATGGTATGGTAATAACGCAAAGGAAGTATGTCACTGATCTCTTATCTGAGACAAACATGACAGGTTGTAGACCTGCAACTACCCCAATGGATCCTAATGCCAGGCTCTATGTTGATGACTATGAGGTGGATAAGAGACCGTACAGAGAGCTAGTAGGGAAGTTGTTGTATATTACTATTACCATGCCTAATATACATTTGCCTTTAGCAGAGTCAGCCAGTTTATGGATTAACCTAAGCAGGTTCACATGGATGCAATTAACATGATCTTGAGGTATCTGAAGTCTTCTCCAGGTGCAGAACTTTTATTCAAGAGAGATACGTCTCTCACAGTTAGTGGATGTGCAGTGGAGTTTACATCGGGTGTCCCGATGATAGGAAGTCAACTTCAGGTTTTACTGTGTTTGTTGGTAGCTCGCTGGTTTCCTGGAAAAGTAAGAAACAAACAATTGTAGCTAGATCTAGTGCTGAATCAGAGTATAGGGCCATGGCCCAAGGGAGTACGGAAATGATATGGGTCAAGTCTGTCTTGACTGACCTAGCTATTGAGATGCCTTTTCCTATGCACCTCAAATGTGATAATCAAGCAGCTCCATTCATAGCTAATAATCCAACCTTTCATGAAAGAATAAAGCACATTGAAATTGATTGTCATTACACTCGTGATTTGATTCAGAAGGGACTTATCTCCACTTCTCATGTTACTTCAGACGATTAGATAGCATGCATGTTTACCAAATCTTATGCGAGGGGTCCTTTTCACCGTTGTTGTTCCAAGCTGAGCATGATATATATATATGCTCTAGCTTGAGGGGGAGTGTTGAGATACATATCTTTGTCTTTATTTTATATTTCTCTATTTCTTCAGTTTACTTTATGTATTTTCCCGTAGATCTTTTCTCCTATATAGGAGAGCTCTAGGGCTACGATGAATATATCTTTCTTTTCACAACCTTTTACATCATCTATACTGGGTGAGAAAATTCCTTTCTTACTGGCCTTTTCCGAGAAGGATTTGTTGATTTTTTCTCACTCACCGTGTTTTTAGCTCAATTTCCTTTGTACATCAGTTGTCTCCTGGTCTTGATAAGCTCTCTCCTAGAGCTGTCAAATGTGTTTTTGTTGGGTACTCCGGGACACAGAAGAGATATAGATGCTATGCTCCATTGTGCAGGAAGTATTATGTAAGTGCTGATGTCTCTATATGCCACATGAGATAGGTTGACCTCATCTGATTCAGATGATGAGATCTATATGCCACCTCCTCCTTCAAGCCCATCACCACTTCCCGCTGTGCTTGTTGCTCCACCTCCACCACCTCATCCTGTACCATCACCACACACTTTCCTTATTTCACCCTTGCCATGGTTCTATACTTGTCGACCGGCTTTTGCTCATGGCCCTCTGATGAACGCCAAAATTCGCCTCTTTAATATAGATAAATAAGTCGTAGTACAGGAGGCGAATTCGGTTCAGCAAAAACCATGATCTTTGAATGTCGTGGACTATTTATACTTGGCAAGTCTACCAAGGTCGATCACAGGGACACGGCTGCCTAATTCAGCTATTGAATTTCGATTCATTAAGCTCAGAGTGAGTTAATTCCAATTTCAGGTTCACATGCAAATTATAAAGCAATGCTATGATGCATGCATTTTTTTTATCGATTTTTATGCAATTATAGAGATGCATGAGCAAATATGCAAGAGAAATTATGCACAGATTAAACACTACAATTATACCCTAAAAATTATGAGCAACATGATATAAATGAAACTAGTGTCAATTTAATCGCAACAATAAAGAGTGGTCATCAAATCCAAGCAAGACAAGGAGGGCACGGCCCATTTGTCACATAAAAATTCACTTAAATTAAAACAGTGTCAAATAAGACAATTAAGCATGCTAGAATGTAGAGGACAAAATAAGGATCAAAACGACACTAAAATCATGCAATTTGGACCTACGATGCTCAAGTTATGCTAAAAACAGTGCAAGGGCATAAATGTAATAAAAATGCAATGAAAATAAAGGATAAATATTGCATTTAGGTCCCTGGAAGGACCTAAATGCAATTATGAAAAACCGCCTGGGGGTCCTATGCAATTTTCCCATGCGCGCAGGGACCTGTTTGTAATTTCCAAAACCCGGCGGGGCATCCCTGTAAAATACCCCAGGCGCGCACGTGATGCACGCGCCTGGAGGACCAAAATGTAATTCTTCAAAACATCGGGGTCTTCTCTGCAATTTACCCAGCACCTCACGTGCGCTGCACATGAGGGGCTAGGCTCGGGTCACAGCCGCAGGTTCGGGCACACGTGGCTTCATTGAGGGGGTTCGGGTCGAGGCTCGGGAGGTCCTGCGCCTGCAGCTTCGTTTGGAGCTTCGGGTCCACGTGTCATTATCATGGCCGTCCGATCCATCTGATCGGACGGCGACTGTACGTCGTCCTCCTCCGCAGGCCGCTGGAGAAGGCAGGGCTCCGGCGACCTGCCCTTGGCTCAGCCATGCCTCGCGAGGTCCTCTGAGGGTCGTGGAAGCATGCTGGAGGTCTAGCGGAGAACTCGGAGCATCGGCGAGGCTCCGTGGATGATCGGAAGTATCGTACGGCGAAGCCTCGCCGGAGGAGAATATCTTGAAGGAGCTCCGATGCCAATTCCGATCAATCAATGTACCTGCAAGAGGGTCAGTCATAGCCGAAGCGAGTGCATGTGGGTGCGAAGGCTTGTGAGTGAGCGGAGGCCGTGGAGGCGACGAGAAGTGATGGCCAAGGTCGTCTTCTCCGGCGGAGCAGGGGAAGAGGGTGTCGGAGCGAGGGAGGATCTGGAGAAGGGATAGGGGATCGGCGAGGATGCTGGAGGCGTGGCGGATGTGGTCGAGTGATTGGTGGAGGGGGACGATGACTGTAGGAGGCGTGATAATTTGGAGAAAATGAAGGAAAAAGCAAGGAGGGAGAGGACCTCATCGGGGAGGGGAACCCGGTGGCGGAGAGGCCTGTGTTGGACCTCGAGGAGTTCCGGGGATCTTCGCCCAGTCTGGTCAGCCGTACCAGAGAGCTCAGAGGTGGCCGGAGGCACACCGAAACGTGGCAGAGGCGCTGCGGGTCGACACCGAACCAACCCCGTCATCACCTCGACATTCCGCCCCTCCGCTGTACCGGAGGGGCGGAGGAGGCTAGGGGAAGGTCCAAGAATGGTGGACAAGGCTCATCGGTGGCGGGCGAGGGTTTAAATAGGCGGAGGTATCCGGCGGTTACATGGCGGATGGAGCGTTTTTGCGAGGAGGTTTAATGGTGAGGGGGGGTAATGGCGAGGGGTATGGAGGTTGCGCGGGGATGTCGGACGAAAGGGGTACGCGGGGCGGCTGTTAGGAGTATGAAAAGGTGGCTGGAGCGCCTTCCAAAATAGGAAGGGGGCGGTGGTTTGGCGAGGCGTTACGCCTGTAGTCGGAGGTAGACGATGATCGAGGGCCGTTGGATCTAACGATCCAACGGCTGCGGTTGTAGCGCTTGCGGAGGGCCACGATAGATCCTCAGGATCTGATCGTGTGTCTAGGAGAGAGGCGAACGTGAGTGGTTAGGATTGATCAATGGGGGTGATCTAACGGTGAGGGTTTAAAGGGGGTCGTGGCACGTTGAGGGGCGTTAGATGATGAGTGGATCGGATGGCTGCGATGAAGGGATGACATGGATGAATGGGAGGCGTATGATGAAGGGCTATCGAGTGGCTATGGTTAACGCGGAAAGGAGCGGGTGAGATCAGTTCTGGGGATCTGATCTGATGGCTGAGAAGGGCGCTGGTGATGGAGGGTGAGGATGGAGGCGATCAGGGGGGATCCGACGGCCCAGGAGGGGTGCTGGGTGTTAGCATGGGAAGCGGGCCACGTGCGCGGCCCAGAGGGCGCCACGTGGCCCAATCAGAGTAATTTAAATATAAAAACAAAGAAAATTAGAAAAGAAATAGTTAGAGGCCGAATTAGAAAAAAGTCAAAACATGAAAGTTGCTCGTCTCGACAAGATCTACAACTTTCATGTTGGTCAAAAAGCCAAAAGAGGTCATTTGTACAAAACGTATTTTTAGGGGTATTTAGGGGAATAAAACACCAAGTTTGTGGTTTTGAGATTTTTTTGTATTTTTTATCTTGTTAAGGGTCACTGAAATATAAACAACTATTCTACCTAATTTTTAGAGATTTTTGAGGATAAAATAATTACAAGAAAAATACGGGAAATTAAATACAAATAATTATAGGTTAATTATACACAATATAGTACAAGATAAAAACAAAGAATTAAAGGTAATTTTATTGGATTAATTAAGACAGGGGTTTTAATATGCGGCTTTTATCACGATGAATACGAGATTCATCACCCTCATCCATCATCCAACACGTCTCAGGTTTGTTCTGAATACATTTATTTCTACTGATGGATCTGGAAATGTGTTTAAGCAGGAACCTTTGCAGGAGGATGACATATAGATTGAGAAGATCCCCAATGACTTGGATGTACATATTGCAATTCAGAAACTAAGGCATAAGTGTGCATCGTATCCTCTCGCTTTCCATATTTCTTTTGATCGCATGGCATGGGATTTCAAGAAGTTTGCAGTTGGTTTATCTGCCGTGGAGATTCCACGGACTTACCAGGGGGCCTTTAGATATAGTAGGCGGCGTCTTGCCATGGAAGAGGAGATGGCTACGCTACAGTCGCGTGTCACCTAGAGCTTGGTCCCTGCTCCTAGTGGAGTGTCTATTGTCAATTGCAAGTAGGTGTTTACTATCAAACACCCCATCGATGGAAGTATTGATCGTTATAAGACCAGATTAGTTGCACGTGGGTTCATTCAAACTTATGAGGTAGACTATTTGGACACATTCTCTCTGGTTGCTCACCACTGCACATTTCGAGTTCTCCTTGATGTAGCAACGATATATGATTCATCTTTATTTCAGCTTGATGCCAAAAATGTCTTTCTGTATGGTGATCTCCAGGAAGACGTCTGCATGCAGCAGCCTCTGGGGTTTGCTGCCGAGGGAGAGTGTCAACATGTTTGTAGACTTCAGAAGGTCATCTGTGACCTTAAGCAGAGTCCAAGGGCTAGGTTCCAGAAGTTCTCGGGCTTGATTGAGAAGTAAGGATTCAAGAGATCAAATGCAGACCATTCGTTGTTTGTTTAGAGGACTTATAGAGGTACGGTCGCTATTATGGTCTATGTTGATGATATCCTTGTTATAGGAGATGATGTACGATCAGCAAGGTCTTGTGATGACCCAAAGAAAATAGGTTACAACTATGCTAGTTGAGACACGTATGACTGGGTGATGAACTGCCACTACTCCTATGGATCCGAGCATGAGTTTATACAATGATGATACATAGGTGGACATGAGAAGATACAGAGAATTGACGGGAAAGATACTTCATGTTACCATCACTATGCCAGACATCACATTTGCGGTTAGTAGGGTCAATTAATTTATGGAGCAGAACCCATACATGTATATATGGATGCAATCCGTATGATTTTGAGATATTTGAAGTCATCCACACGTGCTGGATTGCTGTTCAGAAAAGGGACATCTCCCACTATCACAACTTGCCTAAATGCATACTATGCAGAATGTCCTATGGATAGGAAGTTGACCTCAGGCTTTGCTGTATTTGTTGGCGGCTCTTTAGTGTCTTGGAAGAGCAAGAAACGGACCATGGTTGCCAGGTCTAATGCTGAATCAGAATACAGAGGAGCTATGGCACAAGGGGCATAGAGATGATGTGGGTCCGAGTTGTTTTAACTGACTTATATACCGATGTGCCACTTCCTATGTAATTACAATGTGATAATCAGACAACCTTATTGCAAATAATCATGCTTTTCATGAGAGAACTAAACATATTGAAGTAGTTTGCCACTATACATGCTATATGATTCAGAAAGGCTTTATTTATACTTCTCATGTAAGTTCAGGAGAACAAACTGCATACATTTTCACCAAAGCCTTACTCAGAGAACTATTTCAGAAGTGTACACCCAAGCTAAGCATGATTGACATCTATGCTCCATCTTAAAGGGGAGTGTAGAGATATTATTATGTCTATGTACTGTTTTCGCAGTTTATATTCTTTTCTTCCATCTTATGTAATTTACCCACGGGCTTCTCCTCTATATAAGAGTGTCCTAAGGTTCCTTGGAATATAGAATTTGATCTTTTTCCTAACAAATATCTTCACTCATGAAACACCCATTGATCTCCAAACAACGTCTGCATCCTCCTCACCATCCGCACATACTGGACAAGTATTTTATGATTATCAATTCCCCACCTACTCCTAAATGCTTTCTTGACCAGCCAATTCCTTCTCAACAATCAAGCATGGGACCTTGGCCTTCAATGGTGCTTTTGCACCCCGGATTAACTGACGATCTAAAAGTAAAAACCTGGTCCACAATTGGGTGAGAACCTTTCAGAACATTGTATTCATCCTTAGCCATAAAATCATCCTTTCTCCTTTCCCAAGCATCCAATATCCCTCCTCTCGGATTCACGCTTTCACCAACATGATAAAAAAAGCTGGTCTGATATGGGACGATGCAAATATCGTTAAGCACACCCTCTCCAACAATTCTCAACCTACACCTTCCCGTTGCGAACAATGGCATGATTAAGAAAATAAAACTATTAAGAAAGAAAAGAGGTGAAAATTATAAAATTAGATGTTAGGCAGCACCACAAGGGGATAGGTGGCAGCGAGAGTTGATTCAGCATTCAAAATTGAACCAGGGAAAGTAGCCATAAATCTGTAGAATATTGGGAGGGGATTGCTGTCACATTTTGCCCACATATTGAGCAGTGTATGTAAAAATTGCAGTTTTTTTTGTTTCTGAAGAACCAATCTTGAAATAGTCAAGATGTAGCTTGTGCCATCATCCTGGGTGAACAGCAGCACCATGGGAGCATGTGGCATGCTAGTTTCTATAATCTTTTTCCACTTTACACATCCAGAGTTACAGGAGATGATGGCATAAGATGGAGTTTGTTTGTAAGGTATTGAGTAAAAAGGATTGTCATGCATCGTGGCTCGATAACCCATCTTGTTAGTGACACTTGACATCCAATATGTGATGGTTATAATTTTCTGATTGGTCTGGACAGTCAACCCCATCAAGTTACCGACGTTGCATATTTCCACTCATCCATAGGCAGAAGTGTTCCTGTTTTTCACCTTGTAAACTACGATGACAATATATTTCATTGTTTTCCTGCAACTGCATGGATTGATGATTATTATCTTGATTGATGTACTTGCCAATTTGTCTGCTTGTCCTCGTGGTTATGTTTTTTTGGCTTTGTCCAGGTGAAAATCAGGACCAGCTTGAGGGTGCGGTTGAGAATGAGAATCCAGCTGAAGCGGAAGCAGTGGATGGAGGGAATGGTGGGAATTGGTGGGCAATTGTTCACGAGATTCGGATGATTGCCATTGGCTTCATAACCTCTCTGCTTCCTGGCTTTCACCCCCATAATGACTAATGGACTCAGGTTCTTTCTAATATTTAAACTTATAATCAAAACATCAGAACAATGGTGATAAAGGACCTCCAATAGTGTTTATTGCAATAGTCTTTCTGAAAAAAACGACCCAATATTCAATCTATGTAATGTAAAAGGAAGATGGTATAGGTTCATGTTCTTTGCTGTTTGGTAATGAAGTTAGTAAGAAATTTTGCAAATTACGTATGCTTATTTAGCAACCTTCTGATGTGGCCTGGCCGAAGGGGCGCTGTTTGTAATTTGCTTGCGATTTTATTCCATTTTCTAGTTCACTTTTGAATTTTCAATTAGCAAGTTTTTTATTATTGTCAGCACCTAATAGGGTTTTTGTCTTAAATAAAATGAACTGAACAAATCATCTCCCCACTCAGTCAACTAAAGTGGTTGATAAGATTGATAAGAAATGATGATAATTGAAGAATGAGTCCAGACTAAGCCATCCAAGATCCGACATCTTAAGAGACAGGAGAAAGGATGAAGAATGATGACCACAGAGATACACAAGAAATAAAATGGAGGAAATGAGAAAAGGCTCAAACGAACAAAGCAAAAGGAATGATACAAGAAGTAAATAGAAAAAGGTGGAAGTTTGCACGGCTGTGATATTTGACCTTAATCTAGATCAAACAAGACACCAAAGCAAAGGAGTTTGCCAACACAACACAAGTGAAGCCATCAGGGTTCGACTATTATCTTGGTAGTTTTTATTGTTTATTTTTTAAGCAATCTTATAGCAAGTCATTATCTGCCCTACATGACAGTGAATACTACCATACAAGTGTCATGTACTTCCCACTTCCTTTGTAACATGTATCATGTACTTTTTTAAGAATCCATGTGATTGGGTCTAGATCCACTACTCAGTCAAAGAACTGAAGAGGAAGCGGATTGGCAAAAGTGATGCTTCCTTGCGGGGTACTCGATCATGGTACGATGAGATGGGGACCTGCCATCGTAGTTCTCCTATGCTCCGTAATTCAGACCAAGCACACAAGTAGACTCAACCCAACCTGCCCAAGCACCGATAGAAGGGCCAATACCTCGTGAATCTAGTCAATCAACAAGGCAATATCCAGGATGGGATTTTGGCTCTATTTCCTAGGCATGTGCCTCACTCTGTTTGGAATGTACCTGGAAATAACGTGGGCTTGTATGAACCTAATACAATGAAGTCCGTTATAGATTTTAATTATGGTCAGCAACCCCTTTATTTTAATTTTAGGTTTTCTTTTTTTGAGTATTTTCAATAGTAATCGCTTAATAAATTATCTGATTCTCGATTATTCTAAGTCCAAGAAAACATGGGGAGAAGTCGGAAAAGCCAGTACACAAGAAGACTATGGATGCATGCACGAGATAGAAGGCGTACCTTGCTCCAGCACTTTACATGCAAAATGATCTGCACATGACATAATACTAATCTATATGCAATGAAATAGTTGAAATCACCCTAACAGGAAGTGCTATTATCGTGAAGAACCAATTGATTTATTCTAGGTCCAAATATATGAGAGAGTATATGCACATGCGATAATTAGGGATTTGGACCTAGATACGGAGCAAGCAACCCCGATGTCTAATGACTCAATCGACAAAGACATAAACTAGCAAAAAGACGAAAAGCACAAATCATGAGAAACAAAAATAAACAAGTGGGAAAATAGGGAGAATAAAAGATTAAAGGCGAGAAGACACAATAAAACCATGCGGACCCCAAGTAAACAAACACTTGATAAAATAGATAAGTAATGTTCAAGTATCTTGAGAGCCTTTGTCATGTATTATTACAATAATAATATCTCTCTTACCAAAAATTAAAATAAAATTAAGACAATGCTATTGTGCTCTACTCTTCTCCTCGGTCTTCTTTGAAACTCTCTCCTATCGACCTCCTAAGAATAGGATGGCCTCCACTTAATGAGGTTGCTCAGGTCCTCCTAAGAAGTCCTCGATCCGTAGGCCCTAGCAATAAAGTCAACAAAAGAAGATCAGAACAGAGAAATGATTATTGAAATAAAAATCAGATTTATAATAAAGAAAACATGCTACATACACGAGCTATACTACTTGTTGCTCCATGACAACGATGCCATTTGTTGATTCGATCGAGCCAAGGTACTAAAAGTCTGGTCTTGGAGGGCCGACGATGTTCGAAAAATCAGATCTGACAATCATTGTATCGATCACTCTCACAGCACGCGACACTCGATACCAGTTAATTCAATAACAATTAACCTACAAATGATAGATAAATAAGATAAAAATGAATGTGAGCTTAAATTATTATAGCTCTACAAAAATGTGTATAATGACAAGCAGTATAAAGGTCGAACTTAGGGAGTAAATGATGTATAGGTTAATTATTAATTAATTACTTATTATTAATAATAATATTTTTTGTATTTTTTGTTATTTTATACTTTTTCTTATTTTTATGCGGGTTTTGAGTTATATTCGATTTTTATAGATTTTTAATTATTTTTATTTTTTTTCTAGATTTAAATTTTATTTTTTTAATTGTGTAAAATTTTAATTTCTTTTTTATTTTTAAAATAATATATATACTAATAATGATATTATATCTATTATATAAGCAATGGGTTTGATGGGGCTACCCCTACGTCCATTTTTCACTTTATTTTGAAAAATATCACCATGTATATTCATACGCACGCACACACACATATACATCCAATATACCATTCGAATTTCGTCAGAAATAGAGACTCCTATGCCCTCCATCTAGAACAAGTCGATTACAACAATGTTTAGACCTTTAAAATTACATGTTATAGATGATGGGCATATGAGTCTCTATTTCTAACGAATTTCGAATGACATATTGGAGGGATATATATGAATATACATGGGTTTTATTTTTCAGAAAAACAAAAAAATTGCGAAAATGATGCAACGAGCTGCCCCATGGGGACAACCCCATTTTTCCATAAGTAATATATAGAATATATAGTATAGATATGGTTTTGTATTTTTAAATATACATAAATATAGTTAAAATATAGAAAATGAATAGTTTTGAGGATTTTCATAATTTTCTCCAATTTTTGTAATTTTTAGATTGTTTTTATTTTTTTATGTATTTTAAGTAATAAATAGACCAAAACAATGTATAGAATAAATACTCGAGATTTTTTAGGTTTAATGAATATAAATAAGTTCAAAATTAATCTAAAACTATTTTTAATATATGGTATATATTATATAGAAAATATAAAAACAGAAAGTTATATTTTTTTGGATTTTTCTTTAATTTTTTCTAATTTTCATATGGTTTTTAGGATTTTGTAATTTTTAGGTTTTATATTTTATAATTTTTAGGAATTTTTAGATTCGGTGATATATAATATAATATAGATATTATATATTTTTGGGAATTTTGGAGGACTTCTTCTAATTTGTATGAGTTTTAAGAATTAGACAAGGACCAAAACATCATTTTGGATTTTTAATAAACATGCTAGTTTAATTCTAAATAAAAATGGACGTGGTTAAGCACAATATCGGGCACTTCCACTAATTTTCCTATAATTTTTTTTGCAACAAAAATATTTATTATGCTAAATATACCAAAAAATAAAATATCACAGTTTATAGGGACGCACTTGCACTTTTCATAATCTTAAAATATATTTCAGAACATGTCCAATAAATACAAGGGGTATATACAAAATGCACAACACCTCACGTTGGTGCAACATGTGAGGCACGGGGACCTTTTCGTAAATACATATAAGTTAGGGGTTCTACTTGTAATTTGAATAGAAAATATTTTATATACATGGCTAAATGTAAAATACAAAAGGCACAGGGGCTTCGATGAAATTACCGCTGTAGGTGTGCGTAATGAGCGCATGAGGTCTGATCGTACGGTCCTGGCGCTCCCATGTGGCTCCACTTAAAGATGGACGGTTCTGAAGAGGTGATGCTTTGCTTTGAATAGATGGCCCAAATTAGATCTGGGTCGTGTTCTTGATCTGACGTCTTAAAGGAGGTCAGGAAGAGCGGGGAAGAACTTCTTCCCCATCGAGATCTGATCTTCAATATTTCCTCCCTTCGACGTGCCTAGTCCTCGTCGACCACCCCAGTAGTTGCCTGGAAGCCTTCCACGTATGAGGGTGGGCCAAATAGAGTTCATGCCTCGTTGGAGGAGGTTTAGAAATGCCTTCTTCTCCGGACACTTGGGGAGTGAAGTCTTTATCCAATCCGACTCCCAAGTGCCTAGTCTGGGCTCGCTTCCTGTACAAAATGATCACAGTGATCGAGGGCTTCCTCCTTGACCCAATCTGAAGCTAATTCACATGAAGAGTGAGGTGAATGGAATGTCTCTGGCAAGAGGCGGAAGAGGAGATCCAGATTCTGTAATTTTCTCAAGATCAATATGATATGGGTGGAGGAATCGATGGAGAAGGAGAGGGGGAGTCTGAAGGTCAGAGGGTGAAGAAATTGGGTGAAGGTCAGAGGGTCACGGGTCTGACATGTAGGCAGTTGAAGAATGTACAATTGATCGATGGGTCAACAAAAGCTGAGCCCCCATTGGTCCACCTAAGCCACTACAAGATAAAACAAAAAGAAAATAAGAAGGAAAAAGAAATTAAAATAGGAAATGTTTATTTAAATAAAGCTTAAAACATAAAAATATTTCTAATTTTATAACTATTTTATGAGCACTTTTAAATTTATTTTTACAACCTTATTTATTAGGTGTTATTTTACAAGTATATACATAAGCATAAATACCTATATTCTAAATATTTTATTTTGTATTTTAATACTTATTGTCCTGTGTACATATTTTATTTATTTATATTATAATCAAACATATTTACATATTTTAATTTTAGTTTTATGGTTTTATTTACATGCTTAAATAAATATAGGTATATACATTATATGTTTTTAATATCTTATTTATTTCAATGCATTTATAATGGTTTTGTTTTATGTTTATTTTCAATGTATTTCATATAATATATACAAGTATCTAAAAATATAATAAGAGTAAGAATATAAAGAATCAATTATATGAATAAAATAAACATGTATATAGTACAATGGGACCCAGAAAGTTGACTTTTGCAACTTAACTCCCTTTTTAATGAAACCATCTTCATTAGATGGATAACTTAACTCCCCATACAACCGTATACATGGGATAAATGGGACTGCCCCCTAGAGGGAGCTAACTTAGCTCCCTCTATTTTCTTCCGTGAATATTCATCACTATCCCTATATTATGTCATTCAAATTTCGTGTAAAACAGAGACTCCCACGGCCTCCATCCAGACAGTCTTTTTTTAAGGGTCACAGGATTTTTTAAATCGACCCCATCTGGATGGAGGTCGTAGGAGTCTCTATTCCGCATGAAATTGGAATGACATAATAATATAATAATGAATTTACATGTTTTTAATTTTAAAAAATAAAAAAAATGCGAAAATTGGGCGGGGGAGCTAAGTTAGCTCCTCCAAGGGAGCATATACATTTTTTCCATACATATATGTGAGTTAAATGGGGCTGCCCCTTAGGGGGAGCTAACTTGGCTCCCCCGTCCATTTTCCCTATTTTTTTGAAAATTTCTTCCGTGAATATTCATCACTATATCCATCTATTATGCAATTCAAATTTCATGCGAAATAGATACTCCTACGACCTCCATCCAGACAGTCATTTTTTAACGGTAACAGAATTGCTAAAAACGTCCCCGTCTGGATGGAGGCCGTAAGAATCTCTGTTTCGCATGAAATTTGAATAATGAAATATAGGGATATAGTATGAATATTCACGAAAGAAATTTTAAAAAAATAAGAAAATGAGGAAAATGGGGCGGGAGCCAAGTTAACCCCCCTCAAGAGGGCATCCCCATTTTACCCTATGTGTGTGTGTGGAAAAATGGGGTTGCCCCCTTGGGACAGCCATGTTGGCTGCTCCCGCCCCCATTTTTCTGCAAATTTTTTTATTTTTATTTACAAATAGAACCATGTATATTCATCTATATATCCCTCGAATATAACATTCAAATTTCGTCAGGAACAGGGAGTCCCGTGTCCTCCATCTAAAACAGGTAATTTTAACGGTCTAAACGTTGCAGTATGGACATATTCTAGATGGAAGGCATAGAAGTGTATGTTTCTGACAAAATTCGAATGACATATAAGAGGGATATATAGATGAATACACATGGTGATATTTTTCAAAAAAATGAAAAAATGTTGAAAAAGGGGTGGGAGCAGCCATGTTAGCTGCCCCAAGGAGGCTGCCCCATTGAACCACACACACACATGGAGCAGCTAAGTTGGATGCTCCACGGAGCAATTTCCCCCTCTTTTTTTATTTTGTTTTGAAATTTCCACCATGCATATTCATCTATATATCCTTCCTATATGTCATTCGAATTTCGTCAGAAACAAAGACTCCTATGCCCTCCATCTTGAACAGATAATTTTAACGGTCTGAATTTTGCTGTAATTGACCTGTTCTAGATGGAGGTCATAGGAGTCTTTGTTACCGACGAAATTTGAAAGACATATAAGAGGGATATATAAATGAATATACATGGTAAAAATTTCAAAAAAATAAAAAAGAGGGGGAAATTGCTCCGTGGAGCAGCCAGCTTTGCTGCTCCATGGAGCAGCCTCCTCGTCCTCATATATATATGTATGTATGCATGCATGCATGCATGCATGTATGTGTGTGTGTATGTATATGTATAAGGTAAAATGGGGCCGCCCCCTAGGGGAGAGCTAACTTGGCTCCCCCACCCCATTTCCTCCATTTTTTTAAAATTACTTTTGTGGATTTTCATCAATATATCTCTATATTATGTCATTCAAATTTCGTGTGAAACAGAGATTCCTACGGCCTCCATCCAGATGGGGTCGATTTTAGAAATTATGTTACCGTTAAAAAATGACTGTCTGGATGAAGGCTGTAGGAGTCTCTGTTTCACATGAAATTTTAATGAGATAATATATGGATATAGTGATGAAATTCCATGGAAGAAATTTCCAAAAAAAAAACATTACGAAAAATGGGGTAAGGGGAGCCAAGTTATCTCCCCCAATGGAGCGGCCCCATTTAACCCATATATATACATACATACATGTGCGTGTATGTGTGTACGTTAGCCGTAACTCGTACTTTTGTATTTTTAATAAATATGGCTACTATACTGGATAAAGATATATAATAAATCAATTGTAAAGAATACACTCCCATAAATATGTATATAATTTTTTGAATTTTTTTTGTAAAAATTGATTTCAAACTATTTTACAAAATGATTTGGAAAATACTGTAAAATATATTGAAAAACCTTTGAAAAATCTTTGTTAAAAATTTTCAAACTATTTGAAAAATAATTTCTTTGTAAACTATTTGTATAAAGTTTGTAAAACGTTATTTGTAAAAATACTTTTGAAAAAATCTTTGTAAAAATTATTTGCAAAATACATTTTCAAAATATTTGACAAATGTTTGTAGAAATAATTTAAAATTATTTTGAACCCGCGGTAAATAATATCCTCATCAAATTCTTCAAATAAAACATGTATACACGTGTATAAAATTCTTTATAAACATGTATATATTATGTGTAAACTTCTTTCCCAATATGCATAAAATCTTGCTAAATTTATGAATACATTTAATTTACTAACACTCTTGTTTTTTAAAAATCCCATAAAAATTTACAAAATGATTTCAAACCTCCATAAAAATTTACAAAACCATTTGAAAAATTCCATAAAAAGTTCAAAACTAGAAAATACATTTTCACAAAAATATTTTGCATTAGTATTTGCATTTCTGAATAGTCTAAGTAAAATTTGAAGATTGGAGCTTGGTCTTGACCTTAATCCATTTAATTTCACAAGAACCTTTTAGAAACTAATATAAAGTATTTTTAGGTCAATGAGACTTAATTCTTTGAGTCCACATGATGATGTTCTCATGCCATCTTGATCAGCCTAAGTAGAGTATTTCAAAGCACACCCACGTCTCTTGTTGATAATGACCTAACTTGGACACATGTGGAACCGAGAATCGAAGGGAGAGAGTCATACGATCTCACAAGGCAAGATCAGAATCATTGAGGTGACTTCTCACAAAGATCTCAGATTCAAACAACAATCAACCCACACAATAATGTAAAGCAATCAAGTTAAGGTGTAAATCAAAATTTATTATACCATACGATGAATGTGTATAGTGGACAAGCATGTAGGGGTCGAACACAAGGAACATAGGATGCAGCAGGAATTATTTAAATAAATAAATAAATAATGCAAGTAGATACAAATACACACAATATTAATCAAAATGTGGTGTGTTTTAAATTAAATAAAATAATTCTTTTTTACTATATATTTTTAAAATTTATAATTTATAATTTATAATTTTCTGTTTAGTTTAATAATATATAAATAATAACATACATAGATAATGATATATATAAAGATATATATAGTGGCAGTACTATATAATAGAATATATAATAAATAAATAAAATAAAAAATATAAAAGAATAGTCCTTTTTATTGTTTAAAGATTTTAAAATATAATTAGGGTATTTATAATATTTAATAATAATAGAAACTATATATAATAATATAAGTATATATGTGCTATATAAGAAATACTATATATAGATAAAAATAGTAAAAAATCACCAAATAAAATATTTTTATATATTTCAATATTTTTCTGTTTTGATGGACTTTTGAGGATTTTAAGCAATTTTTTGTATTTTAAAATAAAAAATAAATCAAAACAGGGACTATTGTAAATATGCTGAATTGATTTGAGATTTAAAATAGGAAAAGGGTTCAATATTTCTCAAAATCAATTTTAATATATAGATATTAATGTATATAAACATATGTAATACAAACTGATATTTTTGAGATTTTGGAGAATATTTTATAATTTTTTAGCATAAACAATCATCTAATCATGCACATACACCTATTTTTGGAGATTTTTTGTGCATAGGAGCTATTTTTAATAAAAAATACATAAACAAAATTAAATTAAGCTGGTAGGGGTATATTTACAAGTAAAATAAAAGGTAGGGGCAAACATGAAATATATCCCAAAAGTTTGAACATCAACTTGATTTTTAAGTACTTGATACAAATTACAAAAGCTAGGGGGAGGGGGTACGCTTGCAAAATTTTACCTCACGTGGGGGTCCACGTGAGGCGACCTTACACTGGACTTAAACATATTATTTAAGAGTACCAAGGGTATACAAGCAAAAAGTCCACAAAGTTTTAAACTTAATTAAATATTTACAAATACTATTTATAAAATATAAAAAAGGAGGGTTTACTTGTAATTTTCACCACTTAACCTCGCTTGATCGGGTTGTCATCTTCGCACCACGTGTCTGATCCAATGGCTTTCCGCATGCACCACTTCGAATAGAGTCAATGACCCAGATTAGATCTGGGTTGTGTTCATGATCGAACAACTCCGAACGGGTCTGGAAGAACTCATGATGAACATGCCGTCAACTACTTTTAATTTGACTGATCTCCGTGCTCCAATGATCTCCTCTTGATACAACAGGTGGCTTCGCTTCCTAGCACTCCTCCGTGTACAGTAGGATGCTCCGATGAAGGCAAGGGAGCTCTGAGGGATCAAACGAGATCCCAGTACCTGGAGCTTCTCCAGGTGTTCAATACCGCTCCAAATACCACCTTGAAGTCGTGGATCTGCACCAAAATACTCCTTGGCTCGAGGGCTACTTCCTCGGCCATGGGGTTAAGGAGAAAGTGGTCGGGGATGAGGTGGAGATGGAGCTCCAGCGAAGGGCAGTGGAGGGAGATTCGACTCCTAAACCCACAAAGGATGTAGGGTGGGATAAGATGGGAGATTGATGGAGCAGACGAGGGGGGATAAAATGAGATGCAAATTGAGGGGATCTGATGGTCGGATCATGAGGATTTGCCATGGAGCTCAAGCTCCATGGATTTGGGGATTTTTTAAAATTAAAGCAAACAAGTAGATTAAACCTAAAATTAAAAGCTGGAATCAAAAGAAGGCTAGGAGAATTAACTAAGAACTGAATATAAGGGCCTTAAGTTGACTGTGGGCCGACGAGGTGGAACCACCGGCGGAGCTCCTCCAGCGGCGATGATGGATCACTCCTCCACATCTCATCCTTGCTGCAAAGCCTCCATATCTCGAGCTGTCACCAAGAGGAAATGGTTGGACATGTTCTGAGGGGCTAAAAGGCAACAAAGATGGATCAAAATTGAGAAGGAAGATGGAGGAGGTCTTATCGAAAGGCTGAGAACTGAGAACTGGGGTACTTCAATCGATAATTCTGGACGATGCAAGAAGGATCAAAGATATCGTTGCCCATGGCATGAATTAGGGAGATCTTATCTCCAGAAATCAAGAAGCATGCCATGGCAGAAGATGATGATTTTGAGCAAGAAAAATGGAGGAAAACCCGAGTATGACACATCCACACCTCGAGGAGGAGAGAAGGAGACTGTTGACCAGGGTCAACACAAGGAACTTTCTGGTTGGTCAACTGGACAACCAGAAAATTCTCAGGAGAAAATGAATGGTAAAATCAATAATGATAATAATTGATTTAATTGATTTTTTTATTAAAACATGAAAAGTATTTTTAATTTAATGTAGTATTTTATCCATATTGTTATTTATTTTTATGAAGCTTTTTATTATAAGTTAATATTTACATGCAAAATATAGTATAAATACATATATTTTGACATTTTATTTTTATTTAGTATTTTTTATTTATTATTTTATACATGTATTTTATATATTTGGATTTATTTTTATACACATTTTCGTATTTTATTGTATTTTTCTGAGCTTGTATGTACATTTAATTAATTAGGTATCTATATACATTATAGGTATATACAGGTAAATTTTACCTATGTATAATATATTATTTATTTTGATTTTATTTTTGATGGTTTTATTTTATTATAATTATGTAAATATGTTCAAAATAATATTTACATTTTTATAAAAATAAAATAATTTGTATAATACAAAGAATAAATATATTGATTAAAATATACACGTATATTGCACAATATGGGCCGAAAACATAAACTTTGCATCTTAGATCCAAATTAAATGAACTCACCTTCATTAAATATCTTACTAAAAGTTATATAAAATTAAATGTGATTTTGGTCCATTTTGATACAATACATAGAAGATACATGTCTGTGAAATTTTTATTTTGACTTTTTATTTTGTATATCCCGAGCTCACTGTGAATTATTTTTCTATAAATTTAATTTTGTATTTTTCTTTGTATTTTTATCTACAATATTCGTGTACAAAGTTTATTGATTTGAGGTACAAATAATAAAGAATAAAAAGGTCCAAAAAATCATTATAGATGAATTAAAAGTTAGGGTTTTATGTCTTTTCTATGCAATTTATCTGCCCTATCTCCCCATACTTTATTCCTTATCGACCAAGTCATCATGATGACTGGGCCTCAGGGTTTAGGGTCAATCAACACATATGGTATCTCATTTCTTTTTCTTTTATTCTTTTATTCTTTTATTTTGAAATTTAATACAATAAATATATAATATTTTATATAGTATTTTGGACAACTTATCATACATTTATTTTGAAAAGGTAATGTCATATACATGCATTTATCTAGGGATTTAAGGTCAAAATGAAAGAATAAAGGTGATTAAATTGAGATTCATCACCCCCTATACTTGCCTTTGCTAGTCTCTAGCAAACACTTATTCCTATAAGTGCATAACAAAAAATAAAGAAACAAAAAAGAAATAACTTGGATTGGTTTTAATTTTTAAACTATTCTTCATAATATCAAAATTTGTAGCTTTAGTCGGACCTCTAGATTTTTAGTTTGGTCGGAAACTTAGTAGAGAACCAGACTTGAAACACAACAACCTCCACAAACCATGTAACTCTGCCCAAGTCTCCTCAAAAGCCAGGTCAGAACACTTCATTGTCATACGTAGTCCCTTATGTTTATGAGTCTATCTTGTACAATGTGTGTGATATAAATCTCCCCTCGACCGAAGTGGTAAAAGTTAGTCTTCTCCAATATGGTGACCCTAATTCCCCAATCCAATAACTCTTTCCTCTAGAAGCGAGGTATCTCCTTCTAAGTTAAAGTATAACCGACTCAAGAAGAGGAGGTGGAGAGGAGAATGGATGGTAGCCAATGTAGCGACCTATCCTAGGATGCTTGGACGGTATAGCTAAGTCATTCGACTGCAGGCTCACATGAATACTTTGACTTTGAAGCTCAAGCTTGCTTATTCAATACATATGCTCCCACAAGAATTAATTTTTCTTGATTTTTTCCCATCTATTTTTCCGGAGTTTTTGATTTTTACATTTTTTATACTATGTACACCATCATTTACATAAGAACTTTTTCCTCTTGAGCCAGTAGACTATCCCTCTTTTGAAGCATTATTGCAACCCATGATATTATGTCATTATACCTCATGGCTACTGGATCGATTTGGGATACAACGACCACATATGCATGACTTCCGATGTTTCCATTGGCTTGTGTCTCATGCCAGCAAATCCAGTCCTCTACCACTTCGACTGATTGAGCGAGGTGCAAGGTGTAGGTGTGCAAGTTAGGTTACTGTTGTCAAGAGTCATGCGTATGTTCCGAAATATTCTACTTAGGAAGTCAAGATGAAACTGAACTTAGTTTTCTGGTCTAAAAGAATTAAGTATCGCAGACCTGAAGTGCCTCAATTCCAACTCCCTTAAGGTTCATGTGATTAAGTGGACTAAGGTCCAACCAAGCTCCAATCTTTGGATTTTACTTAGACTTGTTTAATTATCATTATCAATATGAAAAATGCTAATGCTATGCAAAATCATAAAATATTTTTGTGAAACTATTTTCTGATTTTGAACTTTTTATGGGTTTTTGAAAAAGTATTGCAAACTTTTATGCAATTTTTGTAAATATTTTACATATTTTTTTATAGATTTTTGGGTTTGCAAATTTTTAGTGATTTTTCAAAAAAACGATTTGGTAAATACCTAAGTGCTGATATTTACACAAGAGAACCTCTTTTTATTTACAAGTATTTACATTAGGTTTTTATAGGTTGACGTATATAGTTTGTAAAGAATTTATTTTCTTCAATTATGTATATGGTTCTCAAGACAATTTGAAGGTATTTTATCAATCATTTTGAATACTTTATTTTGAAACAATAGTTTGACAAATGATTTTTTGCAAGCATTTACAAAATTTGAAAATCAGTTTGTAAAGTTTTTTCAAACAATATGTATAGATTTTTCAAACTATTTTCGCATACACTTTCCAAACCATTTACAAATAGATTTTCGAAACATATTCAAACAAAAGAAAGAATTTTTTACAAACAAATCATTTTTACAAAGATTTGAAAATGTTTTACAAAATATTTTTCGAACAGTTTTACAAAAGATTTTCAAAGTATTTTCATCCATTTTTCAAACATGTTGCAAAATAATTTTTACATGTTTATTAAATACATAGGATTTTGAGTTGTGTTTTAATTTTTATTGGTTAGCCATATTATTGAAAATACGCAAGTACGAGTTATGGCTAAACTATATACAGAGTATATATGATCCCCTATACTTAGCTTGAGCTATGTCCTCATAGATCAGAGAGAAAATAAAGACATAACTCGTCTAAGTACATGAAAATCTATACTATAATAACCAGATAATGAATGAGATGTCGATCGACCCCCTACACTTAGGATCAACTAATCTTAAGTATAGCATACTATACACAAAGCAGGGTGGGTTGAGGTAGGGATAAATAAATCAGCAGCTCGGCCTGTCTCCCACTATACTTAGGGTAAAATATCCCTAAGCCTGTCTCCCACTATACTTAGGGTAAAATATCCCTAAGTATAGACAGAATATCAAGAGTTAAGGAGACATGTGAGTGGACTGAAGAATGAACACTCATACACACCCGTCCCCCATATACTTGGGATGAAGTATATACTAAGTATAGAAGAAAAGAAGAAAATGATGAACTAATCAAAAGTTTTTGATTGCTTTGACTGAAGCTATATAGTGTTGCGATTGGAAGTTCTTGCGCATAGACCACTTGAATTGAGTCGACTACGGACATGAAAGTGTTAAGATAAGACTTCCGTAGTTGTCTGTTGATGATGAAGGGTTGTGCATCAGTTGACAATCCATATATGACTATACTATCGTTGTCATGCACATGATTCACTATGAACGACCATGTCTACTTGCTCTTCAACTTCCATGGGAATAGTTTCAACTTTACATCAAACAACTAGACCTTCTGACTAGGTTCAAAAGTCTTGCGGCAGATGTGCTTGTCATGCCACTTCTTGACCTTCTCCTTGTACATAAGGCTATTTTCGTATGCATGGTTGTGGAATTCAAGAAGTATGTTGAGATATAGATTTTTGGCCGCTTTCTTCAGATCCAAATTGCATATATTAATTGCCCATAATGATTTATGAATCAGCTTGATGGACAAATGGCATGGCATGCCATACACAATGTGGTAGCGAGACATTTCTAGAGGTGACTTGTAATTAGTCTAATAGACCTAGAGAATGGAATCAAGCAGTTGAGAACAATTCTTTCTTTCTGGATGTACAAGTTTCTAGAGAATCATTTTTATTTTCCTATTCCAACATTTTGCCAAGCCATTAGACTGTGGGTGGTATGGAGAAGCTACTCGATGTTCTATGCAATATTCTTGAGTCAACTTCTTCACTTCTCTGTTCATAAAATGGCTACCCCATCAAATATTATAATTTTGGGGATTCTGAACCATGCAATGATGTTCTCCTTCAAAAACTGGTAGACGGTACGACTATCGGTGGCTCAGGTTAGGATAGGCTCCACCCAATGACTCATGTAGTCAACAACAAACAAAATATATTCATAGCCCTAACTGTTGGGAAATGGGCCCACAAAGTCAATGCTCCATGCATCGAACACATATATAATATGGATATATTTTAGGGGCATTGTGTCCCTCAATCCAATGGTGTTGCCCATCTTCTGACAATCAGTACACTTTTTCATAAAATCTTCTGCATCCTTAAAGACAGTTGGCTACCAGAGGTCGCATTGTAGTACTTTTGCTGTTGTACGCCTTCCAGAGTGGTATCCACCCGACTCCTTGGCTTGACAATGTTCTAGGACACTGTGAACCTCCTCCACATGCAATTTGCCCCCTCACGAAAGAGATGTGGATCCTCCCACTGATAGAAATGAATGTCTGACAAGAACTTGTCCATTTTCAGCTTCAATCAATCTTATGGAGTTCTCTTGGATACAAGATAATTCACAATATCGGCAAACCAAGGGAGCTTAACTGACAGATTGTTTCATATGGAAAGGCTTCATTGATTGGCAACAAGATCTCCTCAGGAGTGTCCGACTCTGACAATCTTGATAAATGGTCTGCCACCACATTTTTAACGCCAGGTTTATCACAAATTTAAAGGTCGAATTCTTGGAGCAGAAGGATCCATCTGATTAGCCTTGGTTTGGCATCCATCTTGATTTGTACGTACATGATGGCAGAATGGTCTGTATAGACTATGACTTTGGATATGAGCAAATGAGATATGAACTTCTCCAAGGCTAAGAGAACTACAAGCAACTCTTTCTCTGTGATTGTATAGTTCTTTTGTGTTTCATCAAGAGTTCGACTTGCATATGAATAACAAATGGGAGGTTATCTCTTCTCTGTCCCAGAGCTGCTCCAATGGCATAGCAGGAAGCGTTAGTTATGATCTCAAATGGTAGAGACCAATCTAGAGGTTGCAGAACATGGGCTTGAGTGATTAGATCTTTCAACTGAATAAATGCTTGGAGGACTCTGATATCAATAATAAAACCATCCTCCTTGCCCAGAAGCTCAATCAGTGGTCGAGCGATCTTGTTGAAATCTTTTCTGAATCTTCAATAGAAGCCTACATGCCCAAGGAATGACCAGACTTGCTTCAGATTTGCAGGTGGCTCTAGCTTTGAAATTATTTCTACCTTTGCAGGGTCAACCTCCATGTTACATTTTGAGATGATATGTCCTATCACAATCCCTTCAGTTACCATAAGATAACTCTTCTCCCATGAGAGCACCAAGTTTACTTCACACCATCTTTTCAGAACTCGGTCAAAATACGATGGGCACTAGTCAAAGCTGTCGCCATAGATCGAGAAATCTTCCACAAACACCTCGAGAAAACTACCAACTGTATCTGCAAGAACTGCCAACATGCACCTTTGAAAAAGGTTGTAGGAGCGTTGCACAATCCGAATGGCATCGTGCGGAAGGCATATGTCCCAAGTGGACATGTGAATGTAGTTTTTTCTTAGTCTTCTAGGGCGATTGCAACATGATTGTATCCGGAGTATCCATCCAAGAAGATGAACCACTCCTTCGCAGTTAGTCATTTGACTATCTGCTCGATGAAGGGGAGTGGGAAATGGTCCTTCTTGGTTGCTAAATTCAGGCGCATGTAATCAATATAGATGCGTTAGGATGTAGGAACTATGGTTGCGATCTTCTTTCCTTTGTCATTTCCCATAATGGTAGGCTCTGATTTCTTTGGCACGACATGTAAGGGGCTCACCCACTTTGAATCGGAGATGGGATATATGAAGCCTGCGTCACACCATTTTGTAATCTCGTTCATAAAAACCTCCCATAGATTCGAATTTAGTCTTTGCTGAAATTCACGGGACATGTTGCTATCTTCTTCTAAGTAAATGTGATGAGAGCATAATGAAGGATTAATCTCATAGAGATCGGAACTTTTCCAACCTATCGCTTTGCGGTTTCTTTCTAGAACCTTAAGCAGATGAGATTCTTGTTCCTAAGTTAGCTGGGAGTTGATGATGACAGGAAACATGTTTGGTTCACCTACAAGGAAGGCGTACTTCATATTTGCTGGAAGCTGCTTGAGCTCTGGTGGTGTCTGATTCTTCTCAATGGTAACTTCTGGAACTATTCAGGGTATTGGAGGTATCAAATTGGTTAACTGTATACTGTCCTCCTTTGACTGTTCAAGATTTGAATCTATTGATGCACAAAAATTTTCTATGATGGAATCTTGTTCACAAAATTATGCAATGGTCTCTTTTTCCTATGCTAAGGACCTGTGGCCATCAATTAGTTCATCTGGAAGATCAACAGAAGTCTCATCTTCTAAGACAGAGGGGAAGTTGAACGTGCCATCCACTCCTTCCTCGGCAGAGAGGATTTCATGGGTCTCAATATCGTCCATGAACAGATTTGTATCTTGAATCTCTACAAGAAAGTCACAGTCTTTGGCATGCTCTAAAGGAATGCTCTCATTTGCTGCATATTCTGTCTGTTTTGGCACCTGGATCGTCTGAATAGGTACCTTGTCACTGTTCGACAAAAGGTAATATGTTTGCTGCCATAATCCACCAATGCTTCAGTTGTTCGAAGGAATGACCATCCAAGTACAATGGGGGTGTGCACAAGAGGAGTTGAGGTGTCCATATCCAATACAATGAAGTCCAAAGGGAACTCCATTCCCTAAATAGTGATGATGATATCCTCCAAAATTACTCAGGGCCACTTGATTGAAATGTCTACACTACATAATCATCCTTGTGAATTTGAGCAGTCCCAACCCAAAATCCTTCAGTAGTATAGTAGGCATTAGATTTATTGACGATTCACTGCCTAAAAGAGTTCGATCGAACTCTTGATAAACATCTAACATTGAATGAGAGACGTAATGAATTTGTGAGTTATCACCCTAAAATGCAATTAATTAAGCTCAGATCCCCAATTTTTTTTGCATTTCATCACCTACATTGCATTATTAATATTCATGCATATGTAAATAAGAGTCACATTTTTATTATGCATTATTACATTAAAAAAGAATCCAAAAATCCAAAAAATTGACTTGTAAAATAACTAACTTCTCTGATTTTTAATTAATTCATGCTAACTCCAAATCTCCTGAAACCACCTCAATCGTGTATATATTACTAACAAGAATACATGAAAAATACAAAAAAACACTAACAAAAATAATTGACAAATAAACCCAAACCCTTAAGATCTGTCAGACTGAAACACTGATATTTCCTTCATACAATGTCTGAATTTATCTTACTCACTTTTGAACTAATGCACATTCAATTATCTTCAAAACAAGACTAAGTTCAAGTGAATCATAGCTCATATGTGAAAAGTGGGTTTGGGCCTCTTTTGTATATTGTGTAATTTAGCCATTTTTGACATGATATTTTATGTACATATTTAACTTTTTTTTTATTTTATTTATTTTTCATTTATTTTATTTGACAAAAGCTTTATTAAAATGAAAAAAATCCAAATCTAAAATAAGATTAAAATCAAAGAAACTAAGTAAATATGAGTCCTCACTAATAATTTGTTCAAAAAGTCCTCTGTATTTTTTTTTGTTATTTTCTTAATTATTAAAAACCCCAAAAAATTAGAATAATTTATAAATTTTTATCTTTGATCTTATCGTATTTTTTCTCGAATTTTTATCTTATTTAAAAATGATAAAAATACAAAACTAAAAAATCAGTTGTTCTATGTACATAGAGTGCCACAAAAAAATATCACTCTGTGCAAATGATCTATTTTGCTTTTGTTTTCTTCATTAAAGTTGTAAATCTCATCAAGGCAAACTACTTTTGGTAAAGAAACATTTTCGATCCGAAATCGTTTGCTATTTCTTTTTTTATTTTTCTTTTATTTTTATTTTTGATTTTTCTGGGCACGCTACGTGGCTGCTCCTGGAGCCGCCACTTGTCGCCACCCTTTTCTGTTTTCTTTTATTTTCGTTTTTATTTTTTTCTCCTTTTTATCTCCCCCACCACGTGGCGCTTTGTGGGCCATCGGATCTTGACCGATCGGACGACCCCTATGTTACCCCCTCTTCCTCTGATAGTGCGCCACCCACCTTCCTTGCTTGACCACCGTTAACTCCTCCAATCCGTCCATCTTCCATATCTGACCGCCCCCTTTTCTTTTTCACCGCAGCCAGCCCTGCTCGATTCATTAGTCGCACCATCACCACATCTGACCTCCGATCTCCAGCGATTCTTGGCCAATCCAATCCCAACGAATCCCCCCACAGATCCCCGTCGTACCCTTGTCACCCCCACTTTCCCAAATCGATCAGATCCCCCTCCGTCCTTAAAACCCAATCTCTGCCATACGATTCAAGCATCCATCGATTTACACAATAGAGGAGGAGCATTGGCGGTGAATGCCTTAACCTCCTGCTCCGGTGTGATCCAGCCCTCTCGCGGCTGCTGCAGCACAACTCCTCTGTGCGCTTGCTTCTGCTCTAGTTCACCGCTGAGACTGCCTTTCTAGGTACCCACCCTTCCATATGTTCACATCTCTCCTCCATCTATCTCTTCGCTACATCGATCTTTCCGAACATCCCACTGTACGCCATACCCTTGCATCACCTTCGCATCCATCACCTAGAGGGCTCGCTTCGATCACTCTGCCTCGCTCTAGCTGGTCCTCTTTGACACCGAGAGGTCTCTTCCTGCATTCGCTTCATCTTCTCCAGTCATTCCTCCATTGGAGGCACACACCATTGACCTGCACCACTCGTGCTTCTGGCCTCCCTCTTCGCCTGCTCCGACAGTCGCCTACATAGGCTTTACCTCCTTCGTTTCCTCCGACTGCTCCACTTCTCATCTTCATCGACAAGGTCTCCTCTACATGGAGCTTCACCGATAAAGGCCCCCTCCAAACCCGACCGTCCCCAGGCTCGCCTCTTCAAGGAGTTCCCTTTGCAGGTCGACCACCACCTCCGAACTCTCCAGTTCCCAAGAGGGCCCTCTGCCTTCGTCCGTCTGAAACCCGCCAACAACCTCCAACCACTCTGCCTGCGAGTGATCCTCCTCTACCTACAAACCACCAGGAGTGAGGCCCGAGACCCTCCCCATGTGAGGTGCACATGTAGGGAGGGAACAAGTGACCCACACAAATCAGGTAGGTAATTTACACAAAAGCCTCTGAGGATCCTTATACTCTAGCCGTGCCCCGTTACCCAGGGGTTACGTGACGTGCACGTGACCCACTCGGCATTTTTGTGTAAGATCCCTCCAGGTCTAGGTATTTGCTTCTGTGCCCCCATGCATAATTTCCATTATATTTATTTTATTGTAATTTGCAAACAGAACCTCGACTTTGATCTCTTATGTGAACATTATTTTTTGTATCTTTTTATTATTCAAAAATTGGCATATTATTCATCAACTATTTCTTTACATTACGGCATGTGATAATTTTATGCTTTGTGGTTAATTAATAAATTTTTCAATGGAAAATAACAAATTTTATCCATTTATTTTTCTGAAATTCATATAAAATTAATTATAGATCTAAAATTTGCCAAATTCAGATTTGCTAGATTTAGTTGTATTTTACCCGTGCTCAAAAATAGTTGCATTTACATGCTCATTTTATTCTATAAAAATCATTTTGTGACTTTAAGTAATTAATATTTAACAAATAGAAAACTTCACAATTTTAGGGTTTAGTATTTTTCTGAGATAGATCACATCGGGATATATCTTAGATAATTTTATTCTCTGATAATAAGTTGATTTTATATTTATTATAATTAATTATTGAAAATCAAATTATGTACATCATTTAATTCATTAAATATTCATATTGCATCAGAAAATTAAAAAAAATCGCAGTGCATTCATTTCATCATATTTTACATTTTGGCCAATATTCATTATTTTTAAATTCTTTTTAATTGAAAATCACATTTTAGTCCTTAAGATTAGCCACTTTACATTTACATCCATTCATCGCATAAAAAAAACCAAAAAAATTCTACCTCAAAAACCGTGCATTAAAATTTGATAGACATTTGCCTAGGTTGTTCCTTTGCCTCCTTGAGTTCAACCTTGGGACTTGCCCATGTTAAATAAATATAAAACCGCCTCGTATTAATAGAATAATTAATTTGTGGTTATTTTTGATTGATTCCTCAATACTCGACTACGATATAAAAACAACAAACTAACAAAGGGTTTTAGCGACAAATAAGTTGGTGTCGTTGGCAGGGAGGCAAACAGCTTAGGTTTTTGTCTAAAAAATTAGTGTTAGGTATTCCACACACTTGGGTATTCTGACCTCCGAGCCTTCACTGTAATAGGTGGATAATTGGTTCTCACTAAGATCCAAGAACCCCACTCAAGTTTAGTTACACATGATACCAGAAATTATAAAGCGCGGTATAGTGGGCGATTACATTTTCACAAGGTTGTTGAATATCACATCATTTCGTCCGATCCACATGGCCCACAGAGCTGTGAATGACCTCGAATAGTTGTCTGTGGAACCACTGCCAACCCGTTTAGTAGAAGTCCAAAACATGGATAAACTATCCGTCTTGATCCATAGAATCCCCACCTCTCTCCAAACCTAGGACAAAATCGGATACTTTAAAAATAAGTGTTCTGAGTCTTCCTCCGCCTCCTCACATCTGTCGCAATGAGTGTCCGTCTGACCCGACAGTCTCCCCATGCGTACCTTGTCTAACAAGCGACCCCTACTCAAATACCAAAGAAATACCTTAACTCTGCTTGGGATCTTCGTTGCCCAGATAACTTTGACATCCTCCCTCAGCTCGCTTTCCTGTTCATGTGCCCGCCTGTTGAATTCATCGTAGGCTTTCTTCACCGTAAATTTCCTGCCATGCCATTCAAAATGGTCTCTGTCTGAGGAGAGCATACTCATCTGAGGTAGCTCCGCTTGCAATCTTAGGTACTCCTCCAAGCGTTGCTTTGAAAGATCTATCAAAAAAATCGGCGCACACATTCCCGTTTCCGTCGTCTATGCCAGTGTAGCCTCCTTCGAGTTTTCTAATGCAAACAATCGGTGAAATCGATCTTCAAGCTTGCCCTCCCCAACCCTATCGTCTTGCCAGAATCGAAATATATTTCCATCCCCGACCCTAGGCCAGACCCTAGCCTGTAGCTTAGGTAAGACTTCACGGATACCGACCCAAAGAGGGGATTCAAAGCGAGCTCTATCAGCAACAAGCTGACTCGTGAACCCATAGATTTTCCTCAATAATCTAACTGCTAGCGAGGTTGATGGTCCCCAAATGCGAATTACCCACTCGTAAGGAGTGCCTTGTTCGTACACTCCACATCACAGATTCCCAGCCCTCCATCATTGCGGCTCCTTGTCATCTCCTCCCAGCTGACCAGGTGCATCCTAGGACCCTACTGCCTCTCATCCGACAAGAAGAAGCTCCTCATCAAGGATTCATATTCCTTCTAACCCCCGCCGGTAAAAATCTAGTGGAGAAGAAAGAGATAGGATTAACAGAGAGCACATGTTTCAATAGAACCGACTTTCCTCCTCTGGACAAAGTAACTGCTTTCCAGCCCACCAATCTATGCTCCATCCTCTAAATAACGTCATCCCAGTATGATTTCTTCAGTTTCCCCGTCACCAAAGCTAAGCCCAGGTAGTGAATCGGGAGGTTCCCCAAGGGGCATTCCATAGCCGTTGCCATGCTTCTCCGCTATGCCTCATTCATCCCAAAGGTTATAACCACCGACTTGCTTTTAATAATCTCTAATTCCACCAGGCTACCAAAGATCTCATCCAGCTGTACCGCATTTGCATTTTGCTGCTCTGTGCCCCCGAGAAAGAGGACAGTGTCATCTGCATATTGTAGAATTGGGATAAAGATATCCTCCCTATGATAACCTTCACACCACCCCGCATCAACCGTCTGCCTGAATAAAACTCTCAACGCGTCTTCTATTAGGACGAATAACATCGGGGCCAACATACACCCCTGCCTCACACTCCGCTTCGGTTGGAAGAACCCTCCCTCAGGCTTTCCGTTCATAAGAATCGAATAAGAGGAGGTAGTGACACATCTCTTCATCCCGTCCACCACATCTCCGGGAAGCCTCTCCTGCGCAAATATATCCAGAGGAACATCCAGTCGACCTTATCATACACCTTCGCATAATCAATCTTCCATAGCACGCCCCTCGCCCCTGCCTTTTCCAATCTAGGCAAATCTCGGACGCCATCACAAATCCCTCCGCCATCTGCCTCCCCGAGATAAATGATGACTGCCCCTCCATCACTACAGAGTCCAAGACGCCCCTTAGCCTGTTTGCAAGGAGCTTGGCAACTATTAGGTAAATAGCGTTAGATAGCGCAACATGCCTATAATCTTCTATACACGTGGGGGGTGTCCTTCTTCGGCATCATGAAGAGTAACGCCCGGTTGATCTTCTCAAAGCCTCTTTTTCCCTCTTTGAACTCGTTGAGCACCTCTATAAGCTTTGCCTTCAGAAGTTCCCAGAACTCGCAGTAGAACAACACCAGGAAGCCATCCAGACCCGAAGCCCCATCCGAATTTAAGCTCTAAACAACCCACTTCACCTCCTCTTTCGGAAATGGAGCTATCAAGCTCCCTGCCAATGCCTATGATAGTGATTCCACACCTCTCCCTATCCATCCCCAGTCGCTCGCCCTTTTCCTCCGTGTAGCTTCCACAAAGTAATCCCTCAAGGTTTTCCCTATCGCAGCCTCCCTCGATACCTGAACCCCTCCCACGTCCAACTCATGCAAGAAGTTTCTTCATCTTTGATCAGAGGCCATGGAGTGAAAGAACCTTGTGTTGGCATCACCCTCTCTGAGCCACTGCTGCCTTGACTTTTGACACCACTCCACCTATTCTTTTTTATCTTCTAGAAGTAATTCCTCTAAATAACTGTGCCTCACTGTAATCTCCTCCTGACTGAGCCCCCTGTCGTCATCCACCAAATCCAATCTGGTGACCTCGGCATGCATCTCCACCCTCTTAGCCCTTCTCCTCGCCTTGATCTCCCTCCCAAAGGTGGAGGGAAAAGATCTCAGATTCTGAAGCTTCACAGCCAATCTAGCGACAGTGGTGTCCTCTGTTATGCCCCTTCTCCACTGTTCTGCGACCACCTCCCTGAAGCCCTCTTCGAGCAACCAGCTTTGCTCAAACCGAAAGAACCAGCTTTTCCCGTCCTCTTCGAATGACCAAAGGATCGGGTGTGATCCGAATGTGCCCACGGAAGAGCCCAAGCCCACAATAGAGGGAACATATCCAAGGCTGCCTAAGACATTGGAAATCTATCCAACCTGGATCTGGCCCTAGCATTACGCCAAGTGTACTTGCATCCATCAACATCAATGGTAGAAAGCCCCATGCTGTGAGCAACCCGTCAGAATTCCTCCAAGCCCGGGTCCCTTCCACCCCCGGGTTGGTCATATGGCAGGAGGGTAACATAAGATCGCCACCGATGATCTACACACCGTCGGCGCTCTCGCCGCCAACCTGTTCAAGCTCCGCCGCCAACGATTCCTCACTACTGCCTGTCGGTCCATAAACATTCTTGCCCCGCATGCATTCCCTGTTCTCTTGCCTTCTAAGTAGCACCGATAAGCAGAATTGCAACTTGGATTCTTCCAGGAGATCGAAAGAGTCTTTCTTCCAACAGAGCATCATCCCGTCCGATGCTCCCCGAGATTCCAATTGTACTGATGCAAATCGGTTGCACCCATCCGCTCCCTTCGAGACATCGTCCCTTTTAACCGCGAGCTTGGTTTCTTGAAGAAGGAAGACATCAGCCTTAGCCTCCAAGATAAGATTTTTTACAGCCATCTGCTTTTCTGGCCGACCCAACCCTTTGACGTTCCATGAAAGTATCTTCATCGACATAAAGTAGTCGTTGACTTCCTCACTGTAACCAGTACCAGTCGTTCGGCCACCTCCCTATCCAGAATACGGAATCGATTCGATGAGGCCTGTAGAGTCCCCCCAACCAGAAGCTTACATTATTTGGATTCTTATTTCTCTGCCCCCGCAGTGCATGCTGCTATTCTCATTCTCCTCTCCCGCCTGCTACTGTCTCTTCTAGCATAACGTGCCCCGAACCTATGTGCATCCGAGTCCTCTTCTCTTCTCTCCACTGAGTTTCTTCGATGTTAAGCAGAGTGTATAGCCTCATCGTTCACTCCAGTCAGCAACGAACCTACATATGCCGGTGGCGGCTGCTGAGGTTGGTTCCCTTCCGGGTTGTCCTCCAGGAAAGGTGCGGTTGAGACCATTTCCTCCTCTCCCATCGATTGCAAAACCTCTTCAATTGGTTTGGCAGATTTGGTCATTTTTTTCCAAACTACCATGGATCTCAACCCCTCTCTGGACCACAGTTTGTCCAGCCAGGGCTGCGCTCCCTCCCTCTTCCTGCGAAGGACCATCCCATTTTTCTCTCGAGTAGAGCTCCTGCCAGCCCCTCTTGGTCTTTTTGTTCGATGACCACCTCCGCGAACCCGCATCCCCTCCTGGGCGGGTTGGGCCCGAGACCGGTCCAATCCTTGATCTTGCACTGCTCGGGTTGAGACCCGCACCGCTGCTCGAGCCAAATCAACGTCCCTATCAGGTCGACTCGCTGCCTGCAATACTCGAAGCAGGCCCGGAACTGGAGGATCCGTCGGTCCCAGGGATCTGGTTAAAGAAGTCTTAGCCATGGACTTGTCTTGACCCTTCGACATTCCTGGTGAATTGCAACGCCCAATCTCCTTGAAAGTCCTAGTAGATCCCCCACGAGAAACGAGGGATCACCCATGTTGGTTGCGCCTTTTCGAATTCTGTCACTCCCTCTCCCTGCCGTCGTGCACGGTTAGAGGAGCCACCCCCGATGCACAAGTCTCGTCAGCTTCCGTGCGGAGGAGCCGCCCCCGACGCCAGTCCCGGTCCCTGAAGGGAACACGATTGGGATCATTCCTTCGCTGCCTGTTGAGCGCCAGCCTGACTGAGGGTCCCCTCCACCTTCGCCTTCGTCGTTTGGTCCCCTTCTCGTCTTCTGCCACGATCTCCCTGATCCATATCAGCTAAAGGAATGTGCACCTGCTTCTATTAAAGCGGATCTTCCTCCAACCCAACATCTCCTCAGGGAGTTCATTCACCTTGATGATGGGATCCAGTGGTTCTCCAGGGTGGCTTCCCGAGGTCTCTACCATTGTCACCTCTACCACACCATCGAGCAGTTCTCAGAAATCCTCAAGGTTTCAAGCACACACCGGTACCCCCAAGAGACGAATGCGACCCACCAACTTTGGCTGCCTTACACCATCCAATATCCTCGGCCTTCGCCATCTCAATTGCGACCACCCCTCTCTCGACCCTCAGAGAAACTCCTTGAACTCCATCTCTGTTAATCCTCTTGCTATCACCCGTCATGGCGACAACTCCACGACATCTCCTTTGAATTACGTCACGGAGACTAAGATGACATCAGATGAACCACGAAACATGGCTTCTCCCGGTCCGCCCGTTTGCCCACTAACACGCTGAAACACCTCACCCCTTGGGAGGCTCCCTTGATCAGAGGACAATTACGATACCGATGCGAGTGACGGCGACATCAGAAGCAGGGGATCGACCCCTTACAATGACAAGCCCAGTGTGACACGGCACCTCACCGAAAACACCCCTTCCCGAATTGATTGGGGAACACACGCGGAACGTTCCCCCCGGCCTTGCGTCGCCCGACCCTTCTCCCCCTGACCACCGTCCAACCTCCATCTAAGTGCCCCAAGGCCTCCTCACGATGTCCACAACCCTCAAGCACCTCCATCGACACCCTTTGGCCCTCTCGGGTAGCAGGAAGTTGCTTCCATCTGCTCTCCCCCGCCCGAACTCTCACCGGAGTCTCTCACGCCTTCTTCGCTTCCCCATCATCCACCACAGAACCCTAGTCGTTACCGTCGATCATTACCGGTAATGATCGGTGGGCCTCTACCATTCTCTCACACCTCCTTCTCTCTTCATTTCTATCCCCGAAGCCATGTCCTCCATGAACACTAGCATATCTTGAAGCATCTTTTCCCACATGTCCATTAAAATCTACATCTAGGCAAATCATCTCTCTTTGTGGATTCCTTAGATAATCTTATCTAAATCCTCCCAAAAAGCTTGTTTAATCCTATAATTTAAACCAATTTATGGTGCATTTATTTCCATTATATTTTTTATTGTAATTTGCAAATAGAACCTCGGCTTTGATCTCTTATTTGAACATTATTTTTGTATCATTTTATTATTCAAAAATTAGCATATTGTTCATCAACTATTTCTTTACATTATGGCATGTGATAATTTTATGCTTTGCGATTAATTAATAAAGTTTTCAGTGGAAAATCACATATTTTACCCATTCATTTTTCTGAAATTCATATAAAATTAACCATAGATCTGAAATTTGCCAAATTTAGATTTACTAGATTTAGTTGTATTTTACCCGTGCTCAAAAATCGTTGCATTTGCATGCATATTTTATTCTATAAAATCATTTTGTGATTTTAAGTAATTAATTTTTAACAAAAAGAAACTTCACATTTTTAGGGTTTAGTATTTTTCTGAGATAGATCATATCGTGATATATCTTAGATAATTTTATTCTCTGATAATAATTTGGTTTTATATTTATTATAATTAATTATTGAAAATCAAATTATGAGCATCATCTAGTTCATTGAATATTCATATTGCTTCAGAAAATTCAAAAAAATCGTAGTGCATTCATTTCATCTTATTTTACATTTTGGCCAAATTTCTTTATTTTTGAATTCTATTTAATTGAAAATCACATTTTAGTCCTTAAGATTAGCCACTTTACATTTACATCTATTCATCGCATAAAAGACCAAAAAAAATTCTACCTCAAAAACTGTGCATTAAAATTTGATAGACATTTACCTAGGTTGTTCCTTTGCCTCCTTGAGTTCAAACTTGGGACTTGCCCATGTTAAATAAATATAAAACCACCTCGTACTAATTGAATAATTAATTTGTGGTTATTTTTTATTGATTCCTCATTACTCGACTACGATATAAAAACAACAAATTAACAAAGGGTTTTAGCGACAAATAAGATGGTGTCGTTGCTAGGGAGGCAAACGGCTTAGGTTTTTGTCTAAAAAATTAGTGTTAGGTATTCCACACACATTGGGGAGTCTGACCCCCGATCCTTCACTGTGGTAGGATAATTGGTTCTCACCAAGATCCAATAACCCCACTCAAGTTTAGTTCCATATGATACCAGGAATTATAAAGCGCGGTATAGTGGGCGATTACATTTTCACAATAAAATCTCTTGTTGTTGTATATCACATCATTTCGTCCGATCCACACGGCCCACAGAACTGTGAACGACCTCGAATAGTCATCTGTGGAACCACTGCCAACCCGTCTAATAGAAGTCCAAAACATGGATAAACTATCCGTCTTGATCCACGGAATCCCCACCTCTCTCCAAACCTAGGCCGAAATCGGACACTTTAAAAATAAGTGTTTTGAGTCTTCCTCTGCCTCCTCACATCTATCACAACGAGTGTCTGTCTGACCCATCAGTCTCCCCATGCATACCTTTCTAACAAGCGACCCATACTCAAATACCAAGGAAATACCTTAACTCTGCTTGGGACCTTCGCTACCCATATAACTTTGACATCCTCCCTCAACTTGCTTTCCTGATCATGCGCCTCCTGTTGAATTCATTGTAGGCTCTCTTCACCATAAAATTTCCTGCCCTGTAATTAAAAATGGTCTTTGATAGGAAAAGGCATCAACCCATGTCCGCCTTCTTCCTTTACCCTTGCCAATATCCCATCGCTCTCTGCCTAGCCACGGTAGAGAGCTGCTCCGCCTCACCTATCGAAGCCCCCCCCCCCCCCCCCCCCCCCCCGCGTGCAGACAGCTCTGCCCTCGGCACATGGCTCGCCTTGGGAGGAATGTTGTTGTCCAGTTTCCAGTGGAGCATGTGGGATGGGCTCTATTTACATCCGCAACCCCACATTCCTCCTGATTTGCACAACAACCCCCTTGTCTTGCTGACGTGCACGTGAGTGCTAAAAAATATAAGAACCAGTCCCCCCTTGGGATTGGGTAATTGCATTCCAGTCCTTATTGGTTCATTTTGTTTTATTATATTTTATTTTCTGTATTACATAAAGAACCTTGCATTTGCACATTTATTTGAACTATCATTTATCATACATTTTAATTCCAAAAAAACATGCTGTAGAACAATTTATTCTCTACGTTGTAGTTATTTAATGGTATTTTCGTGAGCTATGCTTGACTTAAAATAACTAAATTGGTGGAAATTATCATATTTTACCCACTACTTCTCTTTAATTTGTATTAAATTATTCTATGCTCCAAAATTTGCTAAAAATTTACATTAGGTAGATTTAATTGCTCTCCACATGCCTAAAAATCATCGCATTCGCACGCATATTTAGGTCAAAAGAAATTGTTTTGTGATTTGAGTATTTTTTGTTTAATTAACTACATACTTAGTATTTTAAGAAAATGAAAGTTGTCTTGGATACATTTCACATAGACCTATCTAGGATAATTTAATTTCTGAGAAATAATTAGATTTGTTATTTATTAAAGTTAAATTACTCAAAAATCACATAGTCTGCATTTTTAATTCATAATAAATTCATTTTGCATCCGAAAAATAAAAAAATGCAATAGCCTAATTTTGCATATTTTCACATTCTGGCCATGTAACAGGTTTTTATGAGATTATTTGATTGAAACTTACATTTTAGTCCTCAAACTTTGCCACAATTGTATTTTCATCATTAATTGCATAAAAATATCAAAATAATCGCTTGAAAACCACACATTAGTCTGGAAAAATTGAACTCTATGTTGTTCTGTTGTGTCCTTGAATCGATCTTAGGTCTACCCAGGTTAAATAAACAAATAACCGCTTATTTCTTAAATTAATTAAAGTAATTATTCGTGACGTTAATTTTTGATTGATTTCTAAGTGTTTAACTGCAACATAAATTTGACAAATTAATTAGGGTATTTTTTGGATCGTCAAATGGCGTTATTAGTGATGCAAACGATTTAGGTTCATTTTAGAAAACCTAGAGTTAGGTTCCCATCCACTCAAGTAGTATGAACACCGAGCATTTTTTATTTCTCTTAATTTTTCTCCTTTTTAGCATTTATTTTCTTATTTTTGTATATATATATTTCTATCTCTTTGATATAAGTCTTTATTTTCGTGCAAGGAAATTGCTGGACTTGGAAGTGGTGCTTCTTGAAGCCGACTTGAGACACAACAGAAGACATTTTTTAGAGAGTTTTTATTTTCATTCATTATTTTTGTAATTATTACTTTGTATAATTTAGGTAATTGCTTCATTTACAATGGTCTTGTTTGAGAGCTCATGCGTGCAGCAGAGACTCGGACACTATTTTTCTTCTTTGTCGTGGTTGTCTCGAGAGTGGTTCTCAACTTGAGTGGAGAATTTAGGATAGGCACTTAACGAATCAAATTCTATTTAAAAACAAATTTGTTTATGCCCGTCATAATTTAGGCCACACATATTCATTGATTACATCTTTCTTGAAAGATTAAAAAGGTGCAATAAATACATACCATTAGCTCAAATTCAAATCTGATTCTTCCCCTCTAATAGTATCCTATTTAGGTACGGCTTTTTCGACTTGCATGCATTTAGTAAAAAAAAATTAATTTAGTCTAGCATAGCACATGGAGAATGATGTGAATCGATGTAAGTATATTCTTACCTGAGCATACATCATAGTTTCTCTCTTGCATTATATTTTCTGATTCCTCTCTTGATTTATAACCTAAGTCTAAAAAGATAAGGTACTGAATGGCAAGCATGTATATTGTGCTCACATAAATATTAGTGATATCCAAAGTTCTAAAATTGAGACTGAATTGATGTAAGTTGACCAAATAATTGGAATAAAATGAACACTTATTTTACGAGTGCATAAATACCTCATTGGACACTGGTACTTACCTCCAAACAAAGTGGGTAAGGATGCAGACATTAAGGTTAGATCCCAAATCCCTATACTTGCCCCTTAAGTCTCCAAGTCCGACTCTTACAGGCTCGGGAGCTTCAAGGGCTTGCCTTTGACCTTAGTGTACGTTTCGATTGTGTAAGATTGTGTGTCTCCTTTTAGATATTGAAATCCGACAGCCCAAGCAGATCATCTCATTGATTGGGAGCACACAAGAGCACTGATGGGCGTAAGGTGACACCATGTGTCTAATGTACTGAAAAGATTGTATTATCACCAACTAAAATTGAAAAGATAATTTTATCAAACCTTTATGGCCTTCTCATGCTCAGTTGGTGAATTCAAAGGGTTTACATTGTGTTTGATAAGCGTGAGTCCTCTCCACACATTTATGTGCCCCATAGCGCATAGACACTCCTTGATATCGTGTTCATATATGATCCTCTTGAAATAGAAGATGACTAGTTGGAGGGACTTTTATTCAGACTCCCACGAATATATCTTTTAACCCTTCAAAGATATCGCCTTCAGAGGTCCCTTCACTTCCTGGACCTCCCTAGACTCGTGACTCTCTTGAGTTCAGGCACACTCACTTTGGGGATGATCAACCACTAGCCAACCCTTCATCTCTTCTCCACTTACCAAAGAGGATTTACGCCTTGGTGAGGATGATTTAAGTTCATCAGCCTAGACTAATTCAAATCCATTTTTTGATGAAGGTGACAAAGAAGTTTCACTCAAAATGCCTCCTAGGAAGAAAGATGATGAGGAAGAACATCTTGACGAGCCTTTCCAATTGATACTTGCTAGGCTCGTTACATCTGAGAAGAAACATGCTCTACATAGAGCTCAGATAGGGTAGATAAATGTAGGGGTTGATGCACCCATGGATACAACATACAACCCAGGACAATACAGAGAGCAAAACTACCTGAGTCCCACAGAGCCAGAAATAGAATATGAGTTGAAGCCGCCTTTTCTGAATTTGTTGTCATATTTCAATGGGAATGGCATAGAGGAACCCTATTCATTCCTGAGGGACTTTGAGCTCTTATGTGCTAACCTAGGTCACCCTAGGGTTAGCCAGGATTATATTAGGCTCACTGCCCTTCCATATAGCTTGGGGAAAAAGCTAATTACTAGGTTAAGCATTTAGCTTTGACAGTGAACACCTTTGCCCAGTTCAAGGACATGTTCTTAAAGAAGTTCTACCCTCTGAGTAGAACTAAGCATATGAGGACACACATCACAAGCTTTTCCCAACTACTTAATGAACCTTTATGCGATACCTGGGATCGATTCAAGGACATATTGCAAAATTCTCTATCATGGATTAGATGATAACATCATGGTCCAATCTCTATTCACTGGTCTCAACCTTGAGATGTAGGGCATAGTGAGCACTACATGTGGAGGTAGTTATACATCACATGGAACAGATACCGTCTGGAGTGTATTCGAGTAGATAGCTAACACTAGTCACGTACAAATGACCAGAAGGGCATACACCGAGTCCCCAGTAGCATTTATATCGAAAGGGGGAAAGACTGTGGTTGATCTTGTAGAGGACATGGTCCCTACCATGGGGATTATTATAGATAAATTGGCATTGGTTGAGTGGATCAATAAAAGGATGAATGACCTTGAAAGCTTAACCAGGCTCCCGAAGCATGTGGAGGAGTTATTAGAGAGGGTATCAAGATTAATATACATGTCGCGACTGCATCGACTGCTCCTATTCTTCGAGTACACCATGTACAGGAGAAGTCGATGTCAGGCCAATACCAGCCATGGGTAGAAGACCACTCTTATACCCAATCCTTCCAACAGCAGGCACCACCCATTAAGACAGTACATGAGGATCCTCCCATAGTGTGGGAGGTGAATGGTGTATGGTACACCCAGGACCCTATTTGGCAGGGAAGTACGGGGGATTGATAGTCCAACCAGCATCCCAAACCTTCTACAACATAGCATTCACCTCAGTACCACATCCTACCCCACATCACAACCCTAGTTCTTATCATCCCCAATAGAGGCACACACAGTAACAACATTATAGTCGCTAGGGCCAATACTAGTCGGACCAGCAGGGCCTAAATTACTAGCATCACCCCCAGCACTAGTAGTACATCAATAGTATCAGGACCATCAGGGTCAGTCCTCACCATCTCTTTCTTCTCAACCGAATACTTCTTCTTTAGCACCCCCCGACTTTAATGCCAGATTGTCGATGAGCTTTGTTCCTACCAGAATGAGATTCAGGACATGCAGGTTGACATCAACCGTCTGTTCCGATGGAAAGACGATTAGATAGTTCCACATACCTCTATTCTCTCCATGTTCAGGATAAACCCAATAGTCTGAACAAGTCTCAATCGCAGCAACACATGGCTTAGGTATACTACTCAAACACTCTTAGATCTAAGCATGAGATTCTTTCATGTGATGATGCTTATCATATCTCACTAAGGAGTGGAAGGACCATGGTCGTACCTGAATAGGCTAGGGAAGTAAGAGGGTCACCTCTAGAGCTCGATCTAAGGAGTCTTCAGAGGATGAGGAGGAGAGACATCACATTCCACGGCCCTCTCAACAACATACGAAGTTACCTACTAAAGAGATAGAAAGGAGGAGGAGAACACGAGGATCACAACAGCTTGGACACACTTTGGAATCTATGGCGGGACCTTGCACCTCCAATTGTAGAGAATTCACTGACAACATCTATTCCACATTTTGTTGTCCACGACTTTATTACTAATTCCAAGTATTATAAAAACGATCCATCTTTGAAGAAGTATGTTTCTCATAATACAATGAATAATGTTTTCGATTCAGATTCTTCTTCTATGTCACTTACCTATATCCCTATTTCAGTGCTCTTACGGTGGTAAAGCACATCAAAAAGATTCATAAGGATGATCCAAACATGATACGATTTTGTAAGGAAAACATCATGGTTAAAGTGACATTTAAGGATTATGTGGCTAACAATCCTGCATTTCATAAGTACCTAAAGTGAGATGCACATCTACCAGGGTAGCAGGAAGAAACCAGACCAATATGTAAAGATTGATGTCTTATCAGTAGCCATTACTGACTAATCCTAAATACCCTTTGTTAATTCGTAAAAATAAGAGTTAATTGACGCATGAATATAAGTGTGTTGTTTGTGTTGTAGGTAGGTAATCAAAGTGAATCAAGAAATATAACCACTTAATTAATTAATCCAGTAATGCGAGGTGGTTTCTTATGTTTATTTAACCTGGACAAGTCCCAGAGTCGAACCCAAGGAGGCAAAGGAACAACCTAGGTCAATGTCTATCAAATTTGATGTGTGGTTTTCGAGGCAATTTTTAGTATTTTTAAAGCAATTCATGGATGCAAATGCGAACATAGCCAATTTTAAGGAAAAAAATCAAATTTCAATTCAAACAGAGTCCAAAAATTATGAAATTTGGCTATGCATTGTAATTTTTTTGGAAGTTACAGATCCAAAACAAATATTTTATCAATTACGAATGCAAAATATGTGAGTCTAAATAATAAATTATAATAAATACTGAACCTATTTACTTCTAGGGAATAAAATTTTCCGAGATATATCACTATGTGATCTCTCTAAGAAAAATCCTAAACCCTAAAAATTTAAAGTTTAATACCTATTAAAATTATTGAAATACACAAAATTATTTTTTTACATAAGAAAATATGCATTCAAATGCATTTTTTTGGCATAAAACAATCAGTTCTACTATCCGTAAATTTTTTAGCAATGGTTAATTTTCTACAAATTTCAAAATGTTAATTGGGTAAAATATGTAAAATTTCCACAGAAATAATTATTAATAATTAATCACAGAGTATAAAAATATAACAAGCATGCCAAATGCAATTTTTGAATAATAAAATGACACGATAATGTAGTTCAAATTACATGTAAAAGATGGGGTTCTATTTATAAAATACAATATAAACAACTAGGAAATGCAGAACAAGAGTCTAAGAGAAAATACTAAAACCCAGGAGGGGTTATATGCAAAAAATCTAGAGGTCACAGCTGTTTTATAGATCGATCAGCTAGCTAAATTATCTCTCTTGATTTCCTGATTGGTCCGAGTTCGAGCTTGTCAAACACGGAGGTCGGTAGGATATTGATTGGTGAGTCATCATCGATTCGGGCATGGTTGAATGATGTGTCTTTAATTTCGTAGTCAAATCTAGGCAACCGCTTCACTCTACGGCACTTGGTCTTTCCCCTCGTCACCAATGAGGTGACCATTGACAATATATGTCTTTCAATCCTTGTTCTCTTCCTACCTGATTTTTTTGGCATTAATTTATGCTTTACAAATCTTTCAATGTCGGAAAAGTGTTAAATAGCCTGTATCAAGGGAAGTTCAAAAACCAAACTTTTATCCAGTGCTTCCCTCAGAGCAGGATCCAAATTCTTCAAATCCTCTCCACTTTCAATTTTTATGGGTTTTTCAAATTTTTTTCAAAATTTTTGGGTGTTTTCGGATTTTTCGATTTTTTAGTGTTTTTGATGTGGTGTGTAGATGTAATGCTTTCTACAGCTGAGGGGCATTGATATGTTGAGTCAGAGTCATCCCTAAGGGAGTAAAATGCAGAGATGTCGCTTTTAGAGTCATCCCTAAGGTGTACAGAGTTTTAGGGTTTCTAGGTGTTCTCTAGTTTTTCAACCTGAGATGCAATCATTTCATCTTCCATTTTAATCCATGAGCTAGGAGAAGATCCTCTTAACATATCATGTCTTTATCTTAACTTATCATCCTCTACAAACTTTTCATGATCAATCATGGGTTGAGTCTTCTTTATAGGAGGATTCTGCGAAAATCTGTAGGTCTCATACTCAGCATACCTTGACTCGGGCATGCGATGCCGGGTTGGGTAGATTCCATTTCCATGGTCGTGGATGGTCGGATCATCATAAGGTGAAGTCAACATACAAGGTTCACGTGTGTTGATATAGTCAGTCCGAAGGAGTAGTATATAGGTTGGTCAATAGAGATTTGATCATTACAGTCAATCTAGTATAGATGATCGCATGTTCGTCGGGTCACCATGTTATTTCTGAAGGTAAAGGCAATATGTGGATTTATGAAGTGTTGACCCATCCCAACGAAATTGTAATGAGAAAATGAAGTTAGTTGGCATTGATGTCTCTTCTAGTTGTTTGTCTCAATAATATATTGCTCTTCAAATGGTTCATGAAGTTTCGGCGAGAAATCGGGAATAAGATGGGTCAACCCAGGGTAGAAGTTGATCATGTGTAGAAAAGGGAGGGGGAGGTAGAAATTATGAAGAAGTGGAGAATTTAGTCAGATGGTTATCTATTTTGATCGAAAAGAAATAATCTTGTGGGTATTCGGACTAATGTCCCATCATTTTCAAAAGGTATGGATGAGCTGACATAATGGATCTTGGTTAAAAGAGTGCAAGTGCACAGGATACTCACAAGAAGAAAGCCTAATTTTTTATAAATAAAAAAGGGAGAGTGATGGCACAAGTGTGCGGTTTTTGGTATTCAAGCCCATTTCACGTACACCAATGAAAATGCAAAACAAACTCCATGTTCACTTACTCACACAGTAGAGGTTGCAAGAATCCGGCCAATTATCTTTCAAGTTTAATTACTGATGACTTCAATCTTGGAGAAGAATTAGTGAATTGTTAGGTGTCGAAAAATACCTGAAGACTGGCATTAATTCGTATGGCTAGTTGCATCCACTTTCAGCTAGTATGGGTGTAAATACAGACCGTAAAATGGCTACTTGTGTTACTTCAAGATGGTGCCAATCATGTTGTCCTTTAACCACCCACTCTACTAAAGGAGATTGTAGTTCCCTCACTGAGAAGTAGCTAGTCATTTTTAGAATCAGTAATCTGAATGAAGAATCCGGAGCTTGGCTCTATCCTAGTGCACATCTCTCTCTCTCATTCAGAAAGATAAATGAATCCAATGTCGGGGTTATTCTGCAGCAACAATTCTTGATTTTGTTGTTTAATTAAAGTCGACCTTGTTTAGCAGTCCCAATTTTAATTTAGGCCATCACTGAAGAATTAAGTGAGTAGAAATACACGTCTACCATCCAGTCTCAATTTCCTTTAGATCTGAAGTGACAAAACAATAGAGAGAAATCGAGAAAAGTCGATGCACGGAAGAAACAATGATGTGTGCTCAGTTAGAATACTTACATGTATTCCTCACAATCTCCATGTGTAAGAATTGGAAATTACTTTATATGGGATGCAAGCCGACAAAACCACACCTAGTAGAAAGTTTTATTAGCTAGAAAGAAATGAGTTAAATTTTTGACTAAGTAGAACGAGTTAGTATGTGTCTCAATTAATTTTGTGATGTGGCCTTAGGTTCTACGAGCACAAGCAAAATAATCCTAGTAGCTCTAATAATCGCAGTGCAAGCCTAACCTATGAGCCACTCAAGTCAGGCCCCACTCTCACCAAAGAGTGAAACAGGCCATGACACACCATAGAGAAGAAAGTGTTGGTATTCTTACATACATGAGAATCCAAATGGAAACTGCTTTAAATGAACAATTATTACAAATAATTACAAAAAATGCTGAAAATAAACCCTAGACTCTACGCTCTCTCACAAATCGACTCGATCTTAGTTCAATGCGGCTTTTTGGATGGCGGTGAAGATGCGTTGATTTTAGGAAAATCGCTTCATGTACATCGAGTACCTCACATAAAAAATAAGAGAGAGAGTGTAAGATAGTGGCACAAAATTAATCAAAAAAATAAAATAGGAAAAATAAATGTTGAGAAGAAATAAATAAAATAAATTCGGGAAAATAAAAAAATGAGAAATGTACAGTAATGAGGCTCGGGGTCAAACTACCCAAATATGTGGAAAACCTAACTTTAAATTTTCTAAACAAAGAAACTAAGTTGTTTACCACCCTGGTAATGGTGCCATCTAATTAATCCTAAATGCTCTTTGTTAATTCACAAAAATTAAGAGTTAATTAAAGTGTGAATATAGGTGTATCGTTTGTATTGTAAGAAGGTAATCGGAGTCAATCAAGAAATATAACAACTTCATTAACTAATCCATTAAAGAGAGGTGCTTTCTTATGTTTATTTAACCTGAGCAAATCCCAGGGTCAAACTCATGGAGGCAAAGGAACAACCTAGGTCAATGTCTATCAAATTTGATTTGCACTTTTTGAGGTGGATTTTTTGGTATTTTTAAAGCAATTTATGGATGCAAATGTGAAAGTGGCTGATTTTAAGGTCTAAAATGCAAATTTTATTCAAATAGAGTCCAAAAATTATGAAACTTGGTTGAGATGTGAAAGATGATGTAATTAATGCACTGTAATTTTTTTGAAAGTTTCATATGCAAAACAAATATTTTATAAATGAATGAATATAAATAAGGTGAGTCTCAATAATTTATTATAATTAATATTATTTATTTATAGGGAATAAAATTATCTGAGATATATCATATGTGATCTCTCTCAGAAAAATCCTAAACCCTAAAAATGTAAAGTTCAATACCTAACTAAAATAATTATTGAAATACAAAATATGATTTTTTTATAGAACAAAATATGCATATAAATTCAATTCTTTTTGGGCATAATGCAAATATAAATCAATTCTATTATTTATGAAATTTTGGCAATTTTCTGAGCAGTGGTTAATTTTCTACGAATTTCATAATGTTAATTAGGTAAAATATGTAAATTTCCACAGAAATAATTATTAATATTTAGCCACTTAGCATAAAAATATAACAAGCATGCCACTATGTAAATAATTAATTGTAGAACAAGATGTAATTTTTTAATAATAAAATGATGCAATATTGTTCGAATTACTAGTAAAAGATGAGGTTCTATTTGCAAAATACAATAACTAAATAACTACGAAATGCAGAACACAGGCCTAATAGAAAATACTGAAACCTAAGAGGCGTTATATGAAAAATTTCAGGGGTCACATGACCCTGGTTGGCGGGGATGGCTATGGAATTGAGTCACTTTTCAGGGGCTTGAGTGCAAAGTTCCCCCAACGTACGTGTTGCGCACGTGGGCAGGGGCCTCGGGCCTCAAGCCCAGTGGCTTGTGGAGTGCAGCTTCAGTGGAGGCAGTCATATGGGCAGCTGGAGGGCCGTTGTAGGCAGGGCTCCAGCTATGGGACTCGATGAGGAGCTCTGGAAGGTGGAGCGTGAAGCGTGAAGGCAGTGGCGGTGGCTCTAGGGGATTCCAATAGGCATCGATAGTGGGCGGCGATGACTGGAGCATGAAGGTTGAAGAGGTAGCCGAAATTAGGGGGAGATACAACAATGTGCGTGGTGAAGCTGGAGCAGAGGAAGTGAAGTTCACTGCATGTGGGGTCAGCCGGTGGCAATGATGGGATGCGTCGAGGGAGGAGCCCTTGCCCGTTGTTGAAGACCAAGCTGAGGAGGATCGCAGGGGACTGAGTAATCGAAGGTGAGGTGGTAGTGGGTGTCGGCTCACGCTAATGCTAGAGCAAGGGGCAAACTCCATGGGAGGAGCTGCAGCGAGGTCCTTACGCCTCGGATCTCACCGACTATAAAGAGGAGAATGTCGGAGGTGTTGTCACCATATCCAACTAGTTTCCCCTTGACGAAACTGTAAATCGACGGATGCAGATCAATGATGCGGCAGAGATGGTTAAATAAGAGAGAGGTGGCGTTGACGAGATGCGAGTGAGATCTGATGAGATTAGAGAGGAGATACGATTGATTGGGATTGGGATTCGGATATGGGGATACGAAGGGAGATCAGAATAGCAAGGTGATCAGGGATGCTATGGCAAAAATCAAGGGTGGTGTGACTGATTTGGAGAAGTGGCGGAAGAAGACGACGAGAGGAGGAGAAGCTCCTCAGTCTTCCGATCGACTGAGATCGGGTGGTCCAGATCATGCCTTGTGGCCATTTTCAATTTTCAATTTTTTTAATTATTTTTTTAAAATATATGAAATATAAATACTAAAAATGAGTGACACATGGTGGATCCAGGAGTTAATACGTGTCACTCCCAGGAAAATCACAAAATAAAAAGAAAAGAAAATCAAAAGAAATAGCAAACAACCTTGGATTGAAAATTTTCCTTTACAAAAGTTGCTCATCTCGATGAGATATACAACTTTCATGAAGAGATCAAAGCTAAAATAGGTCATTTGCATAAAGTGATATTTTTGGTAGTATTCTATGTACATAGAACACCTGATTTTAGGTGTTTTAATTTTTGTCATTTTTAATTAAGATAAAAATCAGGAAAAATATGATAAAATCAAAAACAAATATTTACATGTTACTCTAATTTTTGGATTTTTAATAATTAATAAAATAAAAAGATAAAATACATAGGATGATAAAGATGACTTTTTGTACAAACTGTTAGTGAACAATCAGGCTCAGTTAGTTTCTTTGAATTCAAATTCATTTTGGATTTGGATCTTAACCTGTTTTGATAAAATTTTTGTCAATAAATAAATGAAAATGAAATAAAATAAAAAGATTCAAATATGTACATAAAATATAAGTCAAAACATGTAAAATACACAATGTACAAAAGAGGCCTAAAACCCAACTTTCACATATGAGCTTCGATTCACTTGAACTTGATCTTGTTTTGAAGACAACTGAATGTATATTAGTTAAAAAGTGAGTAGGATTAAATTAGACATTGTATGAAGGAGTAATCAGTATTTTAGTCTGATTATCCTGAAATTAGGGTTTAGCTCTATGGAGTACTTATTTCTATTAATCATTTTTTGTATTTGTCATTTATTATTGTTTGTGATATGTACACAATGGAGGTGGTTTTAGGTTATTTAAAGTTAGCATGAATTAATTTAAAATCAGGGAAATTAGCTTATTTTACAGATCAATTAGGCTGGGATTTTTGGCTTCTTATTTTATGCCATTATGCATGATAAAATGCAATTATTATTTACACATGCATGAATAATAATTATGCAAGATAATTGATAAAATGCATACAAATTTTAGGGAACATAGCTTAATTAATTTCTTTTATAGTGATGAGTCACAGATTGTCTCGAGAATCAGAAACTACTAAGGAAAAAGAGAGCGTGCTCATTATATGGAGAGTCATATCAATAGCATTGTGTTTGCACGCACTCTCCTAGATAACGGTTCTTCTATTAACCTCCTGTCCTTAGCACTTTATGAGAAATTGGAGTCAGGACCACTTCAAAAATCATGAGCATTACTTCAATTCACAGACAAGTCAATAAAAAGATCTAAGGGAGAAGAGAAAAATGTGGTTATCTCAATTGAGGGACAAGACTACAAGGTAGAATTCACAGTCCTCGATATAGAAATCCTCAATCATTGGAGAGGATCTCAGGTAATTCTTGGGTGGTCATTACTAAGGATCGTCAGTGCATCATTTGATTATCAGATGAGAATGATGAAGTTCAGTTCTCCAGGCAGAGTAGTGAACTTAAAGATGAAGCAAACGAAGTGGCAGCGATCTGATTCCGAGACTTCCACAAAGTACTCTTCTTCAGGGGAAAATTGAAAGATGATCATCATAGTTGGGATTTGGAAATAGACCTGAGTAGGGCAGATCAAGACCCTCTCATCTGGAGAGGATTTAGTGCATGATGCAGTTTGCCAATTGTTGCCTAATTTCTTGAGAGATGCATCCCCCTATTTCCTTTATGACTCAGAAATCCCTTTGGATATGTCAGTTCCACCTCCGTCGAAAGAGTCAAGGGACATAGATGATGAGTCGGATGCGGCTTTGGACGAACTACCATATTTCTTTGGTGATCTGACTCCTGATACAACATAGTTGATTGCGAGTACAAGGCAGATATATCCATATCCATATAGCACTCAACCAACTGCAGATATGATTCTTTCAGATTAGATTGACGACAAGGTATTATCAAAGTTAAAGCCACTCCCTCCTACAGTGAAATATGTCTTTCTTGCAGTACCTAAAGAGAGATATCATGTGATCATTAGTGTTGACCTTACCTTAGAGTGGGAGTCTAGGCTTTTAGATGTCTTAGAGCAGAATCGCAGAGTGATTGGATGGATAGTGTCGGATCTCATGGGGATTAACCCCGCTCTCTTCTCACATCACATATATGTCGATGATTATGTGAGACCTACCCATGAATCTCATAGGAGACTTAATCCAAATCTGGGGGAAGTATTTAAGGATGAGATTAGGAAGTGGTGTAAAGCAAGATTTATACACCACATTTCTGATTCCAAGTGGCTGGCCTCACTCCATGTTGACCTGAAGAAGTAAGGAATTCATATGGTCACCAACGAGGAAGGGGTAAAGATAATGACACGAGTACCCACGTCGTGGCACGTATGTGTTCACTACAAGCGCTTGAATGCTACAACCAAGAAATACCACTTTTCCTTGCCTCTGAAAGGACAGTTTTGAGTACTAGACTTGCTGGTCCTGATACTATTGTTGTGGGATACTCTAAAATGATGGGCCCTTCTGGCCCAGCTGGTAATGTTGCTGGCGCATTGTTGCTGTTGCAGTTATGGTTGGGACTAATTAGATCCAGAGTGTGGCTATGATGGAAGGGGTGTAGGGTTGAAGCTGGTGTTGTGGAAAGTAGGGGGACGTCAGTACTGTTGACTATCCCCCATTACTGCTTGTTTGTTGGAAGGGTCATGTGCGTACCACATACTATTCACCTCCCACACTCGAGGAGGCTCCTCTATCATTGTCTCTAGTGATGGCTCATGTTGATAATGTTGGGCATAATAGTGGTCCTCTTCCCATGTCAACGGAGGCCTTGACATCTTTTGTTCCTGTACATGGTGTACTCAGTAAACACAAGTAGAAAATGCAAACATGGCATGTATCTTTATCTTAAACACCTTCTCAGATAATTCCTCCATCTACTTCGGCAGATTAAACAATTTCTCTAGTTCATTCATCCATGTCGATCCTCTCAACAAGTTTTAACTTATCAACAATGATTCCCATGCTAGGAATAAAGTCCTTTGTAATATCAACTAAAACATGCTTACCCCTTTCCTTAGACAAGAGTATTAGAGGGGTGTCTGTGTATGCTTTTTTGATGGTCTATGAGCAGCTAGTGTCAGTCATATGCTCAAATACCTTCTAGACGATATCTGCTCCCTTGGACGCATAGTTGCCTTCACATGCAATACTCACTAACCCTTGCATCTAAGGAGTAAGGCCACTGAATAAGACCCGAATCAAAATGGTATTCTCCATACCATGATAAGGATACTACTATGATAACTCCTTGAACCTCTCCCATGTATCACAAAAGGCTCATTGGGTAGTTGGGTGAAGCTCGTGATGCGAGTCCACATTTGATTTACCCTCAAAAGGTAGAAATTATTTAAGAAAAGGTCCTTGAACTGAGTATGGTAGTTACAAATACCATGAAATTCTTTAGCAAATAGTCGGCCTTATCTCCCAAGGTAAAATGAAGGGCTTTGAGCATGTTGTAGTCTTAGTTAGCCCTAGTATGACTAAGGTTATCACAAACTAACACAAAGTACCTCAGGAATGCATAAGGTTCCTCATTGGCATTCCTGTTATATTTCGACACAAAGAAAGGAAACAAGTCTTAAGCTCATATTCCACGTCCGGTGTAGGTACTCAAGCAATTCAGATTCTGATATTGTTCAGGGTTGTAGGCCATGTCCATCAGTGCATCAACCCCCACATTTAATTGACCCATTTGTGCTCTAAACAATGTATTCTTCTACTCAGCTATGGTTAGTCTAGCTAAGATTGCATGGAGGGCATCATCGCACTCCTCATCCTCAGGGTGCTTCTTTGGAGGCATCATGATAAATGAATCTTCTGTGTCACCTTCATCATAAAATGGGTTTATATTAGAAGATCTTGAAATCAAATTGATCTAACTGAGGGGGAGGTCATCCTCGGTGAGAAAGGAAGAGAGAAAGGGATTGGTCGTGTGTGAACATTCCCTAAAGAAGTGAACCTAGACTCAAGAAAAAGGTCTTCATGAGTCTAGGGAGGTCCAGGAAGTGAGGTATCATGGACCTCAGAAGACAACATTTAAGGAGTTCAATGAAAGTTTTGCAAAATCCGAACAAAATTCCCTCTAAATATTCATCTCAGATATCAAACTAATATGAAATGAGCACGAATTGAATCAAGAGATGGAATCTTACGAGAGTGCATTTGAATGTGTGGGATTTAACTAACACAGTAAAAATGCAGTTCAAACCTCTTTTATTCACCAACTTCACACGTAAAGGTTGTAAGAGTTAGGCCAATTTACCTTGTTAATTTTAATTGGTGATAGAACAAATTATGAGTATGTTACTCACAGTGTGTGTCCCTTAAGCCCAATGGTGCTTTTATTAATCCTCAATCAATAGTATGTTCTGCCTGGGTTGTCAGGTTTTCTCACATCCATTGAAGGAGCTAATTTACTTACACAACAAAAATATATTCTAAGGTTATAAGTGAGCACTTGCTTCTCTCGAATCCATAAAAGTCGGAAATTGAGACTTAAGGTGCATGTCCTGGGATTTGAACTCTATCCTTATGGATGCATCCTCACCCACTTTGTTTAGAAGTACATGCAATCATTGACGGGATTGCATTCTTGTAAGAGAAGATTTATTTTATTCCAAGTTTATTGTATTGACTTGTATTAGCAATCCAATTGTATGCATGGTTATCACTAGAAGTTTAATGTGGGCACATAATTCACACTTAACATCAATTCCTTTTCCTTTTTAATATGAAGTTATAAAACTCAAGAGAAAGGAATCGAGAAAACATAATGTACACGGAAAACTACAAATGCCCAGAAAGAAGTATACTCACAGTGAGTCCAACACTCTCCACGTGGATGCACGATTGAATTAAAATTTATCTAAATGAATGCAAGTCGATGAGAGCTGCCCCTAAGCAAGAGTTTAATTAGTGGTGAAGAAGTGGTTTAATTTGAAGCTAATTAGAATGATCTAAGCTATGTCTTGATTAATGAATCTATTTTATATGTGACTTAAGTTACACGAGCATAATGAATAGGACCTAGGTAGATTTAAGAGCCATGTGCATGTCTTTAACTTCTTCCATTTAAGCCGAGCCCCACTATTTATTAGAGTGACACATGGCTCAATACACAACAATTAACAAATTGTTATAGTATCCTTTTAAAAATATGAGAACTCAAGTAAGAACCACTTAAAATATGAGCTACTTAATTACTATAAATAATTTTACAAATAGTTACAAATAATTCTATAATAGTTAGCTATCTCTCTCTTTCTACATAATTAGGTGTATGTCAACCATTAACAAGCTACTCCTAGCTCCTCTCCTCCGTGTCACCTTGGTCTTCCTTGGATCTGCGAGCCTTGCAACACATAACTAGATGGTTAGATATATGAGAGATATCATAACTAATGAAGAAAACAACACATGAGCAAACAACAAAGTCAATATTACTCAACAAGTCAACAAAATAATGACTTAACCGAAATTACATTAAAAATATCTTAATTAAATATATAAACATAAATAGATAGCCTAATAAAATTGTGTAGTCAGCAGCATCACCATCTAGTGAACCATCAATTGGAAAAACTGAAATCATATTGTTGTAATATGAGCCAATGGAAATCTATCAGAACCACATTGTGTGTGTGTGTGTATATATATCTTGGTGAAGAGAATGTGGTTTTATTTATATCTGGTTATATCTGGTTAAGTCAAGGGTCGAACACAAGAACACAGACTAAGCAGGTTATCTATCTAGGATTTTATATACACTAAATTATCTATTGTGATCTAGGTCAAGATGTATGCATGCATGTCCTTTTTAATATTTTATATGCAAGATAATTAAGACGCTACAAAATGAAATGAATGACAAGACACTATAAGAGTACAATGCGTACAAAAATCATATAAAAATACTCCTGAATTAAATAAACAATTATCTTAAATTAGTCTATAACATTAAGTACACAAACAATTTATTAATTAGATACTCAAGTTCTTGATTAATCAAGGTTATTATTTAAACATCTAAGTCCCTAAGTAGATGAACACATACTTCCATTTAATCAGAGCTCTAATATCATCAGAATAAATCCTAACTCACTTAAGTAGGGAAATGAATATCACATGAGTCAATTTACCTATTTGCAAGCAATTTTATAGTTAAAATGAATTTTAGGAAAATTAAATAAGGTTCAACTACCGAGGAACTTGTTTAGTAAATCAATCTATATTAATATGTCAATTAGAATCAATAGTATACCATTAGATCAATTGTGAAAATATTATCCCATAAGACCAATTTCATAAATTTTGGAGTTCATATATAAAATATATTCAATTATCTATCTATGGGCTTTTTCATAAAGAAAACATAATAAAAACCACAAAAAACAACACAAACAAGACCAAAAAAGATTAAAATGTAAATACAAAGAATCTTAGGGCATATGTGCAAATTCTCCAAGTGCACACATGATGCATATGTGCCCGTCTCTAAATGCAAATGTTGGAACTAACAGGTTTTGGTGTTGCAAATTCTCCAGCCATGTGTGTGAGGCACATGAGGTGGAGGTTCAAAGCTTGAATGAGGCACATGCTACGTGGCGCACGATTGTGCCTCAGATGAGGATTTGGTACTCCAAGGCTAGCAGATTGTTAGGGTTCGTTCGACCTTAATCCAAGCCGTAGGATCAAACCAAGAAGGTTTGATCCGACAATAATTGTACGGCGTCGATATAATCCTCTCCACATGCAGTGGTGCGAATGCTATGCTTCGGCAAAGTGCCTACTATTACTCCATTATCCTCGGAGCTATCTGGAAGTCAGGGAAGTTAATTGGTCCATGAAGGTGATGAAGAGTCAGAGGAGACTCTGAGATGGCTGAATTAGCAGGATGACCCCCGTTCATCGAAGGTGGTTCTTGAGATTGAAGAAGAGATGAAATTTTTTATTAGAGATGCCTCAAGGGTGCCTGCAAGTGTTTATCGATAGCCGAAGAAATGCACATCGATTAGGAAATAAAAGTGAGTATAATGGAGGGCGTTCAGAGTAACTGGAGTGGAAGCCCTAAGTGGATCTTCTTCCTTGAAAGAAGAAAAATTGGATCGAGGTGGAGGATGTCTTAGAGAAGGGGGGATGATGATATTAGGTGTACACGAGGATTCCTGTAGATTGAAGAGATGTCGAGCTACTCAGAATGGAGTGAGATGGTGTGTGTGTGTGTGTGTGGAATAAAAATTGAGAAAACACAAAGGGCAAAACTGGGATCAAACTTGGAGAAGACGAAGAAGGTCGAAGGTGAAACAACTGTTTGGAATGAAGCTTTGGAGGCTTCGATTTTTCGCTCAGATACACTCGATAAGTGTAAAACTTGAGCAACGGTTTAGATCAACATTGTGAAGGATGATACCTTTGGATCTGATGAAAGACAAAGATCGATTTTCTCTCAAACTCTCTCTCTGTCCCTACCACCAGAAGCTGGGAGGGGGCTTGGAGATGTCTCACATAATTGTCGATAAACTTCAACTATTGTTTAATCCAGAAATCTAGCGGTCTTATGTTCCATACTAGGCGAGAACATAGTCGTCGAATCGACCAAATGAAATTCAGATTAAAATAACAAATAACCCATAATGATAATGAAGCAATGAAAAGCAGTGTGGAGTTAAAATTTATTATAAATCTACCACAAATATGTGTATAGTGTGCAAGTATGTGCAGAGTGTCGAACACAAGAAACAAGCAGGGTATATCAGAGCACTGATGCACAAAATGTGAATGTGATGTATTTGTTTATAAAGGTGCTCTCTTTTTGTGGGTTTTTATATTTATATATTTTTTATTTTACTTTTGATTTTTTAATTTTCTGATTTCGTATTTTCCTTTTATATTTTATATTTTTATATTTTTCTTTTAAATAGATATATAAAGCTATATAGAGTATATATACAATAAAGGTAAGAGAGAGATAATAAATATATAAAAATAGATAAAAATATCCAAAATACAGGAAATAAAATCTTTTTGAGTTTTGAAATATCTTTTACTATTTTTGCCATTTTTTTGATATTTTGCTAATTTTTGTATAATTTTAAAGTAAAAAATGTCCAAAATAGGATTTAAATTAAAAACATGAAATTAAATTGGAGATAAAAATATCAAATAGTAACAAAAATTCTCCAATTATTTTTTATACAAAGATAATACCATAAAGAAAATTTAGGAATAGAAGATATATTTTTAGGATTTTTTAGAATTTTTTATATTTTTATAGAGGTTTTAGGGATTTTTCAATTTTTATGAGTTTTCTTTTATATTTTTAGTGATTTTTTCTGAAGTTATAAAATACTTAAATAAATGTAAAATATATTTTTGGGAATTTTTCAAAAAGTTTTTATAATTTTTATGTATTTTCCAGTGCGAACAGGACAAAAGGTGATGATTTGATTTTTTAAATAATAAAAAGCCTCCAAATGTGAAATAAAAATATAGGTAAAAGAGCAATGCAACAGGAAGCTATGTCTATTTTTTGGGACTTTTTTGAGTTAATTTGCTATTTCAAATTAATAGACATAACAAAGAGAAACTACACTACTATCAAGAGCATAACAGTAAATATCAGAAATCTAGGGGACAAAGTGTAATTTTCACAAAAAATATTATAATTGGAAAGCCAAGTTACAAGACCATTAAGAAATAAGTAAAGCTTCAAGGGCCACTTTGCAGAATGCGCAACTCACGTGTTTGAACACGTGAGCCACGCAAGCGGGGGCCTAGATGTGATTACCAAAAAGATCGAGGGCTCTTTTATAACTTACAAAAAATATATAACTGGATAAAATAATTTTGGTACTAAAAGGAAATAAACAAAACTCTAAGGGGTCTCGGTGCAAAATTGCCACCTCACGTGATGCGTCACGTGAGGTAATGTGGCTAGGACGCAAATGTAATTATCGAAAGTATAAGGGTATGTTTATAAATTTTTACACAACTTTTAAATGACAGATGGAGGATTAAGTATCAATATTTAAATAAAAAATTGTTGGGATAAAAGGCACAAAATACCCCACGGCGCGGATGAACGACTCTCCTACTTTCGCTTATCCGTGTATCACCACGAGGGAGGGTAATGTTGGTTCGCAGATCGATGGTGCAGATTAGATCCAAGGCTCGGATCGGATGGTGAACGTGATGCACGATTGAACGGCTACAGTAGACCTGGGCGGCAAAGATCGATCCGATGGCGGAGAGGCGATAGGGAAGAACATGGAAGAAGGTCGTCGAAGGCGACCTTCCCTGCCCCAGATCTCCCTCCTCTGACAGTCTTTGAAGCTTCAAAAATGCCGCGAACGTTCCTACAGGTATTTTCCAGATGCTGGATGCATCAAAACAGTCGGAGGGGTGTTGTAGCTCGTCCATGAAGGGTCGGAACTACGGACCTCCAGGTACCTCTTGCAGGGGGTAAAATGGCTCCAGGTGGTTTGGTGTAGTTTTGTTCCTGCAAGAAAAGGTGATGGGGTCGAGGGCAAATTGCCTCGACCCCGTGGCGATGCGGAGAATGTCATGGATGGAAGATGGAGGTGTTCGCCGGAATGGACCTCCAACAAACGTCGATGGCAGGTGAAACAACGTCTAAAGGTTAAATGAAAGGCAAAAATAGAGACCTGAAGATATGGAAAGAGAAAAAAGGTAATGAAAAGGAAAAAGACCCTCGATGGCTGGAGAACCAAAGGTGGGAACCTCGACGGCGAGCATTACCCGGAGATGTGGTGGAGCCGCCCCTTAACCATGCTTCGGCACCTCCTTCCTAGCTGGAGGAGACCCTATCACCATCTCCAGCCCAGAGCATGAGGAAGAAGAAGCCAAGAGTGGTCAAAGAGGTTTCAAAATCAAAGGGGAAAATTGGGTGGTTTTTGTACAACGTGAGTCTGGGCACTCAAATAACGAGATGAATCGCGAGATGCAGCGATCCAATCCCTGAAAAAATCCCTCAGTGTGTAAGCTCGTTGATAGAGGAAGAAAAGCTACGAAGAAGGCATCGTGAAAAGGTGCAAGATGTGACCTCCAAAAATCAGAGAAATAGAGGCGAAGTGACGTTCTGATGGGAGGCAGACCTCCGTCAGAGAGTTGACCGAGGTCAACGCATGGAAGAAGTTGGTTGGTCCACGTGGACCAACCAGAAAAATCCCATCAGAATTTTTTTCGAAATTCGATAAAAATAATAAATGAATTTATTAATTTTAAGTTATAAAATTAAAAATATTTATTATTTTTTGAATTATTTTATCATTATTTTTATTTTTTTCAAGGTCTACATTACAATTTACTTTTTGAGGGCTATATAGATATATTTGTCTATGTATTGTAGTCCTTTATTTTATTTTCTATTTTTGATTTTATTAATTTAATTCATATTTTATATATATTTAACTTAATTTTATACACTTAAATATATTTTTATTGTATTTTTCTAATATATTATATACAATTAAATAAATAGAAGTATCATTTATATATGTAGAAGTATAGGTATTTTATGCAAGTATTTTATTTTAATGATTTATTTATGTTATTGTTATAGTTTAAATATGTACATATATTATAAATAATATTTAAAAATTTATAAAATATAAAAATAATGAATAATAAATAAAATGAATATTTTAATCGATACAAGCATACAACAGGGGTCCAAAACCTAACTTTCACACCGTAACTCCAAAAAATACGAAACCACCTTCATTAAATAGATTGTTAAAAATTATATACTATTAAAGGTGATTTGTATATATTTTTAGTTTTTATTTGAGAGATATGGGTCTGGGAATTTGGGATTTTGGAATCTTATCTAGAACATAACTTTTTATCTATAATTATTTTGGTATGAATTCAATTTTTTATTTTTCTATATTTATTTATCTACAACTTCCATGTTCAAAGTTTATTTATTTGAATTATAAAAAGTGGAACTAAAAATAGGTCCTAAAAATGTATAAAAATGAGAAAAATAAATCAGGATTTTTATTGGTTTTTGGCCCTTATCTCCTCCTACTTTATTCCTTATCGAACGAGATGCCTAGGTCTCGAAGTTTCGGATCGTAAAATATCTTCAATATTTTATTCTTTTTCTTTTCTTTTCTTTATTCTATAATTTTGGTTCTAAAAACCGTATTTTATACACTATTTACCCAAAGATGTATGAATGATAAAATGCATGAATTAAGCCTATTTACACACATTTACTATGGTTTTTAAGGTCAAAATGATAGAATAAAGATGATGAAACAAAGATTCATCAACTACCGACCACCGCTTGATTTTTTTGGGGCAAAGGTGGTTGGAGGCAATAGTTTCAACTACTAAGGAAGATGTCGTCTGACTTGAATGACCAAGATTAGAGGGATTTTTTTAAGGAAGATGCCGTCTGACTTGAATGACCCAGTTTAGAGGGATGTCGAAGAAGAGGAATGAAAGGAATACAAGATATCATCAGAGGGAGGTAGAGAGGACACATGGAGAAGTTGTAGTTATTGATAGAAACGATGTCTAGCGAAAGAATACGTCACTTGGTTAAGGGACTGCAGGAGGTTGATGATGAATAGTGATCACTGGATCTGAGGATTTAATGATCTTGATTTGGGTACAGATGTATTGGATTCGACCATTGGACATTTGATCAGACGACCTCTAACGAGGAAGATTCGAGCTGCGGGTGGTCATCTGATCAAATGATCAGACAACACTGATGGAGGGTGTAAGATGGAAGGAGAATGGGTCGTGTGGCACACCTCAAGCGGTTACGTGGCCCAATGAAATAAAATATAAAAATAAATAAAATATAAATCAAAATAAAATAGTTAATGTGGTGTCAAACAAAAAGGTGTTCAACATGAAAGTTGTATGTTTTTTTTAAGATCTACAACTTTCATGTAGAACACAAAACCAAATACATCATATATACATACTATTATATTTTGTAAGAATATATATAAATACTTATCTTATTTATTTTGTTATTGTATTTATGCATAGGAATTAATATGTTATATATTATCATTTACAATATTACACTAAATTTTATTGGGATTGTAAATATAAAGTAACACATAAAAAAAGAACCATAAACATGTATATACCATAATCAATGAATTTATTTATTCACAATGGTGTTTAGTTAATTATTAAATGAATTTAATAGGTTAAGATAGAGGGTTATCTAATAAAGATGATGATGATGAATATGAGATTCGTCACTGTGCTAAGCGTGAGTTGAGGCAAAATTAGGTACAAGAGGAAGTGGTGAGATTGGACCTACTAGAAGACAACATGACTTGGGATGAGGAGGAGCTGGTAAGTAGGGGGACGAGATGGCTGAAAAGTTTATTGAGGAGGAGGATAGGAAACATGAGCTTGAGTGGAGACAGAGATCCCAACAGAAGGGGTTGAAGGAGGGAGATGGGAATGCTAAGTGCATTCATGCGATGGTAAATAGGAGGAGGAGGAACTTGATCTACTCAATCAAAGTTTCTGGGGGGGGGGAGTTTCATGGGGAGGAGGTAGTTGCAAGATAGGTCATAGGTTACTTCAAAAGCATGAGCAGGCACTTGCCACACTATGGCTTGAGGTGGATGGGCTTAGGGGTGGAGAGCATATCAGACCTTGAGGCAGATTTGTTGCTGAGGCCATTCAGGTTGTAGGGGGTTCATAAGGCCGTGTTTGGCCTGAGCTAGGATGGATGCCCAGGTCTGGATGGATTTCCAATGTTTTATTCAAGGAGATTTGGGAGCTGGTGGCCGAACAGTTGTTGGCAATGATGTTGGAGTTTGTGGAGGGAAACTATGGTTTTGATCGGCTCAGTAGATCGCTTATGTTTTTACTTCCTAAGAAGGATGTGGACATAAGGATTGAGGACTTCAGACCAATCACGTTATCCAATGCCATATACTTGATTGTGGCAAAAGGTCTTAGCCAACCATTTGTAGGGAATTCTAAGAAGGATCATCTCACCGGCTCAGAGCACATTTTTACCTGGTAGACAACTCATGGATAGTGTGGCATTGGCTTCGAAAATTATTGCAGATTATTAAATAAATAATAGAAATGGAGTTTTGTGGAAAATTGACTTCTCAAAGGCTTATGATTTGTGTGGATTGGTGTTTTATTTGGGCGTCTCTGTTCAGACACAGTTTCCCGGATATGCAGATATCGTGGATGAAGTGGTGCATCACGACTGCTTCATGCATTGTTATATAGCGTGAGGTTCATCAGGGATGTCCCTTGGCTCCACTACTTTTATCCATGCAATGGGTTATCTATCTGTTATGATTGATCGAGCGATGACTGTGGTATTTTGCAAGGGTTTCACTAAGGAGGAGATTCCGGTCCCCTTACTTCAGTACACAGATGACATGATCTTATTTACGGAAGGAGGAGCTAAGAGTTGTAGAGGCAAGTTGGTGGTGTTTTGATATTCTCGATGGTGTGTCTGGGTTGAGGTTCAATAGAGTAATTCGAGTTCGTCCCTTTTGACTTGGAGGATGCGAAGATTGAGCTTTGTGCTGGATGACTTCATTCCCCACATAGGGACTTACCATTACACCACTTTTGGGTGTTGCTGGTAAGTGAGAAGATACATTTCGAAAATTAGTTACCGATGGTTGAGAAGATGGAGCAGAAGCTGGCAAGATGGAAGTTCGTATGCTTGTCTAGAGGTGACAAATTGATGTTGTTGTGCTCAGTTCTATTTGTGATTCCAATCTTCATATTATCTCCCTAACGAACCGCTAAATACGTGATTTCATGTCCACTCGTTGTAGTACATGTACTTAGCGAATCAGTCAGAACCGAAAGAAGATCTCTCTGAAGAGTGTCCCGGCTTTAATTTATATCCCAACCAAGTCCAGGGTCCAACACAGTGAGGCAAAGGAACAACGTCGGGTTAATTTAAAAACTTAGGTCTAGGTCTCTATGCGGATTTTTTTATATATTTTTTAATGCAAAAACAAATGCAAATGCAATATGTGGGTGAATCAGGCTACTAAGAAACCATATAACTTAGCTAAATTAAGTTTAATTTGAAATTAGTTATTTAGCCTAACAATATTTTTCTTAGAATCCTAATCCAGAGATGAGTACAAAACACATTTTTTGGAATTTTAGGAATTAAAATGCATCAATTAAAAAGGCACACTTTTATGGGTTTTTTTCGCAATTTTTCACACAAATAAAATGCAAAAATTATGAAAATTTTACTAGAATATAAACATGATGCAATGAGGCTACAGTAATTTTTTGGTTATTTCTGACAAAACATGAATTTTTATGGATTTTTTAAGGAAAATAGAGTGACAATGACTAATTAATTCCTAATAAATCCACATTATCAAATTATCCAGAGAACGAATTATCTCAAAAAGATATTGAAACAAATAATCCAGGAGAGTTGAAATTCATAAAAATATTATGTATGAATTTAATTAAAAATCAATTACGAAAATCACTCTACAATTTATTTCAAGCACAAGAAACCTAAAATTAAGATGAAATTTGGACAGTAATTCAATCGCAATTTGAAGTCAAAACAGAGATCTAAGCATGCCATTATAAAGAAAATTAAACCAGCTTCAAAATGAGACCAAAATCAACTCAAACAGAGATACGATGCTTAAGATATTCACAAATAAAGTTAAGGGCATAAATGCAAGAAAACATGAAAGATAACTAGAAAATAAGTCCATGGGAGGGACTAAAATGCAAATAAAAATAAGCGTGAGGCCTTCCCTGTAAATTCACCATGCACATAGGGGTATATTTGTATTTATCAAAACCAGCGAGGGTTGGAATGCGAAATACCCCAGGCACACGTGATTCTCACGTGCTATAAGGACTTATCTGCAATATGGATAAGTCAGCGGGGCCTCCATGCAAATTGCCCAGAGTGCACATGACAAGCACATGGACACTAGGCTCGGGGAAAGATCAGGATCAGAGGAGGTTCGGTCTTACTTCGGCTAGGCTCACAGTAAGGCTCTGGATCAGAGAAGGCTCGGCATGGGCATGGTAGACCCAGGCCTACAGGCTAGGAGGATGAGGCTTGGATCTGCTCGGCGCTTGACTTGTGGACGTCTAAGGACTGCCCGATCATCGAGATCGGACGGTAGTAGGAGACTCAAGGATCGTCGATGTGGACTGCGAGGAACCGTTGGATGCCCACCGGGGGTGCCATCCAATGGCACCAGTACAACCCGACTCTTCTCTCTCTGCCATAGAGATGGTGGCGAGAACAAGACCTCCAACGAAGGTCTCCACGCTCCGCTCGGCCATGGTCGGTAATCTGGAGCTTGGCGATGAATATGGCGGTGCTGGCGATGAAGATCAGAACCTGGAGAACCGTCGGGGTGTTCTGGATCGAAGAGATGATGCGAGACGATCGGAGATGAAGATCTAGAAATCATCTCTGACGATGGCTCCGGTCACTCAAGTAGGACTTGCAAGAGTTAGCTCTAGCCGAAGCGAATGTGTGGGTGGATGCAGTAAGTGAAGTGAGGTTCCCAGCGAATGAAGGAATGGAGTAACCAGAGCTCCTCTCCAGCGAAGCAGAGAGGAGGTGGTGCGGTTGTGGTTAGATGCTGGAGAAGGGGGGAATGCATTCGGAGAGGTGCGCGAAAGTGGTGGAAGGTGGATGAAGCTCGGGAGATGACCAATGGATGGTGAAGGTGTGTAGGGACAGCTAATTAATTTAGAGAGATCGAACAAAAAATGCAGATGGAGATCGGAATACTTACATGAGCAACGGCAGAGCGATTTTCCTGTGCTCGAGCTCCTGGGAGGGGCCCTGGTCATCGTTGGACCTCTGTAGCAACTAGAGGCAGCTAGGCGGTGACGGAGCACCACGGTTCTGGCCTACAATGACCAGGGGTCATCACCGGAGGCACACCGTCATCTTCGCTGGAAAGGGGGAGTCAAGTTGGAGAGGTGCGCGACCTGTGAGAGGCTTATCTGGAGGTAGAAGAAAGGTACTCGGTCGTTGGATCTTACGATCCAATGGCTGAGAAGAGGGCGCATACATGCGGTGGAGACTAGATCAGAGAGGCGCGATCGAAGAGCGATGGGCGGTGCCACGTGGTGAGAATAGATGCGGGCGGAAACGAACGACGGTGATGAGATTGGGGGTATAATCGAAGGGCTGAGGAAGAGGCGCCTACGTGTGGTGGGGATGAAGGCATCGGAGGGTGATCGTGCGGTAGGAAGTGTGACATGTGGCACAAGGAGGGAAAATCACTGGTTAACGGGGGCTTGATCGGGTGGTGGTGACAAGAGCTGGAGTAAACGGTGGAGATGGATGCACCCATAGGTGATCAGACAGTCGAGGACGGAGGTACGTGGCATGCGAGGCAACGGGCCGCGTGGCGCAACCAGAAGGCACCATGTGGCCCAATCAAATTATTCAGAGAAGAAAAGTAAAATAAGAGGGAGAAGGAGGCTGATTTTGGAAAAACTCAAAACATAAAAGCTGTAGATCTTGATGAGATCTACAAGTTTCTTGTTGATTAAAATGGAGATGAGGTCAAACAAAGGTATAAATTTAGGTCAAATAAAAGTAGAAATATTTTTGTGAGTGTTTTTAGAGGCTTGAAAACACTACGATTTTAGTTTTGTTATTTTTTATTTTTTAATTTATTCTAGGACTCAGATAATTACAACGATTAATCTGCTTCTTATTGACACTTAGTTTGAGCTTGGGGGTAATATCTGTGAATTAGGACAATGAAACTGGGTTTCATCAACCCCTTATACTTAAACTATGCTCGTCCCCGAGCATCGCAAAAATGAATGAGCTGGATTAGCCCCCTTGTGCATGTGCGTACATGATCTGATTTGTTCAAGAACTCCTAAATTTGGAGATCAAGATCTTATAGCTCAACCCATCCTTAATCAAGAGGCATCCAATTCCTCTTATTTTCCAGACTCTCTCTTTGATACATATAAACTAAGGATATGAATTTATGTGTTGACTGCAATTACAAGAGTAGAGTTGCAACATCACCCAAGGTCCCGGTCTAAGAAACTCTCCTAAGGACCAAATCCTCAACACTAGAGAATAAACCAAATATTGCATCCAATCCACCGACTCTTTAGTTGTCAGACTTAGAAGTGTAGGTAGCAGGCTAGTTGATGGAGGTTTTTTGGATTGTGTCATTTCTTCTCTCCCTCTCATTGGAACAGGGATTCTCTCTAGTGCCTTTTTACTCAACGCACATTTTTTGTGTTGATCAGTACGTCCGTCAAAAGAAGTTGGAGTCGTATGCACTTGTTTTCGGGGAATACACCGGGATGTGCCTTTTTTTAGTACCTATCATACCTTCTACACCCAGACTTGTAGCATTTACGATGCAGAGCCCTTTTTTGGTGCATGCCCGACTCCGGGCCCTAATAGCGGTGGTCCAAGTGGACACCTTTAAAATGGTTGGGGGCGCTCGCCTTTGATGGAAGCTCTTTTGACTTTGTGGAATGAGAGCTTTATTTTCCATTGATATTTCTTTGATTTACATAATTTTGGCTAGCTCCACTGCTTTTACCAAGAGTTAGTGCACACTGATCAACAAATTTTTTATTTATTTCACACTCTGGCACTTAGGTAGATGTCAAGAGATTAGCACAAGAACCAAGTTCTCATACTGGCTAAAATGCTGACACTTAGGTTTCATGAAGCCTTCAATGATCTTATCCCATCCTCGAGCATCATTAGATCAAATCTAGACTCAAATCCCTCATCCCAGTTCCTCAAGTGAAATTTCAACTCATCTCATCTAGACTGCAGTCGTGCATGTGAAGTGCTGATCATATTCTTAAGGTAGGAGACTAAGCATGCAATATAGCATGCAAATCTAGAAACCTAGGGAAATGTGGATGATTAAGTCTAAGACCCTGATGGTTAAGGCTGGTTAACCTAAAATCTCAAGACCTCATAAATCGAGTATCCTCAAACATTTTGGAACCTGTGTGGAAGTGAAAACAGTAGGGGATTTAATCCAACTCCTTCATCAATTTTTATTTGAAATTTTTATGAAGACTTTAAAAGACATGATGACTGCCTAAACTCAAACGAGTAGATGCATCTGCATTTAGCCAGTATAGGTGTAACTACATGCCTGAGCTTGTTGCTTGAGGACGGAGCCTTACACGATGTCCTCTAAACCACCTACTCTGCTAAGGGCGAACCCTCACTGAACACGACTACTTATTTGGGTTTAGTAGTCACTTTTGACTCTTAAAGGATTTTTTATTTTTTTATTTTTATGGATTTTTGAATAAAGTTAGAACAAAGGTTAGACTCATCTTCCTTGAAATCAAGAAAACATTTTCAACACCATGTTACACAAATAAAGATTTTCCAAACATTTTCAAAAGATTTTTCAAAACAAGAGAAACTCATTTTTTTAAATCATTTTCAAAAATATTTTTCTTGAAAGTAGTGTAACATAATATAGAAAACCTTGAAAATAATTTTGTCCACTTAGTTCAAAAGGCTGTAAATAAGCTCAAAAAGTTTTAAATTTTTTAAAATTTTCAAAGTATAGATAAAGTACTTATAATGTATGTATGGTATACCCCGATATACTTAAACTTTGCTATGCCCTCATAGCACTAGATGATACAAAGCCATACATCCATTTAAGTATAGAAAAGTGTACGAGAACTGAGGTGGGATCCCCCAATACTTAGGTTAGAAATAATCTAAGTATCAAGGCAAGGGAAGATGAGTAAGAAAATCACGGGGATTCAGGTTCCCCTATACTTAGGATGAGAGTAGCCAAAGTATAAAGATGGAGAGTTGATGTTAGGGAGACCTGAGGTGAACGAAGAAGAAGGATGGATAAACAAATGAGCGAATAAATCTTCGGAGATGAATGGAGTATCTAAAGTCTAGGGGAGGGTGTCGGAGCAAACAAGGCTCAAACAAGCATGCAATACCCTTTGATTTTACAAACTCACACGTGAAAGCAACAGATGTTGGTTTATTATCTTGTCATTTTTATTGGTGATTAAAAACAATCTAGTTTACATGGGAATCAATAAAATGCCGAATAAAATCATCCTACGTAAACAAGGTTGTTGCTCTCCCAAAACAAGGTTTTACTCCATTTTAGGATGACTTGCAATTATCATTCCCAATTTATTTGCTTAAGGTTATCACCGATTTAAGGTGAGCACATAAATCAAGTAATTATCGTCTACTGCTTCATTCCCGTTTTCCATTAACCTAGGTGATCAAGCCAGGAAGGGAGGTCGAGAAAAGGCCATGCAGTCGATACAAATCATGATCTAGACTACACGAGAAAACATGCAGCGCCTTGAGAAAAATTCATGAAAACACAGACTGAATTGAGATCCAAATCCAAATGTATGAAAGTCGATAAGAAACCGCACCTAAGATGCTCCTATTAGTGGGGAAGAACATCTTTTAAGTTTGGCTAAGTGAAGCGATGTTTATGTGCATCTTGATTAAATGTGTGTCCTACCTACGATCAAAACACACATGATAAAAAGTGAAACAAGTTCGAAGAGTCGTGTGCCTGATCCTAGATCGACACTCAAGTGGGGTGATCCTCACACAACCACATATATCTCGTTCTTTTACAAGCACGAGTTTTCGAATGAAGACCGCTGTAAAGAAGATTATTACATGAAATCGAATAAGATGCAAGACTTTTTCTTCGATTTTTCTCTAAAATTGCTTCTGCATCTCCTCGCAGTGGGGAAACACCTGCTCCTCGCCTCCTTGAACGTCAAGGGCCCTGCCACAAAAGCAAATGTTAGATATCAATCGAAAAAAGTTTTTAATGATGCAAGACAACATGAACAAATTGACCTACGATTTAAAATTAACACTTAATCAAATAAATAAAAATCCAAACAAGACAAAAGATTAGACGTGTCCCCGACAACGACGCCATTTGACGAGCCCGAAAATCGGTCTCTTAATAAGTCATGTTTGTGCGTTGTAGTTGGCCGAATCGGAAGAGTCAAAGACCGCTTGATTAAATTTATCAATCAAAATAAAGCGATCGATATATATTTTACTTGGGCAAGCCCAAGGTTGAACTCAGGGACACGAGCCTCTTAAGCGATTTATCTATACTCTTATTACTTGAATTAAGTGTTGGATTAATGAAGCATAGGCCAGAGAACAAAAGATGTACACAAAGACAAAATGCAGACAGACACTTTTCATAAATAAACATGAACATTTTTTTATTTTATTTTAATATGCAAGAAACAAGATACAAAGAAATGCAATGTGAATATGCCCTAATTCAGAGTATTTGAGCCATTTAATAACGAGTCAAATCAGGTTCAATTCATGAAGCTGGTCTCAATGATGTAAATACACAAGGCATGTATAGCATTATAATTGAGACACATCTATTAAAATAATGCATCACAATTCGAAGTGTAAAAACAGAGATCTTAGCATGCCATTAAAAAGAATATTAAACAGCTTCAAAATGAGACCAAAATCAACTCAAATGGAGATACGATGCTCAAGATATTCACAAATGAAGTCAAGGGCATAAATGCAAGAAAACATGAAAGATAACTAGCAAACAAATCCCTGGGAGGGATTACAATGCAAATAAAAATAAGCGTGAGGCTTCCCTGTAAATTTACCATGTGCACGGGGGTATATTTGCAATTATTAAAGCCCGTAAGGGTTGGAATGCAAAATACCCCATGCGCGCGTGGTTCTCACGTGCTATCAGGACCTGTCTGCAATATTGAGAAGTCATTGAGGCCTCCATGCAAATTTCCTAGAGTGCACGTGGCAAGCACGTGGACACTAGGCTCGGGGAAAGATCGGGCTCGGAGGAGGTTCGGTCTTGCTTTGGCTAGGCTCGTAGTGAGGCTCTGGCTCGGAGAAGGCTCGACATTAGCTCGGTAGACCCATGCCTACGAGCTAGGAGTATGAGGCTCGGATCTGCTCGGTGCTTGACATGTGGATGTCTAAGGACCGCCCGATCATCGAGATCAGACTGTAGCTGGAGACTCAAGGACCGTCGATGTGGACTGCTAGGAACCGTTGGATGCCCACTAGGGGTGCCATCCAATGACACTTGTTCAACCTGGCTCTTCTCTCTCTACCGCGGAGCTGGTGGCGAGAACAAGACCTCTAGCGAAGGTCTCCACGCTCTGCCCGTCCATGGTCGGTAATCTGGAGCTTGGCGATGAAGATGGTGGTGCTGGCTATGAAGAACAGAACCTGGAGAACCGTTGGGACGTTCTGGATCGAAGAGATGACGTGAGACCACTGGAGATGAAGATATGGAAATCATCTCTGACGATTGCTCCGGCCACTCAGGTAGGACCTGCAAGAGTTAGATCTAGCCGAAGCGAACGTGTGCGTAGATGCAGTGAGTGAAGCGAAGTTCCTAGTGAATGAAGGAATGGAGTAACCAGAGCTCCTCTTCAGCAAAGTGGTGGTCAGGTGCTAGAGAAGGGGGGAAGGCGTTCGGAGAGGTGCGCCTAAGTGGTGGAAGGTGGATGAAGCTCGGGAGATGACCAATGGATGGTGAAGGTGCTTAGGGACAGTTAATTAATTCAGAGAAATCGAACTAAAAAATGCAGAGAGAGATCAGAATACTTACCTGAGCAATGGAGGAGCAATTTGCCTGTGCTCGAGCTCCTGGGAGGGACCTGGTCATCGCTGGAACTCCGCGACAATGGGAGGCAGCTAGGCGGTGATGGAGCACCGCAGTCCTGGCCTACAATGGCCAGGGGTCATCATCGGAGGCACACCGTCATCTTCGCTCCTCGATAGGTCCTCCCCCTGTCATGGGGAGGAGGAGAGGGCTGGGCTAGGCCCCACGTAAAGGCGGACCATCTTGAAATGGTGCAAGGACGAGAAATTTAAAGTTAGAGCTCGGCAGTTCCGGTGATGGGAGGTGTGGTTTGCGTTGATATTATCGAAACACTTGCCAATATCACTTTGAACTAGGGCATCTAGCAGCGGCCAAGCACTCATGCTATGATGCAAGGTTTGCGTCCCTCTACATAGGCGAAAGCCATGGGAATGCTTTGAAAAGGTACTATCAAGCATAGGGGTCAGAATCCGCCTTAAGCTCTCTAAGACAAGTCGGTCCATTGGGTTGGACCGGGTTATAGGTCGCATATCCTTTGGCTTTAATGGTTTGGGTAAAAAGAAGCTTTTTTTAGGGAATTACCTAAAGAAATATAATAAATAGTGATTAGAGGTGGGTCTTCTCCATCCCTCTTCTCCCTCCATGTAGGGTCCGCAGGGTACAAATCTCATGGGTATCTAGCTATAGTTGTGTACCATGGTAGGTATCGAAGACTAGGTCTCGACCTTGCACCTGGGTAGTGATGGAAGTCCATTTTACATCAGTCCTGCAAGGTTGAGGGATGACATGGCTTGGACGTGGGGTAGTTTGCTAGTGGAGAAGATGACTGACGAGGCGAGGGAAATGGAAAGGGGGAGACGAGTTGGAGAGGTGGGCGATGTGTGTGAGGCTTATCTGGAGGTAGAAGATAGGTCCCCGGCCGTTGGATCTTACGATCCAATGACTGAGAAGAGGGTGCATACGTGCGGTGGAGATTAGATCACAGAGGCGTGATCGAAGAGTGATGGGCGGTGCCACGTGGCGAGAATAGGTGCGGGCGGAAACGAACAACGGTAATGAGATCGGGGGTATATTCGAAGGGCTAAGGAAGAGGCACCTACGTGTGGTGGGGATGAAGGCATCGGAGGGTGATCGTGCGGTAGGAAGTGTGACACGTGGCACAAGGAGGGAAGAGCGCTGGTGAATGGAGGAGATATGCTATGGGGCTTGATCGGGTAGTGGCAACAAGAGCTGGTAGTGAATGGTGGAGATGGATGCACCCAGAGAAGATCAGACGGTCGAGGATGGAGGCACGTGGCATGCGAGGGAGCGGGCCGTGTGGCGCAACCAGAAGGTGCCACGTGGCCCAATTAAATTATTCAGAGAAGAAAAGTGATATAAGAGGGAGAACGAGGTCGATTTTGGAAAAACTCAAAACATGAGACCAAAATGGAGATGAGGTCAAACAAAGGTAGAAATATTTTTGTGACCACTTTTAAAGGCTTAAAAACACTACGATTTTAGTTTTGTTATTTTTTTGTATTTTTAATTTATTCTTGGACTCTGATTATTACAAGGATTAATCTGGTTATTATTGACACTTAGTCTAAGCTAGCGGGTTAATATCTACGAATTAGGACAATGAAACTGGGTTTCATCACTCAGACTCTTGCTTGTGAGTGTGAGGAAGAAACTTGAGAGCATCATGAGATGCTTCTTCTGTTCATTGTCTGGATGATCGAGTGGGATACCTTTAACGTATTCATAATCGATCTCATGTTCGAAGGAAGATGGCGATTTGGGAGTGCGTAGCTTGGAGAAGATGAATAAGGCTCTGATCAGCAAGTGGATTACTCGGATTTGGGGAAACTATGATATCTTGGTTAGTAGTCTGATAAGGAAGATCTATGGTAACAGCTCATCACTTCCTGAGCATGGGATCTTTGGGCACACACTTTCGTATTTTGGCAAGGAATTTGTGGTATGGTGCAATAGATTTGTCCCTTTCCGAGACCCATCCTTGGATACAACGTTGTATTTAAGTTCTGGACAGATGATTGGAGTGAGAACAGGCTGCTAAGCATTAGATACCTGCATTTGATGGCGTTAGCGGTGGACCGGATTGCTCTGCGGCAAATATATGGGATAGAAACTCTTTCTTCACTATATTTTGCTTTGAGCCATCAGATGAGTGCTTGGAGGAGCTACTAGTGTTGTTGGAGGAGTTAGATAATGTGGTTGGGCCTATTGATGGATGAGACTGCTAGATATGATGCGATGGGGTGTTCTTAGTTGACAAGGCATATAAGGCTTTGAAGGGGCTTGTGGTTTTTGACCCATGATTATGTGTGGCAGACTATAGAAGGATTTGGAAATAGAAGATGCTAACGCATGTGAAGCTCTTTCTATGGCTATTCAGGAGGTGGAAGAATCTTGACTGGGGATAGACTTGCTCAGTTTGTTCAATCAGTTGACCATGTCTGTCTATGGTATATGGGTGAGGTAGAAAATTAGATCGCCTTTTCTTTAGGTGTGGGAGCTCACGGAAGGCATGGCAGTTGTTTGGGAACCATGCGATGTGTGTAAATGGTGTCTCTGGTTTGTGGGAGCCCATTAGAGTGGACTAGAATAGCATAGAGAGAGGGAGATCGGGCTCTTTAGCTATGATTTCGGTGATTGGCTTGCCAAGAATGGTTTGCTCTTTTGCCAGGAGTGATGTTACAAAGAGAATATCATTGCACATGCTAGAGCTCTAGCGAAGCAGTGGAACGTGTAATTTTAGTTTTGTAACTAACTTATTCAACTTATTCACATGGGTGATGAATCTTCATTTCATCATCTTTATTCTGTCATTTTGGTCTTAAAAACCCTAGTAAATGCATTTAAATACCCTTAATTCATGCATTTTAGCATTCATGCATTTGTGTATAAATATTGTATAAAATAAATTTTTTAATGCCAAAATTATAGAATAATGAAAAGAAAATAAAAAGAATAAAATATCGAAGTATTTATGACCATAAACTCAGAGACCTAGGTATCTTGATGAATAGATCGATAAGGAATAAAGTAGGGGGAGATAAGGATCCAAAATACAATAAAAATCCCCTTTTATTTATTCATTATTTATTCATTTTTGGGACCTATTTTTAGTTCTACTTTTTATTCTTCAAATAAAGAAAATTTATACATGAAAGTTGTAGATAATAAAATATAGAAAAATACAAAATTTAGTTTAAACAAAAATAATATAATGTGTAAAAGATACAATCTAAATAAGATTCCAAAATCCCAACTTCCCAGACCCATATCTCTCAAATAAAAACTCAAAACATATCAAAATCACTTTAATTGTATATAACATTGAATAAGCTATTTAATGAAGATAGTTTCATATTTTTTGGAGTTAAGATGTGAAAATTAGATTTTGGACCCTTATTGTATAGTTTACTCGATTAAAATAATCATTTTATTCGTTATTCATTATTTTTGTAATTTTATATTTTTATAATTTTGTAAATATTATTTATAATATATATATACATATTAAAACATGAATAAAACAATAAAGGAAATACTAAAATAAATTACGCAAAGAAAACACATAGATGGATTACTTATACCTATACAATTAATATACTTATTTATTTATGTGTATACAATATGTCATAGAAATATATAAAAATATATTTAAGTATATAAAAATAAGTTATAAATTTATAAAATAATAAATTAAATTAATAAAAAAAATAAAAACAAAAATAAAAGACATAACTATATAGATAAATATACCTATAATGTACCCCTAAAAACTAACTTGTAATCATAAAGCTCTAAAAAATAAATAAAAATCATAATAAAATTCTAAGTAAAATTATAAATATTTTTATAATTTAAAATTAATAAAATTGTTTATTATTTTATATCGATTTCATAATTATTTTTCCATGAGGTTTTTCCTCGTTGGTCCATGTGGACCAACCAGGACGTAAGGCCAGCTGACCACGATCAAACTGCACTGCCATCCTCCTGTAGTTGTCAAACCTAGCGACTAGGTCCTCTTCTCGATTTTTTCCCGATCGCATCTTTCACTGAATCGCCTCGCTTCCTTCATGACTTTTTGTCCTCGATTTGTGCTCTTAAACATCGGCCCACCGGGGATTACGTCAATGCATTGCAGCCTACGCCTCATTTTTTGGAGCCTATCGACTATTGTTGTACATAAACCATCCGCCATCTTCTTTGAAATTTGAACACCCCTTGACTAGATTAGGCCCTTCCTCTCTTGTGCTCAGGACAAGCGATAGTGACAGGACCGCCTCTAGCCAATTGGGGCGACGTCAGGCATGGCCACCAGTCTGATTCCACCATTGACGAATATGCGATTCATCATCGCAATATCTTGATCTTAGCAAAATCCCCGAGTAAAATCCAATAAAAATGTCCATAAAATCAACAAATTAATAAAATAACTCTTGTAAATAAAACACACTAATTATTTTATATTAGATTGTATAAAATAAATTAACACTAAAAAGCCGCAAAAATAAAGGAGTTTTATACTTGTAAATAGCCCAAAACTTCTTGTATTTTTAATAATTTCATTTCAACTCCTTTTTGTCTAATTCTTTCTCTAACTTTTTTATAAAAATGTATATAAAAATATAAAAATACAAATTAAATTTTACCTCAAAAAAATACTCCTAGATCCTAAAGAGAAAAGCCGTAAAGTCCAACTTCCAAGCCAAATTCCCGCTCCGTCTGAACTCCAAATTCACCAAACTCACTTCTAAAGTTCAAGTTAGAAAATTATCTATCCTACGGAATTGGTTCCATTAAAATCGGAGCTCATTTGCAAAAGTTGGATTTTGGGACCTAGATGTATATTGTATATCATGTATATTTTCATTCTTTCTTCAATTTTTATTGTATCTTTCTTAATTACTAAAAATACAAAAAAATCATATTTGTGTTGTATTTTAATTGTAGTATTTTATTGTATTTTTTTATTGTAAATATCTCTTATCAAAAAGATAAAAAATTACATATTAGAAAAGTAAAAAAAATGTACATGGTGTTTTGTCTTCTTTTGTAAATTCTCCACTATTTATTTTCTTCTCTTTTATTCTATTGTAATTAAAGTAGCCTACTTTATTTTATATTATTTATTTATTTTACATTTTCTACAATAACCACCAATTCAACTCCATTATTTCACCATTTTTTCCAACTTCCCATTCAACTCCATTAATATTACAACCTCTCATTCAACTCGACCACTTTAATAACCTCTCATTCCATTCTCTTTATATACATGTCATTCTCCTCATTTTTGCCTTTGATCCATCTTTATATGAGGAGAGCCTAGTTCCCTGAGTTGAATCGGTGACAGCGATGCAACCGCAGTTGAGCGACGACAACCCTCTCTCCGGTGAGATCCGTTGGTTTCTTGGCCAGCATCGCAGACGCAACCGCGCGCTACTCGAGCTCATCACGAGCCGGCAATTCGAGCGAAGACCGTGCTCTCGTGAGCATACCATAGGCTACCGTCCATCGTAGGTAATTTTTATTTTCATCTTGTCAAATTTCTTTAGTGTTGCATTTTCTATCACATCATATCATTACCCACATAACTCCCTTAGTTAATCATCTCCACCACCATCACATTTTCTTTTCCTTCTCATCTTGTTCATTTCCTGTTTTAACAAAATAAAAAAATATTAAGAAAATTAAAACAAAAAAACCTTTTTTATTATAGCATAAAAAATCAAAAAAAATAAAAAAACACAAAAAACGCACAACAGCGGTGGGGAGTTCCCACCGCCGCCGCCAACAGCAGAATGCTGCCACCGGCCTCCGCTCCAGCCAGCCGCGGCCTCCCCTCGCGGCCACGCCGCCAACAGCAGGTCGCGCCGCCGCCCCCTTCGCACCGCCTCACCATCAGGCGGCCGTGCTCCCCACAGCCCAGCCAGACACGCCGCCACAAGCAGCCCCGCGCGCCGCCTCCACAACCGTGTGCCCTCCCCGCCCCCAGCCATGCAAGGCGGCACCCCTCTGCCACGACCTCGCGGTCGGCCGCTCCCCGCCGTGCGGCACCGCCGACCCCCCTCAAGTTGGGTTCCCCATTTCCACCGTCTCCAGGAAGAAGAAGAAGGTAATTTCTTTTCTTCTTTTTCCTTTTTTTGTAAAAATTGTATAAAGTTCTTATATTGTTTATATAATTGCAAAAAGGTCCCTGTACATATTTTGTTGTAATTATTGTTTTCTGAATTTGCAAAGACACTCCTGTATTCGCACTTTGATTTGGACATCATTATTGCATCCTTTTATTCAATGAAAAATGCCCTTATGTTGTGCAACTAATTGTCTACATTTTGACTATTTATTTGTATTTTTGTGAGTTGTGGGTAAATAATTAAAATTGTCTAACTGAAATTCTGCATATTTTACCCAATCAGTGATCTTAAAATTATATCTCACACATGGTTGCTCTAAAAATTCCACAAAAATTAGGAATGATGCCCTGATATATGATTAACTTACTTTCCAAATTTCATCCAAAATGGAGTTGTCTTGTACCTGGAATAATTTGTAGAGTGAATTTAGTGTTTGATTTTTAATTAAATCCACGTATATCCTTTTTCGAAATATTAAATCTCCTGGATTCTACATGAAAATATCTATTTGAGATAATTTGCTCTCTGACTAATTTGATAATGTTGATTTAATAGAAATTAATTACTTATTGTCACTCTGTTTTCACTAAAAAATCAATAAAAAAATTCATATGTTGTCAAAAAATTCCAAAAATATTATTGTCGTCTCCTTACATCATGTTTTCATTCCAGTAATTTTTTCATAATTTTTTCTTACTGTTTGTGTGAGAAATTGCGAAAAAACCTATAAAAAGTGTACATTTTTATTTATTGCATTTTAACCCATAAAATTCCAAAAAAAGTACCTTGCATTCATCTCTGGATTAGGACTCTAGGAAAAATACAATTTGGCTAAATTAGACTAATTTGACATTAAAATTAATTTAGCTTTGTTTTGTGTTTTCTTAATGTTGTAATTCACTTGCATTCGCATTCTTTTTGCATAAAAAAATTATAAAAAAAAACCCGCACTGGAAATCTAAAACCTAATTTTCAAATTAACCCAAAGTTGTTCCTTTGCCTCCCTGTGTTCGACCCCAGACTTTCCCAGGATATAAATTAAGCCGAGACACTCTTCACGGAGATCTTCTCTCGGTTCTGACTGATTCGCTAAGTACACGTGCTACAATGTGACCGAATTATTTATCGTATTTAGCGACTCGTCATATGGCGCCATTGCCGGGGATTGTATTGGCCGACCTTGTTTAGAGATGCTATTGATTTTGTGCGGTCGTGCCCGATTTGTTAAAGGATGGGAGGGACAGTTGGACAGAGAGATGAGATGCCTATGCAACCAATGATTATTTGTGATGTTTGTGATGCATGGGGCATAGATTTTATGGGTCCCTTTCCCAACAGCCATGGACATGAGTACATATTGTTGGCGGTTGACTATCTATCTAGGTGGGTGGAGGCTATCCCAACCCGAAGTGCAGACAACAAGACTGTTTGTAAGTTTGTGAGAGATCATATTATTGCTAGGTTCGGGGTGCCAAAAGTTTTGATATCTGATGGGGGTAGCCACTTTGTGAATCGAGATATGAGATCTTTAGCTAAGGAATATGGATTTGAGCATAGAGTTACTAGTCCTTACCACCCACAGTCCAACGGCATGGCAGAGGTTTCGAACAGAGAGATGAAGAGTATTTTGCAGAAATTGGTTCGTCCCGATAGGAAGAACTGGTCTCAGCTCTTGGACCAAGTTCTGTGGGCCTATAGGATAGCCTACAAGACACCATTGGGTACTTCACCATTTAGAATGATCTATGGAAAGCCATGCCATTTGCCCGCAGAATTGATTCATAAATCTGAATGGGCAATTAAGAAGATTAATTGGAGTTGTCACCTAGGGAAGCTTTGCCGAGACTTGAACTTGAACGAGCTCGTGGAAATCCGAAACAGGGCATATGACAACAGTTTAATTTATAAGGACAAAATAAAGAGATGGCATGATCAGCACATTAGGTGCAAAGACTTTGTCCCTGGGCAAAAGGTATGGTTGTTCAATGCCAGGTTGAAGATGTTCCATAGGAAGCTCAAATCTAAATGGACGGGTCCCTTTGTGGTTAAGAAAGTGCACGAGAATGGAAGTGTAGAGATAGCTGATCTCACAGATGGTGCACAATCTCATGTGGTGAATGGACAACTGTTGAAGCATTTTGTTGATTCGAAAGAGCAGTTAGTCCAAGTCGAGGTCATCAACTTCATACAGAGTGAGCACAGAGCAGATACATCTTATTACTCTTCATGAAGATGCAGCATCAAGATTCAATATCTTAGAAGATTCAATCACTCTTGTACATATTCTCCCTTCTTTGTATATTCTCGAGATCACATCGGTTCTCACACTTACTCTTGTCCTATACTTAGGCTGACCAAAGCCTAAGTATAGGGGGACCGATGCCCGCCATGTGTATATACTCATCATTTCTCCTCTTGACCTCGTCCGCCCCATTTTTGCTCTTCTTCTACACTTAGGCTGACTAGAGCCTAAGTATAGGGGGGCAGACAACTTCTGTACTATTTATTATTTTAGCCATCTTACGCTTAGCACGAGCTATGTCTTTTTCTCGCTTCTTATGCCATGAGGACATAGCACATGCTAAGTATAGGGGGCATGTATATATTACATATATACTTTACCCATAGCTCGTACTTTCACGTATTTTTGTATATATTATACAATAATTATGGGGTGGGTAAAAAAACAAAACAAAAACAAAACAAAACAAAACAAAACAAAACAAAACTTTTTCTTAAAAAAACTCTTTTTCCTTATTTGCTAAAAAAACTTTTCAAAAAAATCCTCTTTAAAAAAACTTTTTCAAAAAAAAAAGTCTTTTCTTATTTACCTATCTTTTTCAAAAAAACTCTTCAAAAAAAAAGCAAAACTTTCCTTACAAAAAAAACTTCTTTGCCTTTTTTGTCAAAAAAAACTTTTTGAAAAAAAATTTCTAAAAATTAAAAAAAATCAATCATAAAAAAATAACTAAAAAAAACTAACTAATAAGTCGGTTTAATCCTTGACACAATTCACTTTTACACAAGACTAGTGATGATAAAGAACACTTCGTTTATGAGGTCTTGAGATTTTGAGTTAACAAGCCTTAGTCATTAGGGTCCTCGACTTAATTATTCACATTTCCCTAGTTTGAAAGATTTGTGTGCTATATTGCATGCTTAGTCTCTACCTTAAGAATATGATCAGCACCTCACGTACACGACTGCGGTTATGATGAGATGAGTTGAAATTTCACTTAAGGAACTGGGATGAGGGATTTGAGTTTGGACTTGATTTAATGATGCTCGAGGATGGGATAAAATCAATGAAGGCTTCATGAAACCTGAGTGTCAGCACATTTAGCCAGTATGAGAACATGGTTCTTGTACTATCTCCTGACATTTACCTATGTGCCAGGGTGTGATAAAATAAAAAAAATTGTTGATCATTGTGCGCCAACTCTTGGTAAAAGCAGTGGAGCTAGCCAAAAATACTACAAAGCAATGAAATGTCAAAGAAAAGCTCTCATTCCACAAAGTCAATTATCAAAAGAGCTTCCACAAAAGGTGAGCGCTCCCAACCATTTCAAAGTGTCCACTTGGACCACCGCTATTAGGATCAGGAGTCAGGCTTGCACCAAAAAAGGGCTCTACATCGTAAATGCTACAAGTTTGGGTGTAGAAGGTACGATAGGTACTCAAAAAAGGCACACCCCGGTGTACTCCCAAGAAAACAAGTGCAGACGGCTCCAACTTATCTTGACAGACGTACTGATCAACACCAAAAAAATGCGTTGCGTAATAAGGCACTCGAGAGGATCCTTGTTCCAATGAGAGGGAGAGAAGAAATGACACGATCCTATGCCCTCCATCAACTGGCCTTCCATCTACACTTTTAAGTCTGACAACTAAAGAGACGGTGGATTGGATGCAAGAAATGGTTTATTCCCTAGTGTTGGGGATCAGCTTCTTAGGAGAGTCTCTTGGACTGGAACCTTGGGTGACGTGGTGACTCTACTCTTGTAATTGCGGTCAACACTTAAAGTCATATCCCTTATATATATGTATACAAAGAGAGTCTGATGATTAGGGAAATTGGGTACCTTTTGACTAGAGCTTGGTTCAGCTTAGAATTTTAGGATCTCTAAAACCGAGAGTTCTTGAACGGATCAAGTCTTGTATTCACATGCACAGTCAGGGGTTAATCCAACTTATTCATTCTTTATTTGCTCGAGGACTAGCAATGTTTAAGTATAGGGGGGTGGAATCCGCGATTCATCATCGCAATATCTTGATCTTAGCAAAATCTCCGAGTAAAATCCCAGAAAAATGTCCATAAAATCAATAAATTAACAAAATAACTCTTGTAAATAAAATACACTAATTATTGTATATTAGATTGTATAAAATAAATTAACACTAAAAAGCCGCAAAAATAAAGGAGTTTTATACTTGTAAATAGCCCAAAACTTCATGTATTTTTAATAATTTCATTTCAACTCCTTTTTGTCTAATTCTTTCTCTAACGTTTTTCTAAAAATGTATATAAAAATATAAAAATACAAAATAAATTTTACCTCAAATAAATGCTCCTAGATCCCAAAGAGAAAAAGCCGTAAAGTCCAACTTCCAAGCCAAATTCCCACTCCGTCTGAACTCCAAATTCACCAAACGCACTTTTAAAGTTCAAGTTAGAAAATTATCTATCAAATGGAAGTGGTTTCATTAAAATTGGAGCTCATTTGCAAAAGTTGGATTTTGGGACCTACATGTACATTGTATATCATGTATATTTTCATTCTTTCTTCAATTTTTATTGTATCTTTCTTAATTACTAAAAATACAAAAAAATCATACTTGTGTTGTATTTTAATTGTAGTATTTTATTGTATTTTTTATTGTAAATATCTCTTATCAAAAAGATAAAAAAATTACATATTAGAAAGTAAAAAAAATGTACATGGTATTTTGTCTTCTTTTGTAAATTCTCCACTATTTATTTTCTTCTCTTTTATTCTATTGTAATTAAAGTAGCCTACTTTATTTAATATTATCTATTTATTTATTTTACATTTTCTACAATAACCACTAATTCAACTCCATTATTCCACCATTTTTTCCAACTTCCCATTCAACTCCATTAATAATACAACCTCCCATTCAACTCCACCACTTTAATAACCTCTCATTCCATTCTCTTTATATACATGTCATTCTCCTCATTTTTGCCTTTGATCCATCTTTATGTGAGGAGAGCCTAGTTCCCTGAGTTGAATCAATGACAGCAACGCAACCACGGTTGAGCGACGACAGCCCTCTCTCCGGTGATATCCGTTGGTTTCTTGGCCAATATCGCAGCCGCAACTACGCGCTGCTCGAGCTCATCACGCGCTGGCGATTCGAGCGAAGACCGTGCTCTCGTGAGCATACCATAGGCGACCGTCCATCGTAGGTAATTTTTATTTTCATCTTGTCAAATTTCTTTAGTGTTGCATTTTCTATTACATCATGTCATTACCCACATAACTCCCTTAGTCAATCATCTCCACCACCATCACATTTTCTTTTCCTTCTCATCTTGTTCATTTCCTGTTTTAACGAAATAAAAAAATATTAAAAAAATAAAACAAAAAATAACCTTTTTTATTACATCATAAAAAATCAAAAAAACAAAAAAAACAAAAAAAAACGCATAGCAGCGGTGGGGAGTTCCCACCGCCGCCGCCACCAGAAGAACACTGCCACCGGCCTCTGCTCCAGCCGACCGCGGCCTCCCCTCGCGGCCACGCCGCCAACAGCAGGCCGCGCCGTCGCCCCCTTCGCGCCGCCTCGCCATCAGGCGGTAGTGCTCCCCACATCCCAGCCAGACACACCGCCACAAGCGGCCCCGCGTACCGCCTCCACAACCACGCGCCCTCCCCGCCCCCAACCGCGCAAGGCGGCGCCCCTCCGCCGCGACCTCACGGTCGGTCGCTCCCCGCCGTGCGGCACCACCGCCCCCCTCAAGTTGGGTTCCCCATTTCCACCGTCTCCAGGAAGAAGAAGAAGGTAATTTCTTTTCTTTCTTTTCTTTTTTTGTAAAAATTGTATAAAGTTCTTGTATTGTTTATATAATTGCAAAAAGGTCCATGTACATATTTTGTTGTAATTATTGTTTTCTGAATTTGCAAAGACACCCTTGTATTCCCACTTTGATTTGGACATCATTATTGCATCCTTTTATTCAATGAAAAATGCCCTTATATTGTGCAACTAATTGTCAACATTTTGACTATTTATTTGCATTTTTGTGAGTTGTGGGTAAATAATTAAAATTGTCTAACTGAAATTCTGCATATTTTAACCAGTCAGTGATCTTAAAATTATATCTCACACTCGGTTGCTCTAAAAATTCCACAAATATTAGGAATGATGCACTGATATATGATTAACTTACTGTACAAATTTCATCCAAAATGGAGTTGTCTTGTGCCTGGAATAATTTGTAGAGTGAAATTAGGGTTTGATTTTTAATTAAATCCACATATATTCTTTTTGCGAAATTTTAAATCTCCTAAATTCTACACGAAAATATCTATTTGAGATAATTTTCTTCTCTGACTAATTTGATAACGTGGATTTAATAGAAATTAATTACTCATTGCCACTCTGTTTTCACTAAAAAATCTATAAAAAATTCATATGTTGTCAAAAAATTCCAAAAATATTACTGTAGTCTCCTTGCATCATGTTTTCATTCCAGTAATTTTTCATAATTTTTGCTTACTATTTTGTGAGAAATTGCGAAAAAAACCTATAAAAAGTGTACATTTTTATTTATTGCATTTTAAACCATAAAATTCCAAAAAAGTACCTTGCATTCATCTTTGGATTAGGACTCTAGGAAAAATATAATTTGGCTAAATTGGACTAATTTGACATTAAAATTAATTTGGCCTTGTTTTGTGTTTTCTTAGTGTTGTAATTCACTTGCATTTGCATTCTATTTGCATAAAAAATTAATAAAAAAACCCGCACTGGAAATCTAAAACCTAATTTTCAAATTAACCCAAAGTTGTTCCTTTGCCTCCCTGTGTTCGACCCCGGACTTGCCCAGGATATAAATTAAGCCGAGACACTCTTCACGGAGATCTTCTCTCGATTCTGATTGATACGCTAAGTACACGTGCTACAACGTGACCGAATTATTTATCGTATTTAGCGACTCATCAACCATCTCCGACCAAGGTTGGCCATGAGGTATGTTCGTCGTGGCTCAGGACACTGAGGTTTGCTTTTACATGCTTTCTTTTCTTAGTTTAGTTCCTAGATTTAATTTACATGTTGTTTTAGCTTCTGATCGCATCCCTCAGTCGTAGATCACGATTTCATAGTTCGCCAGAGCTGCACTTCAACGAGCCATTTTCATCGTACCCTCGCTATGATCCGACCCACCAACACTTCCATATCATGCCCCATCGTCCTCCAACCATCCACTTCACCCCTGTTCACTCAGACCCTACTTAGGTCTGTTTCCACGATCTTCCACGCACGCTAGAGACCGCCATCCACTTCACCTTGATGAAACCCAATTTCATCATCTTAATTTCTCATTATTAACCCCCTTGCTTAAAGTTGTGTCAATAAAATCCGGCTAAAGTCTTATAATTATCTGAGTCCCTAATAAATTAAAAACCACAAAAAATCACAAAACTAAAATCTGTGGTATTTTTAGCCTTAAAAATACCCTTAAAAATATTTCGAGTCTTTGTTTGATCTCATCTCCTGTTTTGGTAAACATGAAACTTGAAGATCTCATCAAGATCTACAACTTTCATGTTTTGAATTTTCTCAAATTCGGCCATCATCACCCTCAAAAATCAAATTTTCTTTTGGAATAATCTGATTGGGCCACGTGGCCCATTCTGGATGAGCCACGTGGCCCGCCCTCCTTGCAGCATCCGCTCGCAGCTCTGACCGTTGGATTTCTCTTTGAATCCAACGGCCCAGCTCTTTCCACGTCTGCCTCTTTTCCTAGCCGTCTGATCTTCTCCCATCTCTGATCTGGTCCGCCCATTTGCGCCTTAACCACAAACTGCCACGTGGCGCCTCTTGTGCCATGCGATCGAGCCTCCATCCATCACCGCTGTTCATTCCTGTTGCGTCTTCAACTGCTCGATCAACTCTAGCTTCACATCCAAGCCGTCCTCCAGCGCTTGAACCTTAGTGCACCACATGGCGCATTGCTTGTTGTTCGATCCTGCCACCACGATCTAATCTAAGCCGCTGGTGGGCGCCTTCATCTCGGCCGTTGGATCCTAAGATGTCGACTCGTCGTCCCTTACCTCCAGTCAGCCTCTTTCCCACGTCCTCACGTTCGCGTACACGCTTGCCCATTCCATATTTCCCCGCGTCTCCGGCCATCCTCTCCACTATCTAACCACCCCACGACCATGCTCAATCATCCATGATCCTCACGCATGTCTCCACTCTCGACGAACTTCCTCCAGTCATCCCATATTCTCCACTCAATCCACGGCGGCCACCACCTGGACCGCCGAGCCTCACCTTCAAATACTCCATCTCCTCCCTCATACACACCCGTCCTCCTTTACGCGGGAGGAGGCCCAGCCCTCCTCCGCCTCCCTGTGACAGGAGGAGGCGATTGGATTGAGCGAAAACGACCTCTACTCACCGGTGAGACCCACCTCCGATTACGGCGGTGCTGCGGAGCTCCAAGCCCGCTTTAGCTCGCTGGGACGGCCGCCCAGCATGTGCGAAGACCCGGGAATCTTCCCCGATGTCCAGCCCAGGCCATCCGCTCCGCCAGTCCTCAGGTAAGTCTCCTCTTCCTCCTTCGCATTTTCTTTGATTTTTACCCAATTATTAGGTTTACTCCGATGATTTCACCTTCCATTGAACATCCTCCGAGCTCTTTCACACAACCATCCTTCACGCCAGTGCCTCCAATCACACGTTCTCCTTTCTTTGCCTCTGTTCCCCTCCGACCCATCTCCTCTGCCTTCTCCGGCGGAGGAGCTTCGGTTCCTCACTTCCTTCCTCTTGCAGGGAACCTCACTCCACTCACGCACACACGTTCTTTGCTTTGGTTACGTGCTTCACTGTGCAGGTCTTCAAAAGCATCAACGATCGGAGCTCCACCGGAGCCAACTTCGTCAAACTCGCTAGCGTCGTCAGAGCTCCGATGGGCTGAGCAAAGATGCCCGATGTCTTCACCGAGCTTCCTTCTACCTCGATATACGTCCATGGAGCTCCGAGGAAGCCTTCAGAGCACGAACACCAGTGGCGGAGTGGGAGTTCCTTCGCCGGAGCTCCGTTTTCGCCTCTAGCTGACGATGAAGAAGGAAGAACAGGCTCCATTGGATGACCCTCTCCTGGGGATCATCCAACGGTCAAGGAGCGTCCACGTAGTCCATGAGCGCCTTCTCCAGCAGCCATTGGATCCTCGGGATATGACGGTGTACGATCAACCACGTTTCATCTCCAGGAGCCACCCGATATCCGTGATCGGATGGCCTCCAATCGCCCACGCGTCATCAACTGGGCATCCCCGAGCCTAGCGTCCGAGCCATGAGGTCTGGAGCCCCCGAGCCTACACCGAACCTGTCTGAAGTTCCGAGCCACATCCGAGCCAACTGAAGCAATTCCGAGCCTCTGTCGCGCCCGAGCCTTCGTCCGAACCTGGATGGCGCGTGCATAGCACGTGCCATCTGGGTAAATTGCGTAGAGGCCCTGCCGACTTCTTCAATTTGCAAACAGGTCCTGGACCACATGCAATCCACGTACATTGTGGGTATTTTGTAATTATGCCCTCGCGGGTTTTAATAATTGTAAAAATGCCCCTGTGTGAGTGGGTATTTTACAGGGAAGGCCTTGCACTTTTTCGTATTTACATTTTAGTCCCTCCCAGAGACCTGTTTGTAGTTATCTTTTCATGCTTTATTTCATTTATCTTTTCATATTTTATTTCATTTATGCCCTTGTCTTCTTTCTTGTATATCTTGAGTACCGTAACTCCGTTTCAGGTGATTTCAGTTTCATTTGAAGCTCTTCTCGTCGTCTTTCTTATGGCATGCTTATATTTTAGATTTGACACTATGATCCGTAGTGCATTATTTCATTATCTAAGTGTCCTGATTTCCTTGATTCTCATGCCTAATTGCTACATGAATGAAGAATACTTCAATATTTGACCCTGTTGGACTTGTATTTTTAATGGCTCAAGTATTTATAGCTTAGGGCTTGTTTGCATTGCATTTCATTGCATTTATTTGCATGATTAAAATATGAAAAAATGCATGTTTTATTTTTAAATGCATTGTCACATTCTTATGCATACTTTGAACTATTGATTTTCAACTCAACACTTAGTAAAATAGATGGAAATCTGGATAATTAGAGAAAGGCTCGTGTCCCCGAGTTCGACCTTGGTTTCTTGCCAAGTAAATTAATACGACCATCTGATTTTTATTGTTATATTTAAATGAGGTGGTCTTTTGATGAGCCCATTTCGGCCCGACTGCGATGACAATTTCAAGTGTTAAAACTACACTTTTAAAGGGTCGAAATCGTGGTTCATCAAATGGCGTTGTTGCTAGGGACACGGCTCATTTCTTATATTATTTGGAATTTTGTTTATTTAATTAAGTGTTTCCTTTTTATAGGTCAACTTGTTCATTTATGTTGCATTATAAAATTTGTCTTTTTTATTTGATCTCTAACCTTCGTTTCTGTGGCAGGGCCCTTGATCACTCAAGGAGGCGAGGAACTGGTGCTTCCCGCTGCGAGGAGCTGCAAAAGCTTACTTGGAGCAAATAGAAAAAAATGTCTCACATTTTTTTGCATGTTATGTTAAGTTGTAATAATTCATCTTTTACAGCGGTCTTCGATCGAAGACTCGCGAGTGTAATCGAATGAATGTGGTTGTGTGGGGATCGTCCCCACTTGAGTGTCGACCTAGGATCAGGCACGCGGCTCTTCGAGCTTAATCTATTTTCCATTTTCTTTACGTGCTTGCTCGTAGGTAGGACACACTAATATTTAGACACACATAATCTCTCCTCACATAGCCAAAATTAATGGATATCATTCCCCGCTAATAGAAGCATGATTAGGTGTGTCTTTCTGATTGACTTGCATACATGAGTTTTGGTTTTCAAAACAGCCCAAGTTTTCATGTATTCCTCGCCAAGTTACTGCATGATTTCTCGCTTAGCTTAGATCATGGTTTTATCGAATACGTGGTTTTTTCTCGGTTTCTCCTCGTATCTTGACCACCTAGGTTAATGGAAAATGGGAATGAACGGTAGACGATGATTGCTTGATTTTGTGCTAACCTTAATTCAGTGACAACCTTAAATAATAACTGGGAATGTTAATTGCAAGTCAACCAAAAAATGGAGTAAAATTTGGTTTTGGCAGAGCAACACCCTCGTTTACGCATTGATTTCCACTTAGCATTTTTTTTTCCGCGTAAACATCAAATGTTTTATCACATAAAATCGACAAGATAATAAACCAACCTCGGTTGGTTTCATGTGTGAGTTGGTGAAATTGAGGGTCTTGGTTGCTTGATTGAGCCATGTTTGCTTCGATACACTCCCCAGAACCTTAGTCACTCCATCCATCTCCGTAGATTCATCCGCTCACTTGTATATCCACCCACCTTCTTCGTTCACCTTGGGTCCCTCCCAACATCAATTCTCATCTTTATACTCAGGCTAATCTCAGCCTAAGTATAGGGGGGACCCGGGTCTCTGTGATTTTCTCCACTCTTCTTTCCTTGCCTTTATACTTAGGTTATTTCTAACCTAAGTATAGGGGGAGCCTCTCTTAGCTCCCGTATATTTCTCTATATTTAAATGGACCTATGTACTTGTTTCATCTAGTGCTATGAGGACATAGCAAAGTTTAAGTATAGGGGGGTATACTGTATATACAGTATACTTACTTTAGCTATAATATGAAAATTTTGAAAAATTTAAAACTTTTTGGCAAAAGTAAAATTCGTTGAACTAAGAGGACTCAAATGTTTTTCACGGCTTTTCCTATACTATGTTACGCTATTTTGATAAAAATATTTTCAAAAATGATTTTTTCTTATTTTGAAAAAATCTTTTGAAAATGTTTTGGAAACTTTTTATTTGTGTTACATGGTTTTGAAAAATTTTCTATCTCTTTTCAAGGAAAGTTGAGTCTAACCTGTGTTTTAACTTTTTATTAAAATCCATAAAAATGAGAAAAATCCAAAAATCCTTTAGGAGCCATTAGTGACTACTAAGCCCAATTAAGTAGCCGTGTTCAGTGAGGGTTCGCCCTTAGCAGATTGGATGGTTTAGAGGACATCTCGTAAGGCTCCGTCCTCAAGCAACGGGCTTCGGCCTGTACTTAAATCCATACTGGCTGAATGCAGATGCTTAATTGAGTTTAGGCAGTCCTAATATCTCTTCAAGTCGAAAAAAAATGTTTTTGAATGAAGGAGTTGGATTAATCCTCTACACTTACACTTCCACCCAGGATCTTAAATAATCAAGGAAACTTAGTTTTATGAGGACTTTGAGATTTTAGGTTAACCAGCCTTAGCTATTAGGGTCTTAGACTTAATCAACCACATTCCCCTAGGTTTCTAGATTTGCATGCTATATTCCATGCTTAGTCTCAGACAAAAAGAATTTGATCAGCACATCACATGCATGACCGCGGTTTTGACGAGATGAATTGACTTTTCACCTAAGGGATTGGGATGAGGGATTCAAGTTTGGACTTGGTTTGATGATGCTCGAGGATGGGATACAATCTTTGAAAGCTTCATGAAACCTGAGTGTCAGCAATTTTAGCCAGTATGAGAACTTGGTTCTTATACTAATCTCTTGATATTGACCTAAGTACCAGGGTAAGAATAAATAAAAAAATATTGATCAGTGTGCGCCAACTCTTGGTAAAAGCAGTGGAGCTAGCCAAAATACCACAAATAAATGAAATGTCAAAGAATAGCTCTCATTCCACAAAGTTACATATCAAAGAGCTTCCACCAAAGGCGAGCGCTCCCAAACTTTTCAAAGTGTCCACTTGGACCACCGCTATTAGGACCAGGAGTCGGGCTTGCACCAAAAAAGAGCTCTGCATCGTAAATGCTACAAGTCTGGTTGTCGAAGGTGTGATAGGTACTAAAAAAGACACACCCCGGTGTATTCCCAGGAAAACAAGTGCAGACGGCTCCAACTTCTCTTGACGGACGCACTGATCAACACCAAAAAAATGTGATGCGTAGAAGGCACTAGAGAGAATCCTTGTTCCAATGAGTGGGAGAGAAGAAATGACAAAATCCCATGCCCTCCATTACTGGCCTTCCATCGACATTTTCTAAGTCTGACAACTAAAGAGGCGGTATACTGGATGCAAGATTTGATTTATTCCCTAGTGTTGAGGATTGGGTCCTTAGGAGATTTTCTTGGACCAAGACTTTAGGTGATGATTTGACTCTACTCTCAGAATTGCTGTCAACACTAAATTTTCATATCCTTTAGATTATATGTACATCAGAGAGAGTCTGGAGAATTAGAGGAATTGGGTACCTCTTGATTAAGGCTGGGTTGAACTTTAGAATTTTGGACCTCTAAAGTTGAGCGGACTTGAACAAATTAGATCCTGTACTCACATGCACAAGGGGGTTAATCCAGCTTATTCATTTTCTTTGATGCTCGAGGACGAGCGTAGTTTAAGTATAGGGGGTGATGAAACCCAATTTCATCATCTTAATTTCTCATTATTAACCCCCTTGCTTAAAGTTGTGTCAATAAAATCCGGCTAAAGTCTTATAATTATCTGAGTCCCTAATAAATTAAAAACCACAAAAAAAATCACAAAACTAAAATCTGTGGTATTTTTAGCCTTAAAAATACCCTTAAAAATATTTCGAGTCTTTGTTTGATCTCATCTCTAGTTTTGGTCAACATGAAACTTGTAGATCTTATCAAGATCTACAACTTTCATGTTTTGAGTTTTCTCAAATATCGGCCATCATCACCCTCAAAAATTAAATTTTCTTTTGGAATAATCTGATTGGGCCACGTGGCCCATTCTGGGTGAGCCACGTGGCCCGCCCTCCTTGCAGCATCCGCCCGCAGCTCTGACCGTTGGATTTCTCTTTGAATACAACGGCCCAGCTCTTTCCATGGCCGCCTCTTTTCCTAGCCGTCTGATCTTCTCCCATCTCTGATCTGGTCCGCCCATTTGCGCCTTAACCACAAACTGCCACGTGGCATCTCTTGCCCCATACGATCGAGCCTCCATCCATCCATCACCGTTGTTCATTCCTGCTGCGTCTTCAACCGCTCGATCAACTCTAGCTTCACATCCAAGCTGTCCGCCAGCGCTTGAACCTTAGTGCGGCACGTGGCGCGCCGCTCGTTGTTTGATCCTGCTGCCGCGATCTAATCTAAGCCGCTGGTGAGTTCCTTCATCTCGATCGTTGGATCCTGAGATCCAATGGTCGACTCATCGTCCCCTACCTCCGGTCAGCCTCTTTCCCACATCCTCACGTTTGCGCACGCGCTTGCCCCTTCCATATTTCCCCGCGTCTCTGGCCATCCTCTCCACTATCTAACCACCCACGACCACGCTCATTCATCCATGATCCTCGCACATGTCTCCACTCTCCACGATCTTCCTCCATTCATCCCATATCCTCCACTCAATCCACGGCGGCCACCACCTGGACCGTCGAGCCTCACCTTCAAATACTCCGTCTCCTCCGTCATACACACCCGTCCACCTTTACGCGGGAGGAGGCCCATCCCTCCTCCGCCTCCCTATGACAAGGGGGAGGTGATTGGATTGAGCAAAAACGACCTCTACTCCCCGGTGAGACCCACCTCCGATCACGGCGGTGCTGCGGAGCTCCAAGCCCGCTTGAGCTCGGTGGGACGACCGCTCAGCACGTGCGAAGACCCGGGCATCTTCCCCGATGTCCAGACCAGGCCATCCGCTCCGTCAGTCCTCAGGTAAGTCTCCTCTTCCTCCATCGCATTTTCTTTGATTTTTACCCAATTAATTAGGTTTACTATGATGGTTTCACCTTCCATTGAACATCCTTTGAGCTCCTTCGCACAACCATCCTTCATGTCAGTGCCTCCAATCACACGTTCTCCTTTCTTCACCTCTGTTCCCCTCCGACCCATCTCCTCCACCTTCTCCGGTGGAGGAGCTTCGGTTCCTTACTTCCTTCCTCTCGCAGGGAACCTCACTCCACTCATGCACACACGTTCTTTGCTTCGGTTACGTGCCTCACTGTGCAGGTCTTCAAAAGCATCAACGATCGGAGCTCCACCGGAGCCAACTTTGTCAAACTCGCCAGCGTCATCAGGGCTCCAATGGGCTGAGCAAAGATTCCCGATGTCTTCACCGAGATTCCTTCTACCTCGATATACGTCCATGGAGCTCCGGGGAAGCCTTCAGAGCACGAACACCAGTGGTGGAGCTGGAGTTCCTTCGCCGGAGCTCTGTTTCCGCCGCCAGCTGACGATGAAGAAGGAAGAACAGGCTCCGTTGGATGACCCTCTCCTGGGGATCATCCAACGGTCCAGGAGCGTCCACGTAGTCCATGAGCGCCTTCTCCAGCTGCCATTAGATCCGACGGTGTACGATCAACCACGTTTCATCTCTAGGAGCCACCAGATCTCCGTGATCGGATGGCCTCCAATCGCCCACGCGTCATCAATTGGGCATCCCCGAGCCTAGCATCCGAGCCATGAGGTATGGAGCCCCCGAGCCTACACCGAACCTGTCTGAAGTTCCGAGCCGCATCTGAGCCAACCGAAGCAACTCCGAGCCTCTGCCGCGCCCGAGCCTTCGTCCGAACCTAGATGGTGCGTGCATAGCACGTGCCATCTGGGTAAATTGCGTAGAGGCCCCGTTGACTTCTTCAATTTGCAAACAGGTCCTGGACCACGTGCAGTCCACGTGCACTGTGGGTATTTTGCAATATGCCCTCGCAGGTTTTAATAATTGCAAAAATGCCCCTGTGCGAGTGGGTATTTTACAGGGAAGGCCTCGCATTTTTTTTGTATTTACATTTTAGTCCTACCCAGGGACCTGTTTGTAGTTATCTTTTCATGTTTTATTTCATTTATCTTTTCATGTTTTATTTCATTTATGCCCTTGTCTTCTTTCTTGTATATCTTGAGCACCGTAACTCAGGTGATTTCAGTTTCATTTTGAAGCTCTTCTCGTCGTCTTTCTTATGGCATACCTATATTTTAGATTTGACACTATGATCTGTAGTGCATTATTTCATTATCTAAGTGTCCTGATTTCCATGATTCTCATGCCTAATTGCTACATGAATGAAGAATGCTTCAATATTTGACCCTGTTGGACTTGTATTTTTAATGGCTCAAGTATTTATTGCAAAGGGCTTGTTTGCATAGCATTTCATTGCATTTATCTGCATGATTAAAATATAAAAAAATGCATGTTTTATTTTTAAATGCATTGTCCCATTCTTATGCATTCTTTGACCTATTGATTTTCAACTCAACACTTAGTAAAATAGATGGAAATCTGCATAATTAGAGAAAGGCTCGTGTCCCTGAGTTCGACCTTGGTTTCTTGCCAAGTAAAATAATACGACCATCTGATTTTTATTGTTAAATTTAAATGAGGTGGTCTTTTGATGAGCCCATTTCGGCCCAACTGTGATGACAATTTCAAGTGTTAAAACTACACTTTTAAAGGGCCAAAATCGCTGTTCATCACACCTCCTCGCTAATTCTCCCTCCTAACATTTCTGTGAGCTTCGCATGGTCTTTTACCAACTAACCCTACAGGAGAGAACTCGAACGGAGGGTCATCGAGCCTCATCAAGGTGCATGCATACCCCCCCAGACCGAGGTGCTCCGCTAGGCCTAATCAGATGCTCCCGCGCCATTTTGAGACCCTCCACTGGTGCGGGAGGTCATCCATACTCTATTGAAGCCTACATCGGTCGGTGACGAGCTGAACATTGAGAGATTCTAAAGAGCAAAGCTCGCCCAGCACCTGTTCTTCACGTGTTCTTCCAAGTGAGCACAGAATCGTTCGATCTGCCTTGTTCATCTAGAGCGCATAGTTGGCGTTGGATCAAGAGAGCCAGAGCCATCCGATCATCATCTGTGAGCTAATCATTGCCATCCAAACGAAGGGGAATTGCGAGCTCCTATGGCGACGTGTGGCACGCGTAGAACAGATGCAAACGTTGGCCCGCGTGCATTAGTGGGTATTTTGCACTTCTGACCCACTTGTTTTTGTATTTTTATATATGAACTTTAAACTTTCATCTGTAGCGTATTATATTTTGTAATAATTGCAACAAAGCCCCTAAACTTTCCGTAATTATACTTTAGTCCTTCCCAGCTCAACTTACGTGTCTGCCTACGTGAGGTGGGCATTTTACAGACAAGGCTTTGTAGTTTTTCATATTTTATTTTAGTCCAAAAATATTTTGTGCATGTTTAATATCTTTGGAGAAATTGCAGTTTGGCCCCTAAGATTTATTTTATTTACAAAAAGGCCCTATTTGTAGTGTAGTTTCTGTTCGCTTCTTGTATTTATTTTAAATAGCAATTACACTTGAAAAAATCTCAAAAAATATTTGTAGATTATTGTTGCATTGCACTTTCATGATATATAGTTATTTTGCAATTTTAGGAGTTTTGATGATTTATTAAAAATAAAAAAAATGCCCATTTTGTCCCTATTTGCAAAATAAAATCCATAACAATTATAAAAACGTCTTGAAAATTTTCCAAGAAAATATATTTTGTGTATTTATGTGTTTTGTAACATTTAGACCAAAAATCACTAAAAATATATAAAAGAAAATTCAAAAAAATTGAAAACCCCTAAAAACCTTTATAAAAATTTATAAAATCTTCAAAAATTCCAAAAATTTTGTTTTCTGTTCTTCAATTTTCTGTATATTATTATTTATAATTTGGAGAAATTTGAAGTCAGTTTGATATTTTTAATCTCCATTTTACTTTCAGATGTTCATTTAATCCTTGTTTTAGGGTATTTTTGATTTGAAATATATAAAAATTAGAAAAAAAATCCTAAAAAATCACAAAAATAATAAAAAATATTTAAAAACCCAAAAATATTTTATTTCCCCTATTTTGATTATTTTTACTAGTATTTATAGCTATTATAGTCTATATTATATGTATATCCTATATAAAGCTTTATATATATACTAGAAGAAAAAGAAAATATAAACTATGAAAAGAAAATACAAAAACAAAACATTAAAAATCAAAATAGAAAAAATATAAAATCAAATATAAAATATAAAATTGAAAATTGAAAACCCACAAAGAAGAATATATAGACAAATACTTCACAATCGCATTTTGTGCATTTTTGCCCAATCTATCTTCCTTGTTCCCTGTATTCGACCTTTACATGCTTGCACACTATATACATCAATTGTAGAGTTATAATACATTTAACTCTACAAAATTTGTTTTTATTGCTTAATCATTAATGTGGGTTAATTGTTGACTAATCGGGGTTTCATGAATGGTCATCACAATGACTTTGTCCCCGTCTTGCATGAGACATATTTTGACCCTCGCAAAATCTCAATTATCAATTGGCATCATTGATGATGTGCAACAATGCATAGATTGGCATTGATTGGTTGATTGTGATTTTATTTGTCTATATTTTTGCTTCATTTATTTCGTTTATTTCGATATTAGTTGTTGAATTATCTAATCACTCTTCCTTGTTTGAATTTGTTGCAAGGGACCGCAGATCAAGGGAGGATTTCTTTGGAGATTCAGCTTTCTGACCTAGCCGACAAGAGAGAGCAGCAAAAGAGGACTTGAGGACATTTTTTAAGACAATGACATTTATTTTTGCATATTTTATTTATTTATGTAATTTAAGTGAAAGAGAGACCATATAAAATTGTAATAATTCAGGACACTACTTCACGTTTTACGAGGTCCAATGCCCGAGGGATTATTCCCTTGGGGGCCTTGTCGGTTTTTCACAGTTTTCATCGCCTTTTTATTTTATTTCTCAGTTTTGTTTTCTTTATTTTGTGTGATTAAGCCCTAGCTTTAGGAATTGCTTGATGATAACATTCGGTCCAAACACTTAAATAACCATTGTATGCTCCTGTAGTGTTCGTTTGGATCTAGTCAAATTTTAAACTGCTTCTCACTTAGTCTCAGAACCACATGCCACGAGAGTCCTCCATACATCGCTTGCAGGACCCACTGTTGTGGGCACCGAGGAGACTCCAAGATCGGACTCTAGGTTCCATTCTAAGTCATTAGCATTGGTTCTTCACGATAAATAGCAATTTCTGAATCTAGGGCAATTTCATCAGCTTGCATTTCATATAGTCTAGGTTTCAATTCTGTTGAGCATCTTTGCATGTAGAGTGTTGGAGGCAAGGTGAGCATTTCTCTTGTGCATACATCATCATTTTCACCTTGCATTTCTTTTCTAACTCTACCTCTGATTTTGACCACCTAAGTGCTAAGTAAAATTGATTCCTCGATAGGCTCGTGCATTTTCTATTAAAAAAATCCAAAAAAAGTGATAACAAATAAAATTTGGACAGCTAATATTACTCAACCCTAAAATCAATAAAAAGGAAAAATCACTGTCTTGGGGCGAGTAATCCCCTCATTCTCTTCGCTTTTATTTGCTCGCATACATACTAAGGAGTAGTGCCCAAATCCTATCAAGACTCTTAAATTATTGTACAATTTTGTGAATTTCTCCTAACTCTAAAGCATACAAGATAAAAAGACTGAGCTTTCACATTCTTCACCGAGTTGAGTAGGTGAATTGAGGGGTTTGTTTTGTGTGTGTTTGTTTGTGAATGTTTGTGTGTTTTCTCGATCATCTCTGCGTATTTGCACCTTTTTCTTCACTTCTCTTGACTTGACCATCGATCTCTCCCGACATTTTCTCTTGTTTCGAGATGGCCGACTAGAGTGCATTTTATCCGGATTTTGCGGATCCCTCGTACACTCCAACCGGTCCACCTCCCTTTTTCCAAGAGGAATTTGCTCCTGATTTTTGTACATATCCGACCAACCAACTATTTCAGGATTCGGTTCTTGACTTTGACATATCATTTCCACCACCATAACCCTCACATTTTGATAATCCACTCTTCTTAGAATATCTTGTTCTGGAATGTGATTTTTATCCACCCCTATCACCCTCATTTGACACACCTGATCTAAAGATTTTGGAGTCACATTTCATGATATTTGTACTTGAGACCTTGAATCAGATGATGGAGCATATGAACTCGAGGATGAATGATATATTTAGCATAAATAAGATCCAGAATGACGCTCCATTCTTTGAGGATATGGATTCACCTGAGGATTATCATGAGAGCTTGCAATCGTCAAAAATACAAAAAATGAGCAAAATATAAAAATCCAAAAAAAATTGGGAGACACATGATTGATTCAGAGTGTGAGGAGAGTGCCCACATGCTAGATCATTCGGCTACGCGACCATTCACATCTTGTCCCACCCTTAACCCCGAGGATGCCACTGTATAGACTGATCTTGGCATTCCTCATGTAGATGTTGATTCTGACCTCCTACCTTGTATGAAGGAGGTCCAAAAATTCAAAAAAATATTGACTGAACCAGAAGTGGTGTATGCTATTCATGATCATTGATGCCCCACTTCGTCAGGTCATGAACCAATTATCTACCCCTCATCATAAGAAGAGAAAGTGGAAGAGCAGATTTGAGCATCATATCTTGACCATGGCCACTGCCCATGCCATCACACACCGTCCAATTCCTAGGAAAAGGAACATCGCCACACATTTCATTAGCTGCACCATCTTTGACCATACATGTGATCACACTCTCCTTGACGGTGGTGCTTCAATTAGCATCATACCCTTCTCGTTGGTACAATCTCTTCACTTAGGGCCTCTAAAGAAGATCATGATGATAGTTCAACTTGTTGATGGATCTATCAAGAGGTTGAAGTGTATCCTTGAAAACATCGTCATTTCGATTCTGGGCATGAGTTACACTATTGATTTCGTCGTTTGACCCATGGAGATGCTCCACTAGGGAGCACTTTCCAATCATCCTGGGATAACCATTCCTCGCCTCTGCTAGGGTCGTTATTGACTACGGATCAGGAGATATTCACTTCCGTCCTATTGACGAAAGCAAAGTGTTGATCACCGCACCCAGTGTCGATCAGAGACTTGCACCTAATGCACTTTCACCTATCTTAACTGACCCCGAGGACTGTGACCTTGATGAAACCATCGGAGACTTTTGTTGTATGTTGGATTCCATTGAGACCCGAGAATTCCTCTCCAAGGAGGAAGACTCGGAAAGCATGGACCTCAGAGTTCCTTCTTCTGGTGTTTGGTGACGTGTTGATGACATCTGTGGATTTACACGATTGACACTATCGAGAGGAGGGCAAAGATTGATGAGACCAAGGTCAAATTTGATCTTGTTGCTTTTATCCAAGAATTCGACCTTTTGATGATAATAATGATCCGATTGAGATTGTGAAGAACAAACATGATTTGACGACTTCTACTGATGAGTTCGTTCCTTTTGGTTTTGACCTAGATGAGACCTCGCAGGACGACCGTGACTCTGCTTTTTCCAATGATGAGTTTATCCTTTTTCACTATGATATCAACGAGACGCCCAAGGCCATACCTAGCCACACTACTTCCACTGACCCATCTGTGCCTCCTCACCCTAGGCCAATGGGGATCTTCGTTAGGTCGATCTTGATCGGTTTCCGTCCATTGTGGACCCCGATATCGACCTCAATCTTGTTGGATCTATTCCTCAGCGCTCCCACAAGAAGGTTGACTTTCTACCTTCTTGATCCTCTGTATATCCACTCTGTTGTATATTCGCTTTCATTTACCTTAGTCCATCTTTCGTATTGCTCATCCACCCCATTCTCATGTGTGCCTTGCTTAGGACGTACCTTGTCCTAAGTATAGAGGGGTTGGACGAGCCAAGTGTTCATTCTTCATTTTGTTTCATTACTCATGTTGTTGTCTATACTTAGGGCCTCTTTTACACTAAGTATAGGGGGAGTGATGTGTACATCCTCTTCTATCTTTGTCTATCATCATCTCTCTTTTCTTCTTTTCCTTTTCTATTTTCTTTTTCTACCAAAAAGGTGTCTCCCCTTTTTGTGTGTCTTATATACTTAGGACATACTTTACCCTAATAGGGGAGTGTGCATCCCGAGTTCTTTCATTCTTTAATCCTCTCCACTGTCTCCTCTTCTTGTCTATACTTAGGGATATCTTACCCTAAGTATAGGGAGAGATAGTCTAAGTACGATTTGTTCATTCCCACCCTTGACCGTCCTTGATTTATGTACAGTCTGCTATACCTAGGATTATTTGATCATAAGTATGGGGGGACAGTCAACTTCTCACTGATTCATTCATTTATTCATTAGACTTTTCTATACTCGGTACGAGTCATGCCTTCTCTTTTTCTCTCTGATCTATGAGGACATAACTCAAGCTAAGTATGGGGGGTCGTTTATACTTCGTATATACTTTATCCATAACTCGTACTTTCATATTTTTATTAATAAGTATGTCTAAATATATTATAAAATTCATTAGAATCCCTTCATAAAAATATATTGATTATTCTCAAATTCTTTTTGTATTTACTGATTAATAAATCAGGTGAAAATATTTTTTTGCAAAATGTTTGAAGAATAGTTTGAAATCTTTTTGAAATATCTTTGAAAACTATTTAGAAAACATGTTGTTAAATATTTTCAACCTTTGTAAAAATGTTTTGTTTGAAAAAATTCTTTTATTTGTGTGAAATAAAAAGGTTTGAAAAGTGATTTGCAAATAGTTTGAAAAATAGTTGTAAAAATATTTTGAAAAAACTATATATATTGTTTTAAAAACATTTGCAAAATGATTTTCAAATGTGTGTAAATGTTTGTAAAATTGTTTGTAAAAAGTATTTTGGACTATAGTTTTCCAAAATTATTTGTAAAATTAATTTCATATAAAGTTTGAGAAATGTATACATCACACCAAAATTCTGTATATATTTCTATAAAAATGATCACTTATCCCTTGTAAATTATTAAAAACCTAATTCTTGTAAATATAATATGCATCCCCGTGTAAATCTTTGTATCTAATTTTTAGCCAAAATCTTTTATTTTCAAAAATCCAAAAAACATTTGCAAAAAACTAAAATCCAAAAATATTTGAAAAATCGTTTTGAAAAATACAAAAAATGCATATGCATCATCTTTTCAAAAATTCATAAAAAGTTCGAAATCTTTGGAAATTATATCACAAAAATATTTTCTGCATAGCATTTGCATAACATTCACATTTTTTCGGATTGAGTTTGATAATTGAACAAGTTTATGTAAAATCCAAAGATTGGAGCTTGGTTGGACCTTAAATCTACCTAATTAATAGGAACCTTATACGAACTGCAATTAAGTACTTCAAGTTAGTTGACTTAATTATTTGAGGATCACGAGACTTGGTTCAATGGATTCTTGACTGCCTAAGTAGAGTATTTCGAAGCACACACATGGCTCTTATCGATAATGACCTAACTTGGACACCTGCACCTTTCACTTGGCTCAACTCAATTGGAGTGGTGAGGGGACTAGATTTCTTGGTATGAGATGCACACAAGTGGAAACATTTGTCCTTGTCTAGGGAGGTAAGTGCACCCCAACTGGTCCAATGATGTTGATATCTAAAGACAGGAGAGTGTGGGTTGCAATAATACTTCAAAAGAGGGATAGTCTACTGGCTCAGGAGGAAAAACTCCTTATGCAAATGCTACTATAAATAATATTTCACAAGAAGGAAAAAGAAAAAAAAACAAAAAAAATAGAAACTCCAAAAAAATGAGCAGGCCTGATTGAAAATAAAATGCCGCTGGAGTGTATATATTTGTATAGTCAATAAGAAAGCTCGAGATTCAAAGTCAAATCATGTGAGCATGCAGCTGGATTGGGGAATCACTGGGTTGTCATGCTGGAGAAGTCAGTCTCTTTGTCATTTCAACTGAGGGGAGCCACTATAACTTACACTATACGAGTCAGATTCATAGTCATAAGTGTTTACGTATGAATTAAAGTATTCTTACCTGGCTATTAAGGGGACTTGAGCAGAGTTTTGGGATTCTCAAAGGCTGTTGGATTTCAAATATGATTATTGGAGAAATTGCAATTTAATAACTTTGGAGAAATTGCAGTTTGGCCCCTGAGATTTATTTTATTTACAAAAAGGCCCTTGCTAGTAGTGTAGTTTCTCTTTGCTTCTTGTATTTATTTTAAATAGCAATTAAACTTGAAAAAAATCTTAAAAATGGTTGTAGACTCCTTTTACATTACACTATCACGTTATATAATTATTTTGCAATATTAGGAGTTTTATTATTTATTAAAAATAAAAAAATTTTCCCATTTTGTCCCTATTTGCAATATAAAATCCATAACAATCATAAAAATGTTTTGAAATTTTTCCAATTTTTTTGGCTATTTATGTGTTTTCAATTTTCAGACCAAAAATCACTAAAAATTATAAAAGAAAACTCAAAAAATAGAAAAACCTTAAAAACCTTTATAAAAATTTATAAAATCTTCAAAAATTCCAAAAATTATTATTTCTTGAATTTTCTATATATTATTATTTATATATTAAAATTAATTTGGATAAATTTTAATTCTGTTTGATATTTTTAATCTCCATTTTAATTTCTATTGTTAATTTAATCCCTGTTTTAGTGTTTTTATTTGAAAAATATATAAAAATTAGCAAAAATTCCTAAAAATCATAAAATTAGTAAATAATATTTGAAAAACCAAAATATTTTATTTACCTTATTTTGATTATTTTTATTAGTATTTATAGTTATTATAGCCTATATTGTATATATATCATATATATAGCTTTATATATCTATTAAAAGAAAAATAAAATATAAAAATATAAAATATAAAAGGAAAATACAAAAACAGAAAATTAAAAATCAAAATATGAAAATATAAATAATTAATGAAATAAAAAAATTGAAAATTGAAAACAAAAAAAGAACATATAGACAAATACTTCACAATCGCATTCTCTGCATTTTTTCCCAGACTATCCTGCTTGTTCCTTGTGTTCGACTTCATGCTTGCACGCTATACATAACCATTGTAGAGTTATAATAAATTGTAACTCCATAAATTTTGTTTTATTGCTTAATCATTATTGCGGGTTAATTGTTGACTAATCAGGGTTTCGTGAGTGGTCGCTACAATGACTTTGTCTCCACCTTGTGTGAGACATATTTTGACCCCTCGCAAAATCTTGATTGTCAATGGGTGTATTACATTGGTGATTAATGGTGAAGTTTTTTAGCAGACACCTATACGGTGGGGGCCATTTTCATTTTAAAAAATTATTTCATGCAATTATATATGTATTCATATACGCATGGATTTGGTTATGTACATGACCATACACTTGTGTAGTATCAACTTTTCAAAAGATGCACTACCATTTCTTTATAAGGAGAACTAAGAAATTATTGTGATTTCTTCATTTTAATATTGTTAGTTTGAGAGATAAGGATAAATATTACTATGTATAAGAGTTATAATAGATGATGCAATAATGATGTCCTTATTCTTGAAATACTAAATTCAAAATACCTCATTATTCTGATTCAAGGTGATATTACATCATCTGAATACAATCTTAGATTAGATAAAGAAAAAAGTGCATGAAAACAACTACAATTTGTATAAGAAAATACATAATTTGGTGATATAACCGTACATAATTGATGTAACAGCTGAATTCTGTTTCTCTCATGAAGAAAATTATATTGGCACCGCTAATGGTATGATATAAATCCAACAAAGATGGACATTTCCAATAAAAGAATGTCATTTTCTCCATAATCTTAGTTGTAGAAAATGGATGCACTGTCAACAACCACCTCTAAAGCATGTGAGTAGGAGACACAAGATAAGTCAAAACTCACAACCACCTAGAATAATTTCTAAGAAGAAGAAGAACAAGAAAAACTCTCCTTGTTAATTCACTTTATTCCTTCTCTCCCCTCTCTCTTGTTGTTATGCCTTTGTTCCTCTTCTTTCCTTTTCCCCTTGGATTGTATTTCATCACAATGTCCACATCATTTTAAATTTACACTAGCCCATCCTCATCATTTATAAGCTCCTTTAAAAAGAACTCATATCTTCCGGGTGTCACATCAAACTTTGGATGTTCTCGACACATCCCTCTTGGATGCTTTTGCACAATTCAACATTGTATCTTTTGACAAGGCACTAGACATTTCTCGTGATCAGAGAATATGCCATCATCCTCTAGTAAAGAAAATCACACTCTTCTTGCATGTTTCTATAGTAGAGATGTCTTGCTCTCTTCTCAACCTACTTATCTAGGGAAAATATGGAGCTCTCTCACATTTCATAACACTTTCCTTGAGCATGTACATCCTATTTGACATCCATGGCCCTTGCATCACCATAGGTGCTCTTTTACTCGCTTTGATAACTCTCCATCTTGTGGCAACTAGATGTCCTCATTGTTGGAAATAGATTCCCTATACAAAGTGAATTACGGAAAAATAACCAAAGTCGATAGGCGGATCCTGCACGATATATCAACTATGAGAAAGTATATCAACCACAGAAAAATCAACCATAGATGGATGGAAAACCCTCAATGTGAGGGAAAAAACCACGGGGTTAATCACAACCAAAAACCAAGCACTATAATCGAAGTAATCTCCCATGCGGGGCTTAGAAAAGGTTGTCCATCAATACGGTGCTATAAATCACAAAATAGTGGAGAATAATAGAGAGGAGAAATATCACTCAATGGTAAATCTGTCGCCAAACTATAGGGAAGAATGTTGGAGAAGAACTGCTCCAAAGGTTACTCCCTCCAAACTCCTGCAGCAACTAAAAACTTTCTTTCTTCTTCCTCTCTCTTATTTCTTTCTTGTGCTAGGAGAGATTGTGTTGGGATGATCTTGGTATGCACCCAATACCCCCTTTTTATACTCCATGAGGCAAATAAGGAAACATGGACTCCTACTTCCGATAAGATTAGGAAAAGATAAGCCCTAATCCTAAAAGGATAACTGACATTTCTTTTTCCAAATAGGACTAGCAATGTCCTATATATAGACTAGGTTCCCACAAGGAGGGGAACCCATCCAATAAATCTTCCCCTCACCGACGATGTGGGAACTGCTCCAAACCTGCGAGGGAGCAGCATCTCTCAAACTTTCCAAGCGGTAAAGTCTTTGTCATCATAGTAGCACCATTGTTATCTGTGTAGATATTGTCAAGTACAAGCTGCTTCGATTCTAACACATCACGTATCCAATGATATCTGACATCGATGTGCTTCGATCTTGCATGAAATGTAGAGTTCTTGCCAAGATGAATAGCACTCTGGCTGTCACAATAAAGTATGTACTTGTCCTAATGAAAATCAAGCTTCTGCATGAACTTCTTCATCCACAGCAACTCCTTGCATGCCTCTGTAGCTATAACGAACTCAACCTCTGTAGTGGATAAAGCAATACACTTCTGAAGACAAGATTGCCAAGAAACTGCGCCACCTGCAAAGGACATCATGTAGCCAGATATGGATCCTCTCCCATCAATTTCACCCACCATATCTGAATCTGTGTATCCAAGAAGAATAGGCTTCTCTGTTTCAAAGCAAAGAGAGTAACTACTAGTACCTCGAAGATATTTCAAGATCCATTTAACTACTTCCCAATGTTATTTTTCTGGATTTGAGATGAACCTACTAACAACTCCAACTGCATGAGCAATTTCTGGTCTCGTACAAACCATGGCATACATGAGACTACCTATAGCTGATGCATAGGGAACTCTTTCCATATCTTTCTTCTCTGCATTGTTCTGTGGGCTATTTGGAACTTAACTTGAAACGCGATGCAAGAGGGGTGCTATCTGGCTTTGCCTTCTCCATATGAAATCTTTGAAGTACCTTCTCAATGTACTTCTCTTGTGAAAGTTGAAGTTTCCTTGCTCCCCTGTCTCGAGTGATCTTCATGCCCAATATCTGACTTGCATATCCCAAGTCCTTCATAGCAGAACACTTGCTCAACTCCTTCAATCTAGAAATTCCCTCTCCATTGTTGCCTACAATCAGAATGTCGTCAACATAAAGTAACAATATGATGAAATCATCACCTGAGAATTTCTTCACGAACACACAATGGTCTGAAGTGGTCTTGGAGTAACCATGCTCCCCCATGAACGAGTCAAACTTCTTATACTATTGCATGGGTGCTTGCTTTAAGCCATATAGACTCTTCTTCAGTCTGCAAACATAGTCTTCCTTGCCTTTGACTGTAAATCCCTCAGGTTGCAACATGTAGATTTCCTCCTCAAGGTCACCATGGAGGAAAGCTGTCTTCATATCCATCTGTTCAACCTCCAAATCAAGACTAGCTGCCAAGCTAAGAACCACCCTTATAGAAGACATCTTCACCACAGGAGAAAAGATCTCCTTAAAGTCAATTCCCTTCCTTTGGTTAAAACTTTTCACAACCAACCTAGCTTTTTACCTTAGATTTATAGAGTATTGATCATGTTTCACTCTATAAATCCACTTGTTTCCCAATGCCCGCTTGCCTTTGGGCAACTTGACAAGATCAAAGGTATGATTGTCATGAAGGGACTCCATTTCCTCTTTCATAGCTTCTACCCATTTCTCCTTGGTTGCATCTCGCAAGGATTCTTCATAGTGTTCAGGCTCGTCGTTGTCTGTCAACAAAATGTACTCATTTGTAGAATACCTAGTTGAGCGTCGCCTCTCCCTCACGGGTCTCTGTGGTGGGAGAGCCTTTGAAGAAGAAGAGCTCTCATCATCCTACCCACCATGATCACTATCATCATCTGCATCATCATCATCAGGAGTGGTGATCTGTGGTACATCCTCCTCATTTCCTTCATCTGATACCGGCTCATATGCATCATCCAGTACTTTTAGCCATGTGAGCCCGAGGCGAACCATTCTTACAATAAATGTTATTGTAATATATGATTTGTCAATAAAAGTTATTGATTGTTTTCACTCACTTTTTGAGATTAAATGAATGAATGCACTATAAGGTCCCTCTGTACAATAAGGGTTATGTACCATGGCCATCTTGATAATCATACAGCTGTTGATTCATTAATTGAATCATAAAGGTTGGTGCTTGGATGAATATCTAAGGAGTTAGATAGAGGACTCATCAAGCACCATCAAATGATTATTAAGTGATGATCTCCAGCCTGAGTAGGAGATGGCAATACTTTCTCATTTGGCTGATATCTGACCGACCTCTTAATGCAGGTCCTCTGCATAGGAATGGTGATTCGAAGGTGTCAGATTAGTTGAGTCAAAGGGTTGACTTAACAAGATCGAGATAACTAAAGACCTATGTTGAATAGTGTCACAGCATAGGCATGCATCCTCTGACCAGAGACAGATGTGTTACTATATGTCTGAGTGTGTACATTTGGCAGACCAATAGGTTGATGACCTAACCAAGGTCTACACACCGACGAGCTGGTGTGCATATAAGGACATATGAGTAATACGATCTCTCAAATGGATCCTACAGGTTTACTTGTGAAACGGAAGACATGAGCTCACTCATGAGGTATTGGGACCGATCAAATTCCATGCATGGTCGTGTTTTAGAAGCATGACAAGAATTTAAAGGTATGATATATGCTTTGGGAAAGCATATGATCGATACCAATTCCCAATGACCAAGATTGAGAATCTTGATGATTGAACCCTAAAGAAGACAGTATAAAATTGATCTATATCTTTGAGTTCATCATAGGTCTTCCAGTATGCAGGATGTACAGGTGTTAGGAATACCTGAGGATGATGTGATCATAAACGATTGTATAACCATGACACTTCCATTCCGAGGGAGTGATAAAACAGGTTTGGATTTTAGTGACTCCTCTCAGTAGAGAAGTAACATGATCTTGGTCCAAGTATTGGACATTGGTCTGAATGAGATTCAGATGCAATGAGAAGATTAGGTCTACGGTCTTGATATAATCAAGCATCTGTGGGAGGTCTATAAGATCTGGATTTGAGATGTGACCTCAATATCCAAGTCACTATACGTGGAACAATACAATCGCCATGTCCTTATCTCCAAGTATCTGCGGAGAAAACGTATTATTCTTGAAAGGATTCAAGAGTAATTCCATAGTTGAATTATATCTAAGCATTGAGAGATTGATAATTAAATGTGATTTAATTATCTTGATGCATGTGAATATTTATCCAATATAATTAAATGTGATATAATTATTATGGATAAGAATAATGTGGATAGCAATATCCAATTATTCATAATATATTATAAATGTGATTTATAAAGTATTAGAGAGAGCTTATTATGATTTATATTTGTTGATTAATTATTGATGTGAATTAGATTCACATTGTATAATTAATTGAAAATATAAATCACATTTTATTTTGGGTTGTGAATGTGATTCACAAATTTCAAATGGCAAGATTGCAATATTCTCAAAATAATTATGAATTATTTTGTAGAATAATTTACAACAAATGTTGTTGTAAAATCTTGGAGATTTTCAATGATTAATGTAATCTCATGAAGATTGCATGAGATTGCCTCAACCATAAGATATGGTGGACGGCTACCATCTCCTATATGGAAATTGGTAGCCGTCCCACTAATTACCATGGTGGGATGCAATCTTCATGCAAGAATCTCCATGTTTGCTTAAATTGATTTAGAATTGATTTATTTGATTTATCAAATATATTTAATCTAAATTAAATTATATGCTGTTGTAATTTTTACCAACAACAATCTTGACCATTGAAAGAAGCACAAATCAATCTCATTCCTCCCAAAATCCTATAATTAGAGAGGCACCCCATGCTCTCTAGGGTTATGCAATTAAGAAACAACAATCTCTCTCTCCTCTCTTTATTTCACATGCCATCTCCTCTCTCTCTCTCTCCATTGGTGGTCGTCCACCATACCCTAGAGGAGAAGTCTCTGTCGTCGCTCCGTCGTTGTGTCGTCGCTTCGATGACTCTCGTTTATCCATCTTCTTTGGTGTGCTTCGCTTACAGAGAAGGTGTTCGATCTCGTGCGACAAGATCGGGAGTTCCCACGCTTGGATCAACATCTTGGATTGCGAGGATCACGCGACTCATCCCCGCGCTCGCAAGCATCTTCTTTGAAGATCGGACTTGAGACAGGAGCTCTCTTTTCGTAGAGACTTGATCAACCACCCTATAAGAGGTATTCCTATATACTTGATGTGGTTTTAGATGAAACGATCCGAGAATCGTTCTTGGATCATGTGGTTTCATCACATGAAAAATTTTTAAATTCCGCTGCATAGAACAACTAGTGAGACCAGTCGTTCTTCATCGTATATGATACGATGCTCACGCTTCCATGATGCACTTGAGGATTATCGCATATCCTTCAAGTGGTATCAGATCCTTAGGTCTAAGGTTTTGGATACGATCCATAAACCTAGGACGACTTGGGTTCGTTAAGGTTGCGAAAGTTTTTTATCGCATTTCATTTTTGCACCTCTGTTTAGTGAATACTTTAGGCCCTGTTTAAAATGTTCACAAATTAATCACTTGGATTTTGTTTCCCATTAAATAAGAAAATCGTAGGATCTGTTTTTGCATAATTTGGATTCCGTATGCTCGAGATATGACCATTGAATGAACATATATCTACAGCTTCGGGGACTGCGAATCTTAACATGATTAAGGAGTTAATTATTGTTCTTATACGCCCATAAATGCGTGAAATATCACTTAGTTCTTTCATAAATCAAATTAGCAATCTTTGAAAACTTATTTTATCTAATTTAGATTTAAATTGATTGAGACATGTTATTTTTAGTAAGTAGGGGTCACTGTTGAAATAACTTTCCTAATCAAGAACCATGTGATTGTCAATTAGTGAAATTAATCGTTAATTTCTTGAAATAATTATGAAAAATATTTGAGAAATATTTAGTAATAATTATTTCCTTAATTGATATGGCCTCAACTAACAAATTAATTAGATTTGATATAAATCATAATTGGATACACAATCAACAAACAAACTTGCTTGAATAGGATTGGGAATTTATTTAGCAAATTTTCTTATAATCAAAATTGTTTTGATTATTAATATATGGTATAATTTTGATTGAAAAACTGATGATCATCTTAAGTACACAATGTTCTATTTGGCATTATCCTTTCCTGAGGTGGATATGGTGTCTAGTCGGGGAGTGCTGGGGTAGGAGGTTGCACCGTGTGTGGTTTGTCCCACTCCCGTCAGTATTGGCCATGACGGCGGGTAGGGACTCGATAATGCTGTAGAAATCAAGGTGTGTTTTTATAATTATTAAAATTCAAATTAATACGTACTTTGAGATAATATTATATATATTCAAGTAAAAAACAAGTTTGTTGATTGAATTGGATTGATAATTGATTTAATGTGATTAAATGAATTATATCCATTTAAAAACACTCTATTATGAATAGATGTGTATTTCCCTTGAAAAAATTATTATATGAATATGATTCATGATAATTAATTAAAATTTAAATAAGAAGTGGAGGATCACATGAGTGACATCCATGGTCTCCCATCAAGGTGAAGGGTTCCGTCGCCAGATATTGTATGTAGGAGAGGCCTGTCCGAAGTGACAACTCTCGCATACGATCCATTTGGATTAGGCTCTTCGCTTCTCGAAAGAGTAAGGACGTATGCGTAGTGACCCCAATATCGGGTCCTCATATTATTGGGGTGATATTGGATTGCGCATAGCGAGTTGTATTCATGTTGATGGTTGGTTCAATTAACGACGGGTCAACATCACCTTAGGGGTGGTGGGTCCAAGTGTTAAAGACCGAATTGAAAAATGCAAGTTGGACTGGCAAGGAGGAATGTGTTCCCTCTTCTCTTTATTGGAGTCACAGGTTCTCATATTATTGGGATGTGACAAAGATAAAGAGGAGATCCCAGTTCTTGCTTGGGATATAGCGGTAAGTATATCTCTTGCTTTGAAAGTGATTAAGGAAATATATTTTCAAAGTTGACAAAGCAAGACTAATTTGATTTAAAATGCCTTAATCAAATGTCTTAAAAATGAATATATAATATTTATATGTTAATATAGTGCATTCTTAATTTCAGAAAATGAAGTCCATGAACCCTCTGAGCAGGCTTCTGAAGGTCAACCAATTGATCGGACTAAATTATTTGGATTGGATCCGTAATTTGGAACTTGTTCTCTCGGCTGAGCGCATAAGTTATGTACTCACAGAGGACAAGCATGAAAGCCCTAAGATGAAGGAAGAAAAGCAATACAATGACAAGTATGGTGAAGATCATGTCTTGGATAGATGCTACATCCTGGGTTCACTCTCCAATGTTCTTCAGAATCAACATGTGGAGATGAGCACATGCCAGGAGATAATACAGAATCTGAAAGATATGTTTGGTGATATAAACCGCACCCAACATTATAATACTATGAAAGAACTCGTTCGCTATTGGATGCAGGAAGGGACTTCAGTCCGAGAACATGTACTCAAAATGTTTGGGCACTTGTCTGAGCTAGAGACCCTTGGGGCAAATATGGATGCAGACATGCAAGCTGACTTCATTCTGTTGTCTTTGCCCAAGTCTTTCAATAATTTTGTGGTTTCATTCCACATGAACAAGTTGGACTTGAATAACGCTAGACTTCTTGTTGCATTAAAGTCTGCAGAAGACGTAATGAAGAAAGATGGTCCCTCTGGAAGTGTAATGGTTGCAGAAGTCAAAGGGAAGCACGGTCGGAAGCAAGATTCTAGGAAGGGCCCGGCCTAGAAGAGAAAGAAGAAGAGTCAAGGTGTTGGCTCATCTTCCAATGCATCCACATTGATAGCGTCAAAGAAAACCGACGTTTGTCACCATTGCATGAAGTCAGGGCACTTGAGGCGTAACTGCCCGGAATACCTAAAGTCAGTCAACAAAGGTAAAGCCCCAGCAGGTATGAAATCTACTTTCACCATTGAAACTAGTTTTCTCGTTGGACGAGAAGGAAGTTGGGTTGTAGATTCTGGTGCTTCTGTTCATGTATGCAATTTGTTGCATTTGTTTTCGGAAACTAGGAATATGGAAGAAGGGGAGATAGTCATCCACATGGGATCTGATGCAAGTGTTGCAGCAGTCGCCGTTGGGACCTGGTGACTATCATTATCTAGTGGTAGATTCTTAGTACTTAAAGAGTGTCTTTATATACCTGAAGTCAGAAGGAATTTGATATCTGTATCTAAACTTGTTAGAAGTGGATATTCATTTCTTTTTCTGTAATAAATTAGTCATAAATCATTATGATAAATATATTGCGGATGGTATTTTGACTTCTGGTGGATTCTATGAATTATGCATTAATGAATGTGTCATGAATGTTACTACCACTAATAATAAAAACTCTAAAAGATCCAAGGAGGATAGAAATGATTCGAATATGATTTGGAATCAAAGGCTTGGTCATTTATCTGTTGATAAGATCAATAGATTGATAAAGGATGGACCTTTGGATTTTCTACAGGTTCAATCTTTACCTGCCTATGAACATTGCATTTGAGGTAAAATGACTAGGATGCCTTTCCGTAACAAGGTTATAAGATGCGAAGGCATTCTTGACCTAATACATACCGATGTATGTGGTCCCTTCAGTACCGCGACCCGAAACAGATATCGATATTATTTGACGTTTATTGATGACCATTTGTGATACGGGTTTATCTTCCTATTACGTCATAAATCTGAAACCTTTGAAAAGTTCAAAGAGTTCAAGGCTTTGGTTGAGAACAAAACCGATAGGAAGATTCAATGGATTCGATCTGATCGAGGCGGCGAGTACCTCTCAGATGAATTCAAGGCATATCTTAAAGAGAATGGAATTGTCTCCAATCTCACTCCTCCTGGAACTCCCCAACTTAATGGTGTTGCTGAAAGACGCAACAGGACTATCATGGATATGGTCCGTTCAATTATGAGCAAAGCACATTTACCACTTAGTTTCTGGGGATATGCATTAGAGATTGCGTTATATATCATGAATAAGATTCCTAACAAATTTGTACCTAAGACTCCTCATGAGCTCTGGTATGAAAACAAACCTAATGTTAATCACTTGAGGGTTTTGGGGTTGCTAGTCCATGCGAATAATGTGGACGTAAGTAAGCTGTAATCTCGCTCTCGCAAGTGTTGCTTCATTGGTTATGTAAAATATGGTATTGGATACCAGCTTTATGATCCTGAAACTCGAAAGGTTTTCATCTCTAGAGATGTGAAATTTCTGGAGGATGATTTCCTTAAAGGTCAAGACAAAAGTGAAGTAGAGGAACTCATTGAATCCTATCCTCTGAGGATTCTGAGCTTCCTGAGCCAGAAACTGAAGAGATAAATAAAGATGAAACATCCATACCTCTTCGAAGAAGTTCGAGGGTGGTTGCACCATCTGAAAGGTATGGATTCCATGTGTCAAGTGAAACTGATAATGATCCTACTTCATTTGATGAAGCATGACAATGATCCTACTTCATTTGATGAAGCACTCGCGGATCATGACATGGATAGATGGATGCTAGCACTGAAGTTAGAAATTGACTCCATGCATAAGAATGGTGTATGGACCCTAGAGGATCCACCTAAAGGGGTAAAACCCATTGGGTGTAAATGGATCTTCAAAAGAAAGAGGGGACCTGATGGGAAAGTAGAGACTTTCAAGGCACGGCTCGTAGCCAAAGGCTACACATAGAGAGAAGGCATCAACTACAATGAGACGTTCTCTCATGTGGCTATGATTAAGTCCATCAGGACACTGCTAGCTATAGCTGCATATCTTGACTACGACATCTGGCAGATGGATATCAAAATGGCTTTCCTCAATGGATACTTAGACAAGGATATCTATATGGAGCAGCCCAGGGCTTCATAGTTGAGGATGGCAAAGTATGCAAGCTAAAGAAATCTATCAATGGGATCAAACAAACTTCTCATAGCTGGAACATCAGATTTGACGAAACCATAAAAAGTTATGATTTTGTGCAGAATCCTGATGAGCCTTGTGTGTACAAGAAGCTTAGTGGGAGCGTCATTGTGTTCATCGTGATTTACGTAGATGATATCCTTATCATTGGGAATGATACAGGGATGATGACTAGTGTGAAAATTTGGCTATCCCATACATTTGAGATGATTGGAGAATCCTCTTACATATTAGGTCTGAAGTTGTTTAGAAATCGAGAAAAAAGGATATTGGGATTGTCACAACATGGGTACATTAAGAAGATTCTTGAATGATTCCATATGGATAATTCCAAGAAAGGTTTCCTACCCTTAAGACACGGTATACACCTGTCTAAAGGGATGACTCCTCAAACTGTTGAGGAAAATAAAGCCATGGCTGGATGCCACTATGCATCAATTGTAGGAAGCTAAATCACGCCATGATGTGTACTATGCCAGATATCTGCCATGTAATGGGAGTGGTAAGTCGTTACCAATCTTGCTATGGAGAACAATACTGGAATGTAGTAAAGAACATTTTCAAATATCTAAGACGGACGCAAGATTACATCTTGGTCTATGGAGATGGTGATCTCCAAGTCTTGGGATATACAGATTCAGACTTCCAGTCGGATATTGATGATCGAAAGTCGACATCATGGTTTGTATTCCTGTTGAAGATGGTGTTGTGAGCCTGGACAATCAAAAAAGCAGGAAACTACAACAGATTCAACAACAGAAGTCGAGTACATTGCTGCATCAGATGTTGCAAAGGAGGCGGTGTGCTTGTGCAAGTTTCCTCTGATACTCCCATCCCGTTACTCTGCGATAACACGGGAGCCATTGCCCAGGCGAAGGAACCCAGATGGAATCAAAAGAGCAAGCAAGTGGAAAGGAAATACCACATCATTCGGGAGATTCAAAAGCGTGGTGACATAATCATCACCAAGGTGGCCTCTGCCGACAACGTTGCTAATCCTCTTACCAAACCTCCGACACAGAAGGTTTTCGACCAGCATGTAATGAGTATGGGTTTAAGGATTTCCTGAATGGTTCTGAGGGCTAGTGGGAGATTGTTAGCCATGTGAGCCCGGGATGAACCATTCTTACAATAAATGTTGTTGTACTATATGATTTATCAATAAAAGTTATTGATTATTTTCACTCCCTTTCTGAGATTAAATGAATGAATGCACTATAAGGTCCCTCTGTACAATAAGGGCTATGTACCATGCCATCTTGATAATCATACATCTGTTGATTCATTAATTGAATCACAGAGGATGGTGCTTGGATGAATATCTAAGGAGTTAGATAGAGGACTCATCAAGCACTATCAAATTATTATTAAGAGATGATCTCCAGCCTGAGTAGGAGATGACACTCTTTTCTCATTTGGTTGATATCTGACCAACCTCTTGATTCAGCTCATCTGCATAGGAATGATGATTCAGAGGTGTCAGATTAGTTGAGTCAAAGGGTTGACTTAATATGTTCGAGATAACCAAAGACCTATGTTGAATATTGTCACAGTATAGGCATGCATCCTCTGACCAGAGACAGATGTGTTACTATATGTCTGAGGGTGTACATTTGGCAGACCAATAGGTTGATGACCTAACCAAGGTCTATACACCGGCGAGATGTTGTGCATGTAAGGACATATGAGTAATACGATCTCTCAAAGGGATCATAAAAGTTCACTTATGAACCGGAAGACATGATCTCACTCATGAGGTATTGGGACCGATCAAATTCCATGCATGGTCGTCGTGTTTTGGAAGCATGACAAGAATTTGAAGGTATGATATATGCTTTAGGAAAGCATATGATAGATACCAATTCCCAATGACCAAGATTGAGAATCTTGATGATTGAACCCTAAAGAAGACAGTAAAAAATTGATCTATATCTTTGGGTTCATCATAGGTCTTCCAGTATGCAGGATTGATGACACGAAAATCGATAGGTAGAGATGGATAATAAATATTCACGATGTCGTTGTTCTCAACCACTTGAATCGGTCAACGGAAAAAAGTGTTTCTAAACCACTCAAGAAAAGATAAATCAATCACAATGAATGTAAGTGGTTTTCACTATTCTTTTTACCTGGTATAGCGACCAGGGACGAACACAAGGAGCTCGATTTAAAAACTCTATAGACAAATTTTCGGAAATGATTTTTTAGTGGTTTTTTCAATTTTTATTTTTTTTAATTTTTTCGAATAAGGCACAAAGAATAAAAACACACATCAAACTCTTTTTGTACTTTTTTCAAAATGATCAAAAATGCTCAGAAAATCAAAAAGAAAATGTTTTTTGTTTTTTATATTTTAAAATATTTTGGTAATTTTTGTTTAGTTTTTTCTGATGTTTTTGTGATTTTATAAAAATCAAACAGTGGAAAACAGAGCAAACAATGCACAGCTAAGATTATTTTGCAACTTAAAATTATTTTAAGTGACCATAATCCTGGAAATTATTTTAAATATAAACTACAAAGCAATATCTACAATCAGAAACTGAAATCACAATTTTTTATTTTTCTAGAATTTGCTACCATTTTTTTAAGAATTTTTATTTTTCATAATTTTTTGGGTTTTTATAAAGAGTTAATGCACAAAAATTGGTTAGAAATTAAAAGGCAATAAAACACACCTACACTATTTTTTTGGGAATTTTTTGACAAGTTTTTGAATTTTTATGAATTTTCAATTTCGGGCAGGTAAAAAATTATTGTTTTTATTTTTTAAATAATATCAAATAAACACAAAATGCTCTGAAAATTTTATACAATGACAAAAACTGTCACAGGAACTTCCACAAATTTTCTCAGAATTTTTCGAATAATAAAAACATTTATATCAGTCAAAAGAGCATGCAAACTATTGTTCTGGAAAAAAGATTTAAATGCAATTATTCAAAAGTCTTCCGACAAAGTATAAAAATAATAAACAAAGGGAAGTATGTCACAATTTTACCCAAAATGTATATGCATGTCACATGATTTTCTTTTGGAGAGCAGGGACGTCTTTATAATTTAGACAACCTTGAGGGGCTCGTTTGCAATTATGTCAATATTTTATTCAAAACCCCACTTCTAGGGTTGGTGTCTTCGTTCTTCAAGATCCAAATGGGGGATGGGTCGCCGCCGCCATCTTCAATACCAGGAGGAACAGCCCGCGACGGCTCAGGATGGAGGAGGGGCGCACGGTGCCGCTGAAGGTTGGGCAGCGGAGCGTCTGCCGCGCGGAGGCGCGGGCGCACTGTAGGATGGTGTTCAGGAGTGTGGCTGGAAGCTGCGTTGAAGCGGTAGAGGCCGCGTGGCAGAGGAGGGTAGGTTGGCACGGGGATGCGTGGCAATGCCTGCGTGGGTGTCGCGCGCGCACCGCTTGCGGTTGATGCGGGATGGTTGGGCACACCTAGTGGGGGTGTAGTGTCAAGAAGATGGCGGTGCGATCGGCGAGGCGCGGCATTGGGCGAGCGGCGTTGGGCGGCCAGAGGTCGGCGGGGTGTCGTTGGGAGAGACCGTGGGCCGAAGATGGCGGGCCACGCTGTCGCAGGCCTGGAGTACGGGCGGTGGGGGTGGCGACCTACCGCCTGCGTGAAGTTTTTTTTTGTTTTTTTATGGAGACTGTAAACAAAAGGCTACTAAAAATTTTTTTATTAAATATTTTTTTGAATCAGCAGAAATAAACATGAAAATAAATATATTTTTTAAAAGTTTTTTATTCTTTTTTTAAATTATCCTGCAAAACAAATGTTAGAAATAAAAGAAATATTTTTTATTTTTTTAATTCTCCTGCAAAACAAAGATTAGATAGAGAAGAAAAATAAAAAAAATTATTTCTCTTTTTTTTTTAAATTTCCCTGCAAAAACAAATGTAAAAAAACAGGATAAATTATTTTACATTTTTTTATTATACACAAAAATGGAATGTATGAATGGACATATCTCGACGAGATGAAAGAGAGATCCGTGTCTCCGACCACCGTGTGTGGTCGGAGGTGAGAGGTTGTGCGAGATAGAATGTGAAAACGGAGAGATCGCGAGATGAGCTGAAAAATCGAGTTCAAGGTGGACCAAAGTGTGATGGATATTTTTGGAATTTTTAATGATTTAAGATCTAATAAAATGTGAGCAAAAATTTGAACTACGGTTTATATAAGCAAAAAGACAGGAAATGAAAGTGGATCTCACCTTGGCGTCGGAAATGCCATGATGGCCTCGACGAGGACCGAAGCACTATCACCGGACGGCTCGGAGGCTAGGCACCCTTCTTCAACAAGATGACTCTAGGAGATCGGGTTCCATTCCACCAAAGATTAATCAAGCGTGAATGAAGGGGGAGGGGCTCATTAAAAGAGAAGAAAATAAAAAAGGAAGGTATGTACAAATAAGGAAAGTAATTAGTGGCTATTTAAATAAATAAAATATTTAATTAAATTAATTAATTAAAAATAAAATTCGGATTTAATTAAATGAAATAATTAATTAATTTACAAAAATTAATTAGCCACTTTAATGGTGGCTAATTAAGGCATAAAATCAAATTTTTACATAAAAGGTAAGTTTTCAATTCAAATAAAAGTATAAATTAAATAATTAAAAATTAAATCTAATTTTTGTAATTAAATCAATTAATTAATGTTAGATATTTTATTTTTTATTTTTTATATAAGGAAGTTAGTTGTATACAAATATTATGTACATATAATACAATATACACATGTACAAATAAGGAAATAATTTTTATATCTTTTTTATAATTAATTTTTTTTATTTTTTTATTTTTAGTAAAAATAATATTTACAATTATGTACATTAAAAGAATTAATGAATATGTACAACATATATTGGTTAAACTGCACAAAACACCCTAGAAAACCGACTTTTTAACCGTAACTCCAAAAATTATGAAACCATAGCAATTTGAAAGATAATTTAATTTAGAGTATAATGGAGGTGATTTTGATTCAATTTGAGCTCGTAAGGAGCCAAAATTGGTGTTTCAATTATTACTTTGCGGCTTTTTCTGGGTGTAATTATTTGCAATATAAACATTATTTTATTTTACACTTATTTTTATTATTTACAACACATTTTTTATTACAACTTTTGTTTACAAAAATAATTAATTTGAAGTCAAATTATGTACAAATAAAATAATATAAGTCTGTACAAATATACAGGAAAAAATATTTACAAAATATTTTTGGATTTTTGACAGAAGACCCTATCTCCTCCTACTTTATTCCTAGTCGTTCAGGTCAAGTTTTGACCTTCTCTTGGGGTTCGGATCAGTCTGTATTTATTACATAAACACATCCTTTCATTTCTTTTCTTTTTTCTTTTCTTCTTTATTCTTTTATTTACGTACAAAAAGTGTTAAAAATACAATTTTAACAAATGCATGCAAAATAGTAAATTAATGGAATTAGTGGGTATTTACAAGTGTTTGACTAAAGAAATGAGGCTAAAATAAAAGAATAAAGGCGATGAATTGTGGATTCATCAAGGATGTACAAGTATTAGGAATACCTAAGGGTGATGTCATCATAAACGATTGTATAACCATGACGCTTCCTTCCGAGTGAGTGATGAAACATGTTTGGATTTTAGCGACTCCTCTCAGTAGAGAAATAACCTGATCTTGGTCCAAGTATTGGACATTGGTCTGAATGAGATTCAGATGCAATGAGAAGATTAGGTCTACGACCTTGATATAATCAAGCATCTATGGGAGGTCCATGAGATCTGGATTTGAAATGTGACCTCAATATCCAAGTCACTATACGTGGAACAATATAATCGCCCTGTCCTTATCCCCAAGTATCTACGGAGAAAACACATTATTCTTGAAAAGGGATCAAGAGTAATTCCATAGTTGAATTATATCTAAGCATTGAGAGATTGATAATTAAATTTGATTTAATTATCTTGATGCATGTGAATATTTATCCAATATAATTAAATGTGATTTTATTTTTATGGATAAGAATAATGTGAATAGCAATATCCAATTATTCATAATATATTATAAATGTGCATTTATAATGTATTAGAGAGAGCTTATTATGATTTATATTTGTTGATTAATTATTGGTGTGAATTAGATTCACATTGTATAATTAATTGAAAATGTAAATCATATTTTATTTTGGGTTGTGAATGTGATTCACAAATTTCAAATGGCAAGATTGCAATATTCTGAAAATAATTGTGAATTATTTTGTAGAATAATTTATAACAAAAGTTGTTGTAAAATCTTGGAGATTTTCATGGATTAACGTAATCTCATGAAGATTGCATGAGATTGCCTCCACCATGAGATATGGTGGACGGCGACCATCTCCTATATGGAAATTGATAGCCGTCCCACCAATTACCATGGTGGGGTGCAATCTTCATGCAAGAATCCCTATGTTTGCTTGATTTGATTTAAGATTGATTTATATTTGATTTATCAAATATATTTAATCTAAATTAAATTATATGTTATTGTATTTTTACCAACAATAATCTTGACCATGAAAGAAGCACAAATCAATCTCATCCATTGATTTTGTGTGTCCATGGATTGTGATCCATGGACTCCCAAAATCCTATAATTAGAGAGGCACCCCATGCTCTCTAGGGTTATGCAATTAAGAAACAACAAGCTCTCTCTCCTCTCTTTATTTCCACACACCATCTCCTCTCTCTCTCTCTCTCTCTGTACATTGGTGGTCGTCCACCATACCCTAGAGGAGAAGTCTCCGTCGTTGCTCCGTTGTTGTACCACCGCTTCGATGACTCTCGGTTCTCCATCTTCTTTGGTGTGCTTCGCTTACGGAGAAGGTGTTCGATCTCGTGCGATGAGATCAGGAGTTCCCACGCTTGGATCAACATCTTGGATTGCGAGGATCACGCGACTCATCCCCGTGCTCGCAAGCGTCTTCTTCGAAGATCGGACTTGAGACAGGAAGTCTCTTTTCGTAAAGACATGATCAACCACGCTACAAGAGGTATTCCTATATACTTGATGTGGTTTTTGATGAAACGATCCGAGAATCGTTCTTGGATCATGTGGTTTTGTCACATGAAAAATTTTTAAATTCCACTGCATAGAACAACTAGTGCGACTAGTCATTCTACATCATATATGATACGATGCTCATGCTTCTGTGATGCGCTTGAGGATTATCCCATATCCTTAAAGCACCACATGTTGAGCCCTCTTCAAAGGGAATAACTCCATATCATCTGCTTGATAGCTGCTCGAAGGAGAATCCTTAGCAGCCTTCTAGATGTGTTCAATGGTTTGATCTTCAGAGAATATCACATCCCTGCTCCTCACAAATTTCTTATCAACTGGATCATACAAAAGCCAAGCTCATCTTGTCCATATCTCAAGAATATATATGGCTTTGTCTATATATCCAACTTGGACCTTTCATCCTTGGGAACATGCACAAATACGCGGCATCCAAAGACCTGCAAATGGTTGTATGAGACATTCTTTCCATGCCAAATCCTATCAGGAACATCACCATCCAAGGGTACATGTGGATATAGATTAATAATATGAACAATAGTATAAAGTGCTTCACACAAAAATGAGTTAGGCAACTTAGCTTCAGAAAGGAGACATCTGACTCTCTCCATCAAGGTCCTGTTTATTCTCTCTACAATGCCATTCAACTGTGGCGTTTTGGGTGGAGTCTTATGGTACCTGATACCATGAGACATGCAATACTCATCAAATGACCCAATATACTCACCACCATTATCACTGCGGATGCACTTCAGCTTCTTTCCAGATTGTCGCTCCACTAATGCATGGAAGTCTTTGAAAACAACAAGGACTTGGTCCTTCCTTCTTAAGACGTAGACCTAAACTTTCCTGGAGAAGTCATCAATGAATGTAACAAAATAAAGTCACTGAGAGAACTTACTTTCAATGGACCACAAATATTTGTGTGAACAAGCTCCAATGGTTGCATCTTCCTAGAAGGTGGATGGCTCTTGAAGGAGACCCTCATCTGCTTCCCAGCCAAGCAGTGTGTGCATCTCTTCAGCTTCTCTTTCTTAACATCTGTCAGCATATTCTTCCTCACTAAACACTGCATCCCCTTGTCTCTCATGTGCCCCAATCGTCGATGCCACAACACAATAGATTTGCATCTCCAGTCACATGTGCAACATCATGAGAGATGGATGCATTCATGATGATTGTTGCTATACTTCTTGCCATGATCAACAACCAAGGATCCTCGAGTAAGCCTTCCATTGACCACTACCAAAAGTATTAAGGTATTCTTCATCATCAAGCTTGCCTGCAGAAATGATATTTAAGTGCATGTCTGGTGCATGCCTCGCATCTTTGAGCATCAACACAACTCCATTGGCATTCTTCAATGCAATATTATGAGTGCCAACAACATGGGACAAAGAACCATTCTCCATCTTCAATGTGCCAAAATCACCAGCTGTATATGAAGAGAAAAACTCTCTCTGATATATGACATGTAGAGCAGATCCACTATCAACAATCCAAGAAGTGACATTCTGTGCGACATTTACCATCTCCTCATCACAGACAATGAGAAGCTCATGCTGTGCAGCTGCAGCAACTTGTTCATTCTTTTTCTCTTTCTTGTCGCCACCATTCGTGTTATCTCTCTTGAATTGGAAGCAATACTTCTTGATGTGCCCTTTCTTCTTGCAATAGTGGCATTCCATATTCTGATATCTGGATCTAGACTTGCTTCTGGTATTATCTCTACCTTTATCAGTCTTGGTCCAACTCCTCACCCTGTTCTCTGTGACAAGAACCTCTGAATGTGAAGAGCTTCCTTTGGTTTTTCTTCGCATCTCCTCATTGAGAATGCCAGACTTGACTATCTCCAAAGAAACGACCCCATTGACTGTAGAATTTGTAAGTGAGACTCAAAAGGTCTCCCATGATTCCGGTAGAGTAGCAAGCAGTAGTAGTCCCAACATCTCATCTTCAAATTTATCCACATGCTCGTCAACTGGCTAGTAATTCCTTGGAACACATTCAGGAAATCTAGTACAGAGCTGCCTTCCTTGAACCTCAAGTTCACTAATCTCTTGAGAAGAAACAATTTGTTACTTCCCGTCTTGGAGGCATACAGATTTTCCAACTTCAACCACAAGCTTCTAGCATGACTTTCATCTTGGATATGGTTGTAGACGTTTTTATCAACAAACTATCTTATGAAGTCACTCATGTTCAAATCCCTATTCCTCATCTGTTTTGGCTTCGGGCTTATGCATGGAGAACACCGGAAGGTACATAGCCTGCACATATAAAAGATCCTTCATCTTATTCTTCCACAAATTGTAATTAGTCCCATTAAGACTAATCATCTTGTTCGAACCAAACTCCATCTTGTAGTCCATCATTGAACCTAGCTCTGATATCACTTGTTGGAAACAGATTCCACGTATAAATTGAATTGCGGAAAAATAACCAAAGTTGATAGGTGGATCCTGCACGATATATCAACTACGAGAAAGTATATCAACCACAGAAAAATCAACCACATATGCACGGAGAATTTTTAACGTGGAAAACCCTCAATGTGAGGTGAAAACCATGGGGTTGATCACAACCCAAAACCAAGCACTATAATCGAAGTAATCTCTTGTGGGGGGCTAACAAAAGGCTGGCCCTCAATGCGGTTCTACAAATCACCAAATAATAGAGAATAATAGAGAGGAGAAATATCACCTAATGGTAAATCCATCACCAAACTGTAGGGGAGAATGCTGGAGAAGAACTGTTCCAAAGGTTACTTCCTCTAAACTCCGGCGGCAACCAAGAACTTTCTTTCTTCTTCCTCTCTCTTATTTCTTTCTTGTGCTAGGAGATCTTGTGTTGGGATGATCCTAGTATACACCCCATACCCCTTTTTATACTTCATGAAGATGAACAAACAAGGAAACATGAACTCCTACTTCCAATAGGATTAGGAAAAGATAAGTCCTGATCCTAAAAGGATAACTTATATATTCTTTTCCAAATAGGACTATCAATGTCCTATATATATGGACTAGGGTCCCACAAGGACAGGAACCCATCCAACACTCATAAATGAAGCAATCACAGTGAATGAGTTTTTTTGTTGTAGGTAAGTGTTTAACACCTTCAAGAATTTGTATTGTCCTAAATTACAAATATTCTTCTTCCATTTATCCTTTTCATGCCTCAATTAAGAAGCAACCTTTCGACCATTCTCTTGTAACAATATAATCATTTCATAGAATCTTGTAACATGAATCAACCTTTGAAGCACATATCCCATGATCGAGAATACTTGCTCTTGATTATTTTATAAAACTTTCATTATTGGTTCATTGACGAGCTTGTGTAGAAACTCATTCATAAGCAATGAAATAGTTGTTCACCCCATTGATATGATCTTTTTTCATGTACCCTCATCATGTGATCATAATAATATGGAAAAGAACTCAAGAATATCACTGCCATACCATCCTCTTTAAAGAAAAAGTCTCCTTTTGTGATCTTGTCCTCAAGTATATGTACGTCCATTAGAATCTTATTTAACTCATCCAATTGCATCGCCATTTCATCCTATCGATTATTCAAAGGCCATATAACTTATCCTTTCGTAATAATTTTCTTTTCGGATATTTGAACTTGTATCCATTGAGCTTTTATCAAACCTCCATCAAATTATTCAAGATGATGGCTTTGTGACGAATGTTGTTTAAAAAGAATATTTATATTATACAATTTATAAAATCCCTCATTTCCTTCCACTCATCCTCTTTCATCTTCTCTGATTTGTCCTCTATTGCTCGAAGAACTTTTAGAAGCCCTTTTTGTGTGAATATATTCTTCATCCATCGCTGCATAAGGTGTGGTGATTCTTTATGTTAAAGAATTCAAAGAAAATGTGCATCATTTGGTTTGCATTTTGTGTTAGGATTAGAATCATATTAGGATTGAGAATCCTAATGGGATTGGACTCCTAATCCTAATAGTTGTTGAGTTGTATTCTATTTATAGTCCTATTGGGAATAGGACTATGGGGTTGTATTTTGACTATATAAAAAGGGGGTGGAGGCAGTGCCTCTACACCAATACCACCACAAGAACAATGTAACCCCTAGAGAGAAAGGGGGAGAGGGAGAGAAGAGAGGAAGAAAGCAAGGGAACGAAGAGAGTTGTAGTCGTTCTTCTTTTAGTGATCATTCTTCTCCGGTGGTCGCGAGAGGTGACCGACCATCATTATATCTTGTTTTTCTTGTTTTCATGTGCTTCTTTGATTGTGGGTGATTACGTATCTATATCCTCTTCTGTATCCAGGGGTTCGGAATCTGAGAGGTGACGAAACCGGTGGGTCGTGTTCCCATCAACCGGTATCAGAACGGAGTTGGTGTCGCTTCTGCTGCCCAACAAATGGTATCAGAGCAGAGTTGATATCGCTTTCGTGCCCAACAAGTGGTATTAGAGCCAGGTTCAGCGGTGTTGAAGGGACACGATGCGAAGGATCAGAGCGATGGTTCGACGTCGACGAGACGACGTGATGCAGCAGATGTGCAATCCTCAAAAGCCGTGATATGTTGGTCTCTTGGAATCGATCAGAGACGTCAAAGAATTCTGCTAGCGGCAGCTGGCACGAGATCGTGCAAGGTGGTACGTTGAGGGCCCCCCAGTGATAGGTGTGTCACTCAAAGTTGGTGAGTTCCTGCTAACGAGACTTGTAGATGACGAGGATACCGAACAAGGTGTATAAGCTCGAGGGGATGGTCGTGACAGGTGATGCAGCTCCAGTTATTCGCAGGACGAGTAGTACAATGAGAGAGCGGCAGATTATCGGCATCTCTGCTGCAGAAGCGCAGAAAAAGGGAGAAACGAGTGTGATTCGCTTTACCAGAGAATGTCGACACAACCTTCAATCACGAGAGATTTATGATGTTGCATCATGCTGCATAATGATGAGTTGTGCGAGTGCCCGAGAGGAGGCACGTCGAGGGTGCCCAGTGATGGGTGCGTCACCCGGAGGTGGTCAGTTCCTCCTGACGAGACTTGCAGATGATGAGGATAGCCTAGTGCATATCCAAGACGATGAAGAGATCGTGATAGAATTCAACTCGAGGGGGAGATTGCTAGGATTGAGAATCCTAATGGGATTGGACTTCTAATTCTAATAGTTGTTGAGTTGTATTCTATTTATAGTCCTATTGGAAATAGGATTATGGAGTTGTATTTGGGCTATATAAAGAGGGGGTGGAGGCATTGCCACTACACCAATCCCACCATAAGAACAATGTAACCCCTAGAAAGGAAGAGGGAGAGGGGGAGAAGAGAGGAAGAGAGCGAGGGAACAGAGAGAGTTGTACTCGTTCTTCTTTTAGTGATCTTTCTTCTCCGGTGGTCGCGAGAGGTGACTGACCACTGTTATATATGGTTGTTCTTGTTTTCATGTACTTCTATGATTGTGGGTGATTGCGTATCTATATCCGCTTCTGTATCCAAGGGTCCACTATCTGAGAGGTGACGATACCGGTGGGTCGTGTTCCCATCAATTGGTATCAGAACGGAGATGGTATCGCTTCCGCTGTCCAATAAGTGGTATCAGAGCAGAGTTGGTACCTCTTCCGTACCAAACATTTTGAACCAAAGGACCATGTAAGGACCATGTTAAAGAATTCAAAGAAAATGTGCATCCTTTGGTGATAACTCTCCATCTTATGGCATTTTGAACCATAAGTTTCCACAAGGGACCCATTAGCCACCATGTTACACTACTCCATCAAATCCTTTACCCTAGTCGTGGGCCCTACCAACTACCCCTTTCTTCTTTCAATCAAATTGCCATTAGTCACTCTCTCTCTTATTTCACTCAAATACCCATTAATACATCATTTCTCTCGCTCCACATCAATATTCTCTTCCTCTCTATTCTATTAAAAAAATATTACATTATTACACCTTATCATATAAAAATTATAAAATAAACAAAATCCAATTATTTTTTAAACTTCATTGAATGTCTTGTCACAACTACCCCTCCCAACAACTACCTTATCGTTCAAACAACAAAACAAATCCGCAACTTACCCACCATCTTACCTCTAAAAAAAGGGTTACTCTTCTACCAACTTACCCTGACATCCAAACGCACCATAATTCTTTGCAACTTCTAATGAATGTGTATCCATTGCATCACGTCTTTTCGTCAACTTTACTTTAAAGCCAACTCTGATACTAGTTGCTGGTGGGAAGAGCTAATGTGTAGTCAACCACTGCAGAAACACGTGAAGAAAAATATACACAATATGATGGTAGCAAGTTCTTTCGCACGACCATCGAGAAAGAAAAAATTGCAACTCTTTCATTTTTCTGCTCTCTTCCTATTCTTCCTTGTCTTCTTGTATCTTGCAATGTGGTGTGGAAGTAATGCCTATAGTTGTCAAACCCCAAAACCCAAGCAGGGACTTAACTGCAAAATCCAGCTGGATCTAGGCTAAATTGCAAATCTGCTTTTATTTCAATATCCAAAAAAATATTTGAGTCCATTGCATAGAGCTCGTCGATAGCTTTCCAGCGAGTCCAAGAACGCTAAAATCCGACTTCGGGAGTTCCAGTTATGGCCATTTTAGCGAGAGGGGGTCCAGGCCATATACGGATGCAGACCCGGATCCGAATCCGGGTTGGACCTGTATATTCCGCCCTCCCCCTTCATGAACCTCGTCCAAATCGCCCAACCTCTTCTTCCTTCAACCTCCAGCTCTCCCTCCATTCCTCTTCCCTCTCTTTCACCAAGGGTTGTCGGAACACCTCGGATCGACGACCCGAAGCCGTGTTCGTCTAGAGAAGGTACGATCCTCCTTCCTCTTGTTGCGGGTTCCACGCTATTTCCGCATATATGCTGTGTTCGGATTTGTTCATTTAACTGTGATTTTGTCCTCTTCATATGTACGATGTTATCCCTCCCTCATTGCTGCCGGATTCCATGCATTTTATAAGAACCACATGCTTGATCACGCATGAAACCGAGGAATTCTGTTCGGTGTAAGATTTTAATGATCTTCAATGTAGTAGTAAGTCTGTTTTGTATAGGTTGCACATTATCGTGCATAGAAGTTTTGTGAAGATAGGTATCCGTACGTGGATCCCCATCAAAAGAACCACTAAACTATGTAGGCACGGTATAATATTTCATCTTCCTTCACATCCTTATGTGTAACTTTTGGTTTACTGCCAGTAGCGAACATCTGCAGGTCCCCTGTGTCTACTATAACCAAATGGTGATCTTATCTACACACAAATCGAATCCCATCCTTGATCTATGTTTCAAACTGTGCTGTGTGAATTAATTCCTAATAGTCAACAAGTGTCTGAGATATTGTATGACCTGCTACTACAACGGATTTCATCATTTCAACCCAAATGGCATACTGGTTTTGTGGGTTATAAAAAAAAGAGAAAGTGAAACTTTGGATTCCAATTTGTTGGAGCATAAGTTGTATGCGCCTATTGAGTTGTAGCAGGGTAAATGGATCCTGGAGGAGATCCATTTACCCCACCCAGTTGTTTAGTCCCACATCGTCCAGTAGTGGGACTCGGAGGCTCTGGGAAGGCTATATAAGGAGCCCCAGACCTCCTGTACTCATTGAGAAAATGCAATGCATAACACGCCCCTTTGAGGGCTTCTCCCGTGGTTTCATCCCGCTCCTCACGGAGTAGGGTTCCACGTAAAATCTCGCATTATTCTTGTTCTTTATTTCTTTGTCCATGTTTATGCTTCCGCTTCCGATTTTCTAACATGGTATCAGAGCGGGTCGATTCTCGAGGATTTGTGTTTGAAGATTTATTTTTCGAGATTCGAGTATTGTTTATTCTTGAAGATCAGTTTATGGAGTTCATGTTCATAGTTTATTCTTGAAGATCAGTTTGTTCAAATGCTAGGGTTTTCACAAAACCCTAATCAAGATCATGGGGAATTTTATTTTTTAACTCTCTGCTCCGGGAGAAGAAATCTTCAGGCCCCATCTCCATGGTGGCTACTCTCCAGGTCTTTACCTATTGGGTTATGCATCAACACCAACCCAACGCGTATCAGGAGCGCACCCAGGCGTATCAGGCGCGTTTCCTCCTCATCCCCATCCCAGACGGGCTTCCTCGGTCGGCGGCGCATCCCGCAAGCCCTAGCCGCTTCCCCCCTCTAGCCGCGATATCCAGCGACTCCAAGCCCCTCGCGCTCGATCAACGCGGTTATCCAGGAGATCCAAGTCGTGCCACGGTGCAGCCGAAGAAGTCCAGGCGCTCCTTCCTGATGGCGCCGCCAGAACAAGCCATCGAGCCCTTCATCCCAATCAAGCTGCGGCGGCGCATCCAACTCTGCCAACCCAGCGCGATCTCGCACCTGCTAGGGCTGCATCACCGCCGATCTCGCGCCAGGCGGAGGTGCTCCCCTCGACTCCAGGCGGCGGCGCGACCACAACAGGCGCGCTCGCCCATGCTCCATTAGACACTGCAACCCCGGGAGCTCTCCAGGTCCCCTGCGCGGCGGCGACCCTCCTTGGCGCCCACCACAAGGTTGCAGTAGCTCCTCCCCTCCTTGCGGCGGCAGATTCCTCCAGGCGGAATCTGCCGCCCCCGATCGGGACTCAAAAAATGCGGCAGATTCCTCCAGGCGGCGCTCCTGTGATCCCCATCGGGGGCGGCAGATTAAAAAGGAAGGGGTTTGTGGGAACCCTAGGCCCTGCGTAAAAAATGTTTTTTTTGTGATGGCCCGCTTCCGCCGTGAGAATAGAAAGAGAGTGGTTGGGCCCTTTGTTGGGCCGATATTCAAGAAAAAAAAAGGAGACAGTCTAGTCAAAAAAAAAAAAGAAAAAAAAAGAAAAAGAAAGCCAAAGTTTTTTTTAAAAAAAAAGGAGGGAAAATGGTGTGCGGGCCAAGTGGGCCTGCCGTGTTTTTTTTCCAAAAAAAAAAGAAGTGAGAGAGGGGGGTTGCAGGTTAAAAAAAAAAGAGAAAGAAAGAAAAGAAAAGAAAAAGGCGCGTACATCTCAAAAGCCGTATGCAAATTGCAAAAAAAAAACTGTTGATAAAAAGCCGATAAAAAAAGTGTCAACGGCTTATTAAAAAAATTCGGAAAAAGATGAAAAAAAAACCGAAAAAAAATGGAGTCGGCTATTTGATGTTTTCTTTATCTCCATTATTTTGTCTTCTCCCAACTTGTCGACGTCCATGTTTTCCGACAAGTATGGGAGAAAGGGGGAGTATATATGTAGAGTCACAGGTCTTGTATTCCAGATCCAGATTTCAGATGCCAGTCTCCAGACCATTCAGATTCCAGACTCTACAGTTCAGATCCAGTTCCAGACTCGACATCAGATTGTTCCGAGTCTCCAGTTTCAGACACGCACGAGTGTGCGGTCATTGTCAGATGAGCATAAGTTGCCATCATTGTCAGAGGTCCCCATCATTCTTCTAGTTGTCAGGCCAGAGTCTTCATGTGATCCATAGGGACTCCAGAGAAGAGGACCATTCCCTTGAGGGCAAGGGTTTTCATGTGGTATCATAGGTACACCAGAGCAGTGCACCATTCTCTGAGCCAGATGGGAGAGACCCAGTTCTCCGACGAGGAGACTTCAGGCGCAAGTTCAGACTCGATGGTCAGATTCCGAGTCTTCAGTCGACTCACACTCCAGCCCGTTCGTCCTCCTCACCTGCACGGCATGAGAAGCAACGTCCTCGACAGCAGCATGTGCGCGTTGGGTTGATATTGTCCGTAGTGTCTTGTAGAGATGAGTTGAGTTTCTGTCTGTTTGTCCAAGCTGAGCATTACATGCTCCAGCTTGAGGGGGAGTGTTGGAGCATAAGTTGTATGCGCCTATTGAGTTGTAGCAGGGTAAATGGATCCTGGAGGAGATCCATTTACCCCACCCAGTTGTTTAGTCCCACATCGTCCAGTAGTGGGACTCGGAGGCTCTGGGAAGGCTATATAAGGAGCCCCAGACCTCCTGTACTCATTGAGAAAATGCAATGCATAACACGCCCCTTTGAGGGCTTCTCCCGTGGTTTCATCCCGCTCCTCACGGAGTAGGGTTCCACGTAAAATCTCGCATTATTCTTGTTCTTTATTTCTTTGTCCATGTTTATGCTTCCGCTTCCGATTTTCTAACAATTACCACGCATGGAGCATTTGCTACAACTGTGCCCATCTTGATTTCAAATCCATAAATTTCTGAATATATATCCATTTGCCAAATGACATAAGGATGGGGTCTGCCATGTTTTATTTTTCACAGTTGTTATAGTGTGACCAGTTAGTGCAGCATCCTTACAAAACAAATGCAACCCGTATTTCCTTTTTATTGTAAAACCAAATGCTACATTGTTAAACTCCAATCCATTGTTGAGCTCGTGTTTAGCCAACCTTAAAGCCAAGAGACCCGGTAAGCAATAGCAGACATAAAAGTTGGTCCATCCTAATTTATACCGTACTAGTCTTTCTACCAGATTAGAGAGCCAAGGTTAGAAGGGGCATCTGTTCTCCGCCATCTGTAGATATTGAATTTAGTATAAAACCATATTGCATATATAAATGTGTCACAAGTGATGTTTCATATGAGAAGTCATACTACTTGTTATGCAAATGTTTGGAATCCTTCGAAGAATTTTGTATGGGTAGATGAAGTAGGCGCCATCAAGGGAGGGGCATGCACCCTTGGGGCCCCGGGTAGAAGCCTAGATGACCGTGATCCCAACTGCTATTGTAGCTGCGATGGTTGGGGGACATGTTGCTTGGCATACCGAGGCGCTGATCTGACGGTGTTGGCCTCAGCACTTGCGTGCTTTAGCCCGGTGCTTGAGCGCGGGCCAAGTATTCGTGGTTGGTCGGCTAGTGTTTCGTTTATCACTTAGAGTTAACACTCGTGTGCGGGCCAATGTAGGCCACATTGGCCGGTATTCCGAGTGGGAGCGCTAAGAGGGGATTTCCGGGAAATGTGGTTACTGAAGTTGGGGATGGAACGTGAATCTCTGTGCATAAGGGGGATTGGGTTGTCACGATGAATGGTGAGTTGGGAATTTAGTTAGGATGCATTGTTATCCACGAAGCTTGGTTACTCATATCCATATCTAATAACAAAAAAAGAAAGAAAGAAATGTAATTCTTGTGAGATGAGTTATCTGGTTCCCTTATCTTTTGCACACATTTAAATTATATGTTGCTTATTATTGTATAGTTGTTAAATCGTAATTAGCAACTTTGCTCATAACGTACCTACGTGTGGATCTGCAGGTTCGCAGCAGTGACTAGTTGGAGGCACCATCCTTTTGTGCAGCCTCACGACACTTTTTGCAGTACAGTTGTTGGTAGTAGTTTTACTATTCTTCTTCTCATGTAGTATTTTATTGAGAGACATGGCATATAATGTATAATTGTGAACGTCTATTTTATGCTTACATGTATATTTTTTTGTGGACATGGAAATAATCAATGGAATGTAATGGAATTGATGAATGCAATGAAAAAATTTAAATTTCCAATGTTTTGTGCTAATTTCTCTTGCTTTTGTGAATGTCAAGTATTCGAATGTGAAAATGTGTATGCGTGGAAACGGATTTGCCGAGTACCCGGATCCTAGGGACGTCACAGATTGGTATCAGAGCAGTGGTACTCCATTCCCTTCCATGTATATTATTCCTCATTGGTATTCTAATATTTGATAGTGTTGAAGTCTTCTGACCCAACATGAATCTATCGGAGAATAACACGATTACATCCATGTCCACATGTCTCTCATAATGTCTCTCTCAAGAAAAGCAAGTACTAATACCTTGGTTCTTTATGCAGAACCATGCCGACGCGCGTAGACCAGAATGTAGCGCAGCAATTGGCTCTCCTTGTACAGGCAGTGCAAGTGATCCAGCAGCGCCAAGAGGCACTTGAGCAGCGACTCCAGCAGCAGGACTCCTCCTCTTACCGTCCCTCTCACGATGGGGAGGAGAGCGTCGACTTGTCATTCTCTATGGAGCCCGAGCAGCCAGAGGATGTGGATACTTTGCAGAAGCATCAGAGTACTTATGCAGCATACCAACGGGCGGCGGTACCATAGTTCTTCGGTACTACCACCCCTGACGATGCAGAGCTTTGGATGTAAGAGGTGTCCAAGGTTCTGAGGATGATACATGCACCCGAGGATACTTGGGTATCTTTTGATGAATACTCTCTTACCGAGTATGCTGAGCGGTGGTGGAATGCCACCAAGGACCACTTGATCGAGCCCATCACTTGGGAGGTCTTCTTTGATGAGTTCCGTGCAGAGTTCTACCTGAACTATTGGGTGGAGGATCAGAGGAGAGAGTTTGCTGAACTGACATAGGGGTCGATGATGGCCCAAGAGTACATAATCCGATATATAGAGTTGTCTCGCCATTCCCCTGCTACGACTGCTTACCCTCGGGAGAACTTGCAAAAGTTCATCCGAAGGATGCGCGAGGAGGTTCAGGATAGACTTTCCACCTTGGACCTTACCTCCATTAAGGAGGTTACTGCGAAAGCGACAAAGTGGGAGGCTACACAACGTCGATTGCATGGGGGTCAGTCGTAGTTACCTCCACTCCAGCCTAGCCGAGTTGCACGTCGGGACTTCTCTCGGTTCCGTAGAGACCGTCGCCACCACCCGACAGCGGCGACACCATCCACTAGCGGGTTCACACCATCGCCTACCTTGGGACAGGCCTTGGCAGGACGCAGTTCAATTTCTTCTCGCCCCCCTACGCAGACACAGAGCCATGGACTTGGAGGCGGCAGTTCTGCTTCTGGTGGGAGCTTGTCACAGGTAGACAATCGTACTTGCTACCTCTGTAGACAGTCGGGCCACTTCAAGGCCCAATACCCTTTGCGTAACAGTAGCTCAGGCGCGCAACAACAACAGAGTAGAAGACCAACTGGGTCTTCCAGCCAGTTTCAGGGATCAGGATCCCGTCGAGGAGGACGTGATTTCCAGCGAGCCCCACAGCAGACAGTCAGTGTTGTGGGATCTAGTGCACCACGACGAGGACAGTTGAATGCAGTAACACAAGAGCAGGCTCACGCTTCTGGATCGGTCGTCAAAGGTATGATTTCAGCTCATGGGACGTCTTTACATGCACTGTTTGATTCAGGGGCTACGCATTCCTTTCTTGCACATCATATGGTGCCCACGTTGGGCCACTCAGTGATGGAGGTTGCTTCCCCGTACTACATCAAGGGTCCAGGGGGACAATTGTTCATTATCCGCCAGGCAGTGGAGGATGTGTGTGTGCAGATAGGTGGACATGAGATGCTTGCATTCTTGTTGTTGATACAGTTAGAGGATTTTGACATCATCTTGGGCATGGACTGGTTAGAGAGGCACCATGCGTGCCTGGACTGTTTTGGGAAGACGGTGGTCTTCTACTTACCTGGAGTGCCGCCATTTCAGTCCGATGGATGCACATCTGAGGGCGGGATTGAGTGCATCTCCACCTTGAGGGCACAACAGTTTCTTACCCATGGTTACGTAGGCTACCTTGCCTATGTGGTAGATTCAACGGCAAAGGATCAGATGATAGAGTATGTCAGAGTTGTGTGTGAGTTCCGTGATGTATTTCCAGATGAATTGCCTGGGTTACCGCCAGTACGAGAGGTAGAGTTTGAGATCACTCTATTGCCAGATACGCAGCCGATTTCTATCCCTCCATACAGGTTGGCACCAGCTGATCTCAAGGAGTTCAAGGTACAGTTGCAGGAGCTATTGGAGAATGGATTCATCTTCCCCAGTACGTCACCATGGGGAGCCCATGTCTTGTTTGTGAGGAAGAAGGATGGATTCCTAAGGCTATGCATAGACTACAGACAATTGGACAAGAGAACGGTCAAGAACCGTTACCCACTCCCCAGGATAGATGATCTATTTGACCAGTTGCAGGGAGCGGCAATGTTCTCTAAGATTGACCTGTAGTCGGGATATCATCAATTGAGGATCAAGGAAGCCGATGTAATGAAGTATGCATTCCGCACCAGATATGGTCACTATGAGTTCTTGGTGATGCCATTTGGACTCACGAATGCACCTGTCGCATTCATGGATTTGATGAACCGGGTCTTCCGTTCGCATTTGGACAGATTTGAGATCGTGTTCATTGATGATGTTCTAGTCTACTCTCATGATGAATACGAACATGAATCTCATCTCCGCACCGTGCTAGAGATGCTCCGAGAGCACCAGTTATAGGCCAAATACAACAAGTGCGAGTTTTGAATTTCTGAGGTGGCTTTTCTTGGCCACGTGGTTTCTGGAGCGGGGGTGTCAGTTGACCCCACCAAGATAGAGGCGGTGTTGTCTTGGGAGCGGCCCAAGACGGTTACAAAGATTCGCAGCTTCCTTGGCCTCGTCGGGTACTACATGAGGTTTATTAGAGGGTTCTCCCAGTTGGCTCTACCCCTCACCTGGTTGACGCAAAAGGATATGCCATTTGTATGGAGTGACAAATGTGAGTTGAACTTTCGAACATTGAAGGAGCGATTGACTTATGCACCCATCCTCACCCTTCCTTCTGGTACCTTAGATTTCACTGTGTACACGGATGCTTCAAGGAGGGCTTGGGCACAATATTAATGCAGCATGGACAAATTGTGGCATACGCGTCACGACAGCTGAAGAACCATGAACGCAACTACCCCACGCATGACTTGGAGTTGGCGGCCGTAGTCTTTGCATTAAAGATATGGCTCCACTATTTGTATGGGGTGACATTTGAGATCTTCACAGACCACAAGAGCCTAAAATACATTTTTGATCAGAAGGAGCTAAATATGAGGCAAAGGCGGTGGGTGGAACTGCTAAAAGATTATGATTGTACCATCTCCTACCATCCTGGTAAGGGAAATGTGGTAGCAGATGCCTTGAGTAGGCGACCATACACTGAGGGTTCGGCAGCCTGGTTACAGACTTGGGATGTGTTCACTGTACTTAGTGAGTGACGTCCATTTGAGGACACATCCGATGCAGTGACAGTGCCAGCCAAGTATAGCAGCTTGTGGGATAGGATCGTTCAAGGGCAACAGATAGATTAGAGGATCCAAGACTTGTACCACAGATGCTTGAAGGATGAATTCGATGGATTTCGAGTCTGTGAATCCATCGTATGGAAGGGGGACCGTGTGTGTGTGTGTCTCAGATGACAAGGAGCTGAGGAGAGAGATCCTGGATGAGGTGCATAGCTCGAGACTTTCCATACATCCAGGCGGCACCAAGATGTATAGAGACATCCACAAACACTTTTGGTGGGAAAGCATGAAGAAGGACATAGCCGAACATGTTAGCAGGTGTCTTACTTGCCAGATGGTGAAGGAAGAACACCAAAGGCCTCCTGGTTTACTGCAACCTCTTCCCATCCTAATGTGGAAATGGGAGAGCATCTCCATGGATTTTGTCACATCATTGCCGCGCACCCCTGGAGGGCATATGATGCGATATGGGTCATCGTTAACGGTTGACCAAGTCAGCACATTTCATCCCGGTCAACGTGACATATACACCAGTGCAACTAGCCAAGTTATATGTTCAGCACATCATTCGGTTGCATGGGATACCCAAGGAAGTAGTGTCAGATAGAGATTCTCGTTTCACATCACACTACTGGGGAGAGTTCATGAGAGCCTTGAGGACCGAACTGCGCATGAGTTCAACCTACCATCCACAGACAGATGGGCAGTCTGAGAGGACTATTTAGACCTTAGAGGATCTACTACGAGCCTGTGCAGTTGAGTGGAAGGGATCTTAGAAGGATCACCTCCCACTAGTTGAGTTTATATGCAACAATAGCTACCATGCCAGTATAGGCATGGCACCATTTGAGGCGTTGTACAGGAGGCGGTGCACCACTCCTTTATGTTGGCAGCAGGTGGGTGACAACACCATGTTCACCCCACAGATCATTGAGGAGACCTCCAGGGTGGTAGATACTGTTAGAAGGAAATTGTTGACCGCTCAGAGCCGTCAGAAGAGTTACGCCGACCATCGACGTAGGGACCTTGGGTTTCAGATATGATATCCTACATTCGCTCCCTAATAGGTATTGTTCTTAGCCAATCCTGTGTGACTAAGTGTTTGTCATGATCATAGGTCGGGGACTTCGTGTATTACGCGTGTCCCCAATGAGGGGCGTACAACGTTTCGGTGCAAAGGACAAGCTAGCACCGTGTTTTGTGGGGACATTCGAGATTTTGGCCAGAGCCAAACCTATCCTTCCCAGAAGAGCCGGTGCAGATTTTGGACCACGCGGTCAAGAAGTTGAGGCGGAAGGCGACACCTTTGGTCAAGGTCCTGTGGCGAAGTCAAGACGTCGAGGAGGCGACATGGGATCCTGAGGTGTACTTGAGGGAGAAATACCCTCAATTGTTCACAGATACGGAACTGAAACCGTAGTCGAGTTCTTTTAAGATTTTATGGGCTTTGCTCTCTTTGAGATTTTTATGGGCTTATTTCTCTGCGAGACTTGGACACAGTGGGGTTCGGGCGTTGAAATCGACTAAAATCATCTCAAGTCTCAGGGACGAGACTTCCTTTGAGATTTTTATGATGTCAAACCTCAAAACCCGAGCAGGGACTTAACTGCAAAATCCAGCTGGATCTGGACTAAATTGTAAATCTGCTTTTATTTCAATATCCAAAAAAATTATTTGAGTAGTTCATTTCGTAGAGCTCGTCGATAGCTTTCCAACGAGGCCAAGAACGCTAAAATCCGACTTCGGGAGTTCGAGTTATGGCCATTTTAGTGAGAGGGGGTCCAAGCCATATACAGATCCAGACCCGAATCCGAATCCGGGTTGGACCTGTGTATTCGACCCTCCCCCTTCGTGAACCTCGCCCAAATAGCCCAACCTCATCTTCCTTCGACCTCCAGCTCTCCCCTCCTCCATTCCTCTTCCCTCTCTTTTACCAAGGGTCGTCGGAACACCTCGGATCGACGACCCGAAGCCGTGTTCGTCTAGAGAAGGTACGATCCTCCTTCCTCTTGCTAAGGGTTCCATGCTATTTCCACATATATGCTGTGTCCGAATTTGTTCATTTAACTGTGATTTGGTCCTCTTCATATGTACGATGTTATCCCTCCCTCCTTGCTGTCGGATTCCACGCATTTTATAAGAACCACATGCTTGATCACGCATGAAACCGAAAGGTTTCTGTTCGATGTAAGATTTTAATGATCTTCAATGTAGTAGTAAGTCTGTTTTGTATAGGTTGCACATTATCATGCATAGAAGTTTTGTGAAGATAGGTATCCGGACGTGGATCCGCATCAAAAGAACCACTAAACTATGTAGGCACGGTACAATATTTCATCTTCCTTCACATCCTTATGTGTAACTTTTGCTTTACTGCCACTAGCGAACATCTGCAGGTCCCTGTGTCTATACCCAAATGGTGATCTTATCTACATACAAATCGAATTCAAACCTTGATCTATGTTTCAAACTGTGCTATGTGAATTAATTCCTAATAGTCAACAAGTGTCTGAGATATTGTATGACCTGCTACTACAACGGATTTCATCATTTCAACCCAAATGACATACTGGTTGTGTGGGTTATAAAAAAAAGAGAAAGTGAAACTTTGGATTCCAATTATTATCATGCATGGAGCATTTGCTACAACGGTGCGCATCTCGATTTCAAATCCATACATTTCTGAATATATATCCATTTGCCAAATGACATAAGGATGGGGTTTGCCATGTTTTATTTTCCACAGTTGTTATAGTGTGACCAGTTAGTGCAGCATCCTTACAAAACCAAATGCAACCCGTGTTTCCTTTTTACTGTAAAACCAAATGCTACATTGTTAAACTCCAATCCATTGTTGAGTTCATGTTTAGCCAACCTTAAAGCCAAGAGACCTGGTAAGCAATAGCAGACATAAAAGTTGGTCCCTCCTAATTTATACCGTACTAGTCTTTCTACCAGATCAGAGAGCCAATGTTAGAAGGGGCATCTGTTCTCCGCCATCTATAGATATTAAATTTAGTATAAAACCATATTGCATAGATAAATGTGTCACAAGTGATGTTTCATATGAGAAGTCATACTACTTGTTATGCAAATGTTTGGAATCCTTCAAAGAATTTTGTAAGACCTTCTTATGACTCTATGGGTAGATGAAGTAGGCACCGTCAAGGGAGGGGCATGCACCCTTGGGGTCCCGAGTAGAAGCCTAGATGACCGCGATCCCAACTGCTATTGTAGCTGCGATGGTTGGGGGACATGTTGCTTGGCACACCGAGGTGTTGATCTGACGGTGTTGGCCTCGGCACTTGCGTGCTTTAGCCCGGTGCTCGAGCGCGGACCAAGTAGTCGTGGTTGGGTGGCTAGTGTTTCGCTTGTCACTTAGAGTTAACACTCGTGTACGGGCCAATGTAGGCCACATTGGCCGGTATTCTGAGTGGGAGCGCTAGGAGGGGAGTTCGGGAAATGTGGTTAATGAAGTTGGGGATGGAACGTGAATCTTTGTGCATAAGGAGGATTGGGTTGTTGCGATGAATGGTGAGTTGGGAATTTAGTTAGGATGCATTGTTATCCACGAAGCTTGGTTACTCATATCCATATCTAATAACAAAAAAAAAGAAGGAAATGTAATTCTTGTGAGATCAGTTATCCGGTTCCCTTCTCTTTTGCACACATTTAAATTATATGTTTCTTGTTATTGTATAGTTGTTAAATTGTATTGAGCAACTTTGCTCATAACGTACCTACGTGTGGATCCGCAGGTTCGCATCAGTGACTAGTTGGAGGCACCATCCTTTTGTGCAGCCTCACGACACTTTTTGCAGTATAGTTGTTGGTAGTAGTTTTACTATCCTTCTTCACATGTAGTTTTTTATTGAGAGACATGGCATGCAATGTATATTTGTGGACGTCTATTTTATGCTTACATGTATATTTTTTTGTTGGACATGGAAATGATCAATGGAATGTAATGGATTGATGAATGCAATGAAAAATTTTAAATTTTCAATGTTTTGTGCTATTTTCTCCTGCTTTTGTGAATGTCAAGTATTCGAATGTGGAAATGTGTATGCGTGGAAACGGATTTGCCGAGTACCCGGATCCTAAAGACTTCACAATAGTATATCCCAGTACAAGAGTCATAGTCATTTTCCTGCCAAGACTTTACTAAAAATACAACTCCAATATCAACATAACTAAGAGTTTAATTCCTTTAAGACTACGTGTATATCGTAGTGATTAACCCCTATCTCTAACAACCTTATCGACGTAAGAATATTCGTGAAAAGATGTTATCTTCGTAGGGACACCGGAGACACTACAAACTTAACTTTGCAACGAAACATACGTAAATAACAATAACGTGTGTTTTATACATAATATCATATATTTAAATTAACATATTTAAAAAAAGAAAAAATGAGGTTGTCCTCTTAGAGGAGCTAACTTGGCTCATCCATCTATTTTCTCCAATATTCCTTTTAAAAAATGCTTCCGTGAATTTTTATTACTATATGAATATATTATGTCATTCAAGATTGGTATAAAACAGATACTCATACGGCCTCCGTCTAAACAATCATTTTTAACGGTCGCAGAATTGTTGAACTCGACCCCGTATGGATGGATGTCGTATGAGTTTCTGTATCGCACAAAACTTGAATGACACAATAACAGGTATATAATGATGAAAATCCATGGAAATATTTTTCGAAAAAATTAAAAAAATAGGGAAAATGAAGCAGGGGAACCAAGCTAACTCCGCAAGGGCAGACCCATTATAGCCTTTAAAAAAATCTAAAATAAAATAATTTCATGATTATAAATGCAACTTAAGTGGATCCACTTTGCATAGCAATGTTTTAAAAATCGGACCGGACCGGCCGGTTCAACTGGTCCAACTGGGAACCGGTGAAGGTCCGGTCCGTCCAGCCGGTTTGTAAATTAGAAGTAAAAGAAATTGAACCGCATGAAAACCGGTCAAAGCGGACCGGTTTGGCCGAGCCGGACCGGACCTAAAAACCTCATTTCCCATGCTTTTTTTGGAAGCACAAAGGTCTCTCCAGTCTCCAGAGTCGAGACACCACATCTCTCATGCAGTTGCAGGCTTGCAGCAACCCGTTACCCACCCCATTGCCAAGTTATGTTGCTCGGCGACAACAGCAAGGAGATGGCGAGACGCCGCTCACAGTCTCGAAGCCTCCCACTGACGGAATGATCTAAGTCTCATACTCAACGCTGCTTACCAGCATAAGGTCGTCGCCGCCACCAAAAAGGAGACGTCGACATGCCGCCTCCCCTGACGAAGCTACCACAAGCAAACCTCTGATTCAACTCCCTCCTGCAGGACCTGCACAAACTAATCACTGGTGAGCCCATTTGGGGATTTTGGTTGTTTTCTTTTTTTTATACAATTGGATTTCTAAAGCATAAAAATCTTGAATGTTGAATCCTATGTTTGAAAAACCTAGAAGCATCATACAAGTGGATACAAGGTAAAAAAAGCCTGGAAATGACAATAAAATCAATAAGACAAATATGACGGCCTCCATTTGTAGTTCTCAAACTTGGTAGAGGGTACAGGGGAAAATGATATATTGATGTCAAAGGAATAGTGATTTCTTGTTAGGAACTTAGGAGGGGAGTTTCTTTGGACACGGGAAAGCTTACCTTCAGGTTTCTGGTCAATGGACGAGTAAACCACATTTCAGGATTCTACACAAAATCCAGATCCATAATAAAGATAATAAGTTCGTGGTGATTGGGAAGAAAATCTGCCATGTTCATAAAAGGAGGGTGCATTTCCAAAATCTCACCGCCCTTGATCCTTATTTTCCCTCATCCACAACATATAAGCCCACCTGTGTAATTATAAATGTTCTGCAAAGTTTACGTAGCAATCCACCTGTGAATTTTCATTATTTACATATGAGCATACAATGTTGTACATTATTATACATGATGTGATTTTTCATGTGAAACATTTCTTTTTATAAGTATATTCCATACCATGAATATAAAAGACTATTTTTTCACTTATTTATACTCCGGTTCAACCGGTCCGACCAATTTAAAATGAACGATCTGTTTTTTTACCAGACTATATGAAAGATGACGTCATACTGATGTCATTAGCGGTTCAACCGGTTCGGACCACTGATTTGACCCGGTCAAACCAAACTTGACAAAGTACCGGTTGAATATCCGGTCTGGTTTTAAAAACATTGTTGCATAGCGTTCATTAATTTTCAACAAATGAAAAATGCAGCCAGAATATTATTACAAAGTGTCATTAATCACGTCTAATTATAGATTTAGATGTGATTAGGCAGTCGACGACACCGCATTTCCCATATTTGGATAGACAATTTAGGAAACGAGATGCGGATATTGTGATAAAACATACGATTTATTGATCCTCACACGAAGGATTATAGTCTAGTTACAGCTTTGGCTACAGCTTTAGAGAGCAATTTCCAAATTTGGAATTGGAATTAGTGTTATTTGCGGAAATGGTATCAAAGTTGAGCATATTTCTCAAAATTTTCAAATCAAAATTAATGTCTCCAGCGGCAGTAAATGTGATCAAATTCGATATATGAGAGCAAAACTGGTTAGACAATGGAATAACTCAATAATAGTTGATGGATGGAATAAAAATCTATGTACAATAATTAAAAAATGATGGGAAAAGCATATCCGTAACCAGTGGTAGTTATGAAACACTCCACAAATCTAAAGTGCAGGGCCATTAAAAACTTGAGTTATTATCCGACAACATAATTCCTTCTTAACTCTAATTCCCAGATCACCCAAACTATACAAGAACACGCACACATACACGCATGCACATGAACGATCGGCATACGATCAGAGAGTGAGGGGGAGCTTGCGGCGGGGGTACTCGTCGACGGTCTTGAGGGTCTGGACGATGAGCCGCTGCGCACGGCGGCTGCGGATCTCGAGGCGCATGCTCTCGGTCTTCTCCACCTTCCCGTAGCTCCCTCGGCTGCTCCTCATCTTGGCCTTGAGCATCGACTTGAGAGCCCCTATCCACTTGTCCAACACCATCATGAGATGCCGGTTCAGCCGGACCGGAACTGCGGTTTTTTTTTTCAGGGCGCTAGCGACCGGTCCGGGGACGTCTAAGGGGGAGGTGTGCGTTTTATAAACGCCACGGGACTTTTACAGCTATACCCTCTTCTTCTATATAAAATAGCAGGAATACCCCTACTTTTGAGTTTGACATCGACGTCGAACATACGTGTGGAATCGAGTTCGATCTGATGCCTCCAAACATAACGGATTAAATTACACGTTACTTTATGGGGTGCTTAATATATAATTCCAGAACTCGGCATTCTTTTCTATTACATCTTAATTACTCGATATCTCGAAACAGTCAGATTTTTAAATGACATTCCCCAGCAGTAAATGTTAATACTTCACTGACGAGAAATTGTAGAAAATCCCTGGAATTCCTCGATCGATTATTTAAAATCAACATCAAAAGAAAGAAATTTATGATTTCTGGCATGGGTGTTGTATTTCTATTAGAGGATCTTGACCATCTTCTTTCCTAATAATACCATCCTTCTCTTGTTGTCATGAAGCGAGACGTAGACTTGAATGCGAGGCCTTTGCATGAAGGGATTGAGGTATGGGCCAACGGAGGACGGCACACATTTCAACCGCATGCACCGCACATTATTCTTATTATCATTAGAATAATAATACTCATTTTTTGTCGGAAGCACTCATCGTGAGATCGCTCGATTTATGTGATTAAAATATGTTTTGTGATGTTGGTGATATAATTGCACTTGAGTCTAGATCCAAGTTGTTATTGAGTGATGACGTTGATAACTCACAAAAATAATGGAACTCGTCTCTTGTAAAACACTTTCACGTTTTGTTAATAATTCATATGGGACCGTACTTTGGGTGCTGTAAGTGATTTGTGAACTTAATCGGTGAATTTCAATACTGTTGTCATAATGGTCACTTATGGACATGTCGGCGTTGATGGGAAGGATGTTGGATGAGAATATTAGGATTATTGGCGATAGAGGCGATGCATGAAGGTGCGATTGTTTTGCAGGCTAGCTAAAATAAGAAAGAGAGGAGGGGAAGATAGAGTTAAGTTTGAGTATAACAATCAAAAGACATAATTTCCTTCGATAAATAATAATTGATTTGCATAATAAGATGAAGTATAATACAATGACAAGATCATGTTAATTGACAAGGAAGTAATGAGAATATATTAGCTTAATTAAGTATTGGTATTTATTGCATATATTTTTGTATTCTCTTGGGGATTTTTTTTTGTGTTAGAAAATGACTTCTTATAGTATCAAAATATTTTATATTGAATACTTAAATACATTAAAATAAATAAAATAAATAGCATCATAATAGCACTAGGCAAAAATATATGGAAATTTTTTTACTAAGGTCGATTGTATATTTTAATTAAACTAGATAAAAACATGTCATTGTAATTATCTCAGCGGTAAATATGAATTTTCAATCAAATAAATAACTAAAAAAATAAATTTTTTATAATTGCTTTGCAACTAAGTAAAAGTTCAAAATTTCATTTTAATAAATAAAAATTACAATGTGCCCAAATAAATTAATTGTAAAATACAAATCATATGAATAAAAAATTACATCATTTTAGGCCTGAAAATATTAAAAAACTAAAAAAATATATTTTGTTCCTTGTAACATGGCCTGGATGTTGAATAATTTGACCAAGATGGACACTCTCTTCAAGAACCTTATTATTCTGATTGATCACTATTATTCAAAGTTTCTCTGCTTTATCCATCACTTTGTTGATATGATCGATCAATTTTATTTAATGGTATATTTAATTAACCAATCATCTCGGTGATCTAATTAATGAATCTTACTTATTTTTTTCGTTGATAAAATCATTGTATTGATCTGATTGATTATAGTTGCTAACTATATATCACATTAAATGTTCACTTTGTTGATCTAATCGATCAGTTACACTCTTTGTCTGTTGTGATGATTAATCACTTACACAATTGATCGTTAGATCTTACTTTTTTGGCATCTGATCGATCATTTATGTGACTGATTAGTCACTTTATACCATTAATGTGTTTTGAATTTCAAAATACTTCATACTCTAAAATACATGTTTGTTTAATAATCCAACTTAGTTGATCGATCAAGCCTTTGCCTTCGTATCCAAATTGTGGCCTCTATTAAAGACTACTTTATTGATTGGTTGGTCACTTTGATCGATCACTTTACTATGACCAATCAATCACTTGATTCCTTAAAGAGAGCTTTAAACATTGATTCGAATCAAATTAAGGATTTATTTACTTCTGATGGTTACCTTAGGATATATAGGAACTCCATTCATATTAGCCTCATATACAAGACACATGGGGAGGAAAGGAAGCATCTATAATTTTCTTACCTAGATTCCAAAGCTCTTTGTACCCATGTTCTCTCAAGTTCACTAAATATGCTCATTTTTATCTCTTTTCTAATGTAGAAGCATAATCATTGATGTGATATATGCATAAACGCATCAAGTTAGATCGATCAATTTAGTCCCTTGATCATGCAGATCAACAATAGCAAGCATAATACTGTTCAATCTGAAATAATCAAGCAAACACGTGTGCAGAGATTTTTTGAGATAATCCAATCAGATAAAAATCTCAATTGAAGTCACCCCAACTTAAGATTTCTCCTAATCAAATCAGTCAGTCCTTTCCATTATTAGGCTTCTTTAGACAATGGTAAATCCTTCTCAGTTACACCTTTAGAAAGTCTTTAGAATCAAACTTCTCTTCTAAATTAGAAGAGAGGCTTCTACTACCTAGACACCATGTACAATAATACTATAGAAAGTAAACCTAAGAACCTCAATATAATATGTAATGCAACATGAGGTGAAATGAGAATGATCTTACATATCATCGATGCACAAGCATAATGTCTTGAAAATCAAAAACGATCTTACATATCATCGATGCACAAGCATAATGTCTTAAAAATCGATTGCGTAGAGCTTCTTCTTTCCACGTTCATTATAAATTGAAATACATGAGGTACTCTTTCTTTAGCATTAGAAAGCGTAGAGAATGAATGAAAGTTGTGTGTTTATAGTATTAGAGAAGGAAGTACCACATGAGAAATTCTTAGAGAAGGAAATTAAGATGTAGTATTTGAGAACATAAGTAGTAAAAAATATAGCAATGAGCCAAGTGAAGCTAGGCTATAGCCATTAAATGCACCATGTAAGATGATTATTTTCTCCCCTTTCTCTCTTATTCTATTAAAAGGGGAGGAAAATATGTTTATGAGGATGACTAGGAGAACTCTTGAGATAGTGCTACCATAATGCCATTGGATGCATCTGATCATTATCCCATCGAAAGGTGCATCAAGGATCTTTAACTTCAAAGTAAGGGTTAAACCTTGAGAATCTTAATGCCATAATACCTTTAAAATCCTCCTAGTAGTTATCCCACATCACTAATTCTAGCTAAGAAGAATGCTCATGTTGTGGCAATTTCACCCATTGGGTAATGGGTTACTCCTATCACCGAGCAACTTTCAACTTTGACCCCGAAACAACTAATTGAAACCCAATTATATCAAGAACTACTTGTCATTATCCCAATTCCAGGTAATCGGATACTCTCTATATCCAGATCTGGTTACTCAATAATAATTTATTCATCAAACATAACTAACATTCAGAAACAAACTGCAATTAAAAATACTCACAAAGAAGTAGATAATTCTTTTCCATTCACAAAATAAAGCTTACATGATATATTGTCCTACGATAACCATTTACATATGCATCAACTAGAAGGAAATACACAAAAAGATTATCAATTATCTTCTAGAGTAAAACTACTGTGACCGGTTGGATTACTAAAGTCCTTATGATGGCTCACGGACACCTGTTGGGTTTTCCATAAATCATAGGATTATAAAGAAGAGAAAAGCAAACAAATAGTGTAATATTGCAACATTTGTTATCAGAAAAAATTTCATTCCTTCTCATTAGTTTAGGTTATATTCCTTCTATTCCACGTCAGGGATTAGTCTAGGAAAACCCCACCATTCATGGACTCTGAAGCTGTAGACACTTCAGGATTGGAGATTGTGTTGATCTAGTGAGCTTATGCTACCGCACATCACCTCAACCAATCCTCTAATACTACCCTGAGAATTTTACTTTTCTTTTATTATCCAGGGTTTCAAACCATCAGCATGGCAAACAAAGAAGCATACTATCCTCGAGGATCCGGTTGCTTAAAATCTCATGCTAACCTTTAATCGCATAATCTAGCATCTTTAAATTTATGTTATCGTGACCCAGCCGCTATCAAACCACTCATGCCTTCACATGGCATGACCACATCTTCCGTCAGTCAACCCGCCTAATGGCAACTGAGTACCATGCATTGCAAATAATTTATTTCACGCGCTCAACATATCCAGAAAATCGTGTACCACCTAGGTTTGGCCTGACAATACAGATGTTCTTCTGACAAACTTACAAGTTGCATACCCGACCTGTAGTTTGACTCCAAGTCATTCTTAACGTAACACACGATCTTTTTCAAGACCCATTTAAATACACATCAATTTCATGATGTAATTCCTCCATTAAGCTTTTGATTTACATATTCATCAGCATTGACTATCACCTCACTTATATATTAATTTATATGTATATATACTCATATTTTTGCTTATTTTAACTCTCAAACCCTAACTTTTCAAGCCACTGTATTTATTTGTTGCTTAAACATTATTTTAGTGAGAATTACAAAGCAAGTTTCCATATTTTCTCAAAAATAGCCAAATTAGGGTTCTTCATAGCGAAGAACATAAAATCAAAAATTCCAATGATATCGTATGAAAATCAAAAAGCAAAAGGAAGGATTTCGTTACCTAATCAAGCTCTCTCTCACGTATGTAGTGCTTTATTGTGATTCTTTTTTTATAAAGGATGATTTATGGCTCCCGAAATGATCGAATTTTATTTTCGTATCACAAATGCTATGAACATGTCAAGAACGTGAAGAACAAACAAAGAACGCGAAGAACACACGAAGAACGTGAAAACACATTTTCTCTCTAAATTTCAGCAGAGCTTCCCCTTATACGAGGTTATATTTCTAAAAAAACAGGTAGAGTTTTCTCTACAAAATCATCGAGCAGGAAGCAATAGCGAAACAAAAAGAAAATAACAAAACTGCAAGCGATGGAGAATCGGTAGACACCACGCGCCTTAGATGAGTGAAGGTGTGATGAACCATAAGATTCACTAACGTGCATAGCCGCCGCACCTAGGTAGGGTGTTACACAGATTTCTCCCTCAAAACAAGTATAAAAGAAAAATACAAAGAAATCAATAGAACTGTAAGCGATGGAGAAGCGATACACACCACATGTCTTATGTGAGTGAAGGTATGACGAATCACAGGGTTCACTGACGTGAATAACCATCCACACCTAAGTAGGGTGTTACACAAATTTCTTCCTCAAAAAAAGTATAAAAGCAAAATAGAAAGAATTTTAGAAATATAAGCGATGGAGAATCAGTAGACACCACGCTTCTTAGGTGAGTGAAGGTGTGACAAATCATAGGGTTCACTGACGTGCATAACCGCCTGCACCTAAGTAGGGTGTTACACAGATTTCTCCCTCAAAAAAGTATAAAATAAAAATAGAAAGAATTTAATAGAACTATAAGAGATGGAGTATTGGTAGTCACCGTGCTTCTTAGATGAGTGGAGGTGTAACGAATCACATGGTTCATTGGTGTGCATAGTCATCTGTATCTAAGTAGGGTGTTACACAAATTTCTCCTCGAGCCATAACAGAAAATGAATCGGAAAGGAAGATGAATAGAAAATTAAGCTGGAAAAAGAAGATGAATCAAAAACCTAGCTCGAGTTAAAACTTACTTACGAATCCAAGTAGGAGATGATCATACATTCCTCCTCCTCGTTCTCCCAGCAGCGCTTCGCTAGCGCTCGTTCTCTACCTCCCTCTCCTCCTCCTGACCTCTCGACTCTGAATGAATGGGTAGGGGCTATTTATAGTCTTTAGAAAATCGTTATTTGTGACTAGCGGCCCATTATTTTGGCCCATGGTTTCGGCCAAAGCTTATCCAAAACTTAGGTCTTAAGTTAGAATTATCTAGAAGATTCTAGATTCTCTAATGATGCTTAATTAACGCTAATTGTGATTAACTTTTACTATTCACAGTTTAACATTCACGACTTACGCTTAACTTTTGCTAACTATTGATTAGTTTCACTAATGGTCATTAACGATCCTCAATCTATCATTATCTTATTTAATTATGTTTAATTAGTCTTAATGATGATCATTAAAAGTTAATGGCATATTAAGTATCCTTACTTATCTTTCTTCCTAAAATCATAACAATTCCAAACAAAGTCCAATTCATACGAAACAAATTCCGGTGGTTTCCTCTTTACGAGCCAGATCTTATGATGTATGATCTGAGAGAGACCAAGTTCAAGGCTTTACAATTATAACAATCTTAAAGGAAATCTCATCCTCAAGACTTGAAATGCAAGCAAAACAATCTTAAAAAGGATTGAAACCATAACAACCTTAAAGAGAATGAATATCATTTCATTTATAATAAAGGTATACATAATATATAGTGTTATCATTTAAACAAATCGGGGTATTTTTCCCTCATATCTATCTCAGGTTCCTACGTGACTTCTTCAGATTCTTGGTTCTACCACGATACTTTAACTAGAGGTACCTCTTTATTCCTCAACTTTTTGATATCCCTATCTAGTATTTGCACAGACATTTCTAGGTATGTTAAGTCTGGCTCAACATACAAGTCATCATATCTTATCTTATGCTCAGGATCATTAATATACTTTCTTAGATTTGATACATGTAAAACATCATGTATGGCCGAAAGATGCGGAGGAAGTGCAAGTCTATACACAACTTTCCTAATATGCTGAATAATTTCAAAGGGACCCACGAACCTGGGTGCCAACTTCCCACATAAACCAAACCTCTGAACTCCCTTCCTAGGCTATACTTTTGAGAAATACAAAGTCGCCTACTTCAAACTCAAGATCTTTTTGCCTGGCATCACTATATATTTTCTAGCGACTGTAAGCAGTCAATAGTCTTTTTCAAGCAAGCTCTACAACTTCCTGTGCCTCCTGGAGTCTATATTAATCATAAAGATTCTTTATCCCGACCTCTTGCCAATATAGAGGAGTATTACACCTACGTCCATATAGTGCTTCAAATGGTGCCATGCCAATACTTGCATGGTAGCTATTGTTGAAGGTGAATTCTACAAGAGGCATATGTTTAATCCATGATCCCTTCCATTCTAAGGCACATGCTTGTAGCATATCCTCTAGCATATGAATTGTACATTCTTATTGACCATCTGTTTGTGGATGATATGATGTGCTTAAGCATAGTCGTGTGCCTAAGGCTTTCATGAAGTTCTCCCTGTAGTGTGAGTTGAATCGCGAATCTCGGTCGCAAAATACCTCCTTTGGGATACCATGGAGACAGATCACATGTATAATATATAACTCAACAAGCTAGTCTGGAATGGAAGATAAGCTTATTGGAATAAAGTGTGCTACCTTGGTCAGACGATCTTTTATAACCCAGATACTATCTTTACCACCAGTTATCTGAGGTGAGCCAGTAATGAAGTCCATGGAAATGCTTTGCCATTTCCATTCAGGTATAGGGAGAGGTTGCAACAATCCTGATGGCTTTTGGTATGAAGCCTTTACCTGTTGGCAAGTGAAACATGAATTCACAAACTCAGCAACATCCTTCTTTTTATTCCAGGCCATCAAAAGTGTGAACGAAAATCCTTATACATCTTCGTAATTCCTGGATGAATAGATAATCTAGAGCAATGAGATTTACGTAATATATCTTTCCTCAATTCGGTTGTGTTCGGTACACAAACTCTGTGGTTGTTATATATAATCCATCTTGTATCTAGAAACCCTCTATCTCATCCTTCTTAAGTTGTTGTCTCAAGTCTTTAAGGGTTGAATCATCCTCTTTTCCTTTCTTTATTCTATCCCAGATCTCTGGTTTATAGTATCAGCACTAATATCAAATGGTTTTCATTCACTCAATGTTAATAGTAGACCCTAGAAGTGGATAGCACTCACCAACCCAGGTGAATAAGTTCTTCTGATAAGGGCATTTGCTACGACATTCCCCTTACTAGGGTGGTAGGAGATGGTGCAATCATAGTCCTTCAACAGCTCTAGCTGCCATCTCTGTCTCATATTGAGCTCCTTTTAATAAAATAGATATTTCAAGCTTTTATGATCTGTGAAGATTTTAAAAGTAATACCACAGAGGTAGTGTGTTCAAATCTTTAAAGCGAAGACGAAGGCAGCTATTTCAAGGTCATACGTCGGGTATTTCCTCTCATGTGTCCTGAGTTGTCGTGATGCATAAGCAACTACCTTGTCATATTGCATAAGAACTGCCCTAAGTCCTTTTTTAGAGGCATCAATGTACGTTGTAAACCTTTTAGTCCCAGAGGGTAGACTAAGGATAGGTGCAGATGTTAGACATTCTTTCAGTATCTAAAAGCTAGTTTCGCATGCATCAAACCATATGAATGGGACTTCATTCTGAGTTAGCCTAATCATTGGAAATACTATTCATGAAAAGTTCTTTACAAATCTTCTATAATACCCAGCTATATCAAAAAAAAATCGTATTTCTATGACACTCTTTGTCGTTCCCTACTCATCACTGCACTAACCTTTGTAGGATCAACTGTTATACCTTCTCCAGAAATAACATGACCTAAGAAGGATACTTTAGATAGATAGAAGTCACATTTTCTACATTTAGCATACAATTTGTTCTTCCTTAGTGTTTCAAGTGCCAGCCAGAGATGGTGTTCATACTGGTACTTATCCTTGGAGTAAATAAGCACGTCGTCTATAAAGACTACTACAAAGTGATCTAGAAATTTCTTAAATACTCTATTCATGATATCCATTAAGGTTGCTAGGGCATTTGTCAGACCAAAAGGTATAACTAAAAATTCATAATGTTCATATCTAGTTCAAAAGGCTATCTTGGGGATATCTGCATATTTAATCTTCAACCGATAGTATCCAGATCTTAAGTCAATCTAGGAATATACAGTTGAATCCTACAAATGGTCAAAGAGATCATCTATTCTTGGCAGAGGATACTTGTTCTTTACAGTCTTCTTGTTTAGTTGTTTATAGTCAATGCACAACCGTATTGACCCATCCTTTTTCCTCACAAACAATACAGGTGCACCCCATGATGAAGTACTAAGATGAATAAATCCTTTATCTAATGATTCTTGTAACTATTCATTTAACTTTCGTAACTCAGTTGGAGCCATCATAGAGATAGGCTGAGTATCATATGTGAGAGAGATTTCAAATTCAATTTCTCTCAAGTAGTAATCCAGGTAGTTCCTCTGGATATACATCAGAAAACTCTCACACTATAGGTACTTCTTGTATTATTTTTATGACCCTGATGTAGTGGTTACATAGGTAAATAACCTTGACATCCTTGATGTAAGAATTGTTGTGCCTTCAAAGTAGAGATGTATTCGACATTATAATTGGTCGTCTTTCTAATGAACGGGAACTCTATCGATTTAGGAAGGTGAAAAGTTACTATCTTATGAAAATAGTTAAGTCGATGCCTTTCTAGCCAGTTTACCCCAGGATGAGATCAAAGTCATCCATTTCAATAAGTAGTAGGGAAATAGGTAGTTGATGTCCTGCTATCAACATTACACAATTATCTAAGATTTCTAGAATTATAAATACTTTTCCTCCTGGTGCCTTGATTAGATAGGATTGTTGTACTTCTACCGACATCTTACCCACAATGGGTACTAACCGTCGAGCAATAAATAATTGTGATCGCATTGAGTTATTTTTACCCAAAGTAGTAGCGGTACCTCGTATGACCGTACCTGAATTGTAGGCTTGTTCTTCAGTGATCACATTGAGTTGGCCATTAGGAATAGGCAAGATAGAATCCACAATGCTTTGTGGTAGTTGCTGCGTAGGAGATGCTTTATGGTGAAGCTTCTAGAGCTGGGGAGTAACGTAGCATCTCCGTAAAGTGAATGTGATAATCTCGTACATTCTTGGAATCTTGGGTCAGAGAAGACAACTCCCTCCCCTTCAGTTCTTCCCAATGGGAGGGATAGAAGTGATCTCAGAACCTTTCTTCAAAGATATCCCATAGAACAGGATCTACTAATTTCTTGGAAATTGCTCTCCACCATCGTCTTGCGTAGTCTACTAGGAAGTAATCAGCAAAGTGCACCCAATTGTCTACCGGTGCATGTATTATTCTCAACATCCTGCTGACATCATTATGCTATATTTTTGCCTCAACAAGTATCTCTATGCCTTTGAATCGAGGAATCTTTCCCTTTCGGTAATTGTCTAATAATTTTTGATGTCTAAGAAGAGTCTTCTCCATTGCTCCTTCAACTGGAGTAGGAGCAGACTCGGTAGAAGGATGGTAACTAGATTATTACTTAGAAAGATGGATAGAATCTTCAATCCTAGCATCCACATGTCTAGATGCCTCAGGTCTCTCACCTTGTGCATTGAGCCTCTCCTCTAATGCATGTTGTTTTTGCCCATCTCTTGCATCATTGTCATCATAGCTGCTAATTTCCTCGACACGTATTGGTCTGCCATGATCATAGGATGAATCAAGGCCAAAGATTAGGTCCTACATAAGGGACAATGACTTGTGAATTGTACTGCAGTCACTTATTAAGATCAAAGGATTTTAAGACCACCTTAGTTTCCAAATACTGCTCATAGTTATTAATTACTTGAGTAATCGTACTCTGATACCAAACTACCATGACCTTAATTACGGGTCGCCGAATCCTCCCCATATCCAGATCTGGTTACTTAGTAATAATTTATTGGGTTTTTATCAGTTGTGCCCCTCTGAGATATTGCAATATCAGTTATGCTCGTCCCTTTTTGGGAATATCAGTTGTGCCCCCGACTTCTTTCCATTCTATCACTTGTGGCACTCTATTACTTTAGCAGTCAATGACGTGAACGTAAACGTGCATGATGATTTAAGTGGAGGCATAACTATCCAACTCTACCCTTCATCTCCTCCCCTTCATCTCCAATCTGAATGCACCGAACACACCCGAGCATGTTATCGTCGCTGGAAATACGCGCCCTTCCCATTGGCTGATCATGTTGGAAAGACTTGCACCTGCAGGATGGGGGAGGCGAAAATGACACGGCATCATCGTCGAGGAGGTGGAGGTGGCCTGCTAGGCGAGATGACGAGCCGGGGGTGGAAAGGGAGGTGCAAGGGCGGAGGAGAGGAGGGACAACAAAGGATAGGAGGGCTCGGAGGGGGAGTGGCCACGGAAGAGGAGGAGGAGGAGGAGGAGGTCCTGAAGAGGGAGGAACATTAGAGGAGGGACTAGAGAGGAAGGGATGCAGAGGAGGATGGCCTGGAGGGGGAGGGGTGCAGAGGAGGAGGAGGGGTGGAGGGGGGAGGAGGGGGCGAAGGTGGAGGGGGAGGTCGGGTATGGAAGAAGGGGAGGCACGGGGATGGAGAGGGAGGATGTTAGCGGTGGGTGGGTGGGGGTGGGGGAGGGGGGAGTAGGGAGGTGTCGCCAGTTACGAAGGAGGGGAAGGAGCGGGAGGTAGGGGGTGGAGGGGGAAGCTATTCGCGGAGAGGGGAGGGGGAGGATAAGGGGGCAACGGAAGAGGCCGGAGATGGAGGAGTGGGAGGGGGTCGGGGACGGAGGTGGGGAGGCACAGGGGGTGCTCGGGTGGGGGGCGAGGAGGTTAGGGCGGAGGAGGCTGCAGGAGAGCTCAGGGCGAAGGAGGAGCGGGGGCAGAGAGAGGCAATCGGGAGGAGGAAGAGAAGGGAGGAAGTGGAAGAAGATGCAGGAGACTTTTCAGACCTCTTTGTAAATTTAATTCCATTTATGTCCTCAAATTTAACGTCTGTTTGCCTTGGTTATGGACGGTCACTAACCCAAGGGGCACAAGTGATAGAACGCCAAGAAGTCGAGGGCACAAATGTTATTTCCAAAAAGGTAGGGGCATAATAGAAATTGTAATATCTGAGAGGGGCACAACTGATAAAAACCCTAATTTATTCAACAATCACAACTAACATTCAAAAATAGACTGCAGTTAAAAATACCCATAAAGAAGTATATAATTCTTTATGTTTACAAAATAAAGCTTACATGACACATAGTTCCACTATAATCATTTATATGTATATAAACGGGAAGGAAATAAAAAAAATATTACCAATTACCTTATAGAATAAAACTATTGTGGCCGGCTGGATTACTAAAGTCCTCATGATGGCTCACAAACACATGTTGGGTTTTCCATTATTCATAGGATAACAATTAACAAATCCTAAATAATGAAGAAGAGAAAAGCAAACAAATGATGTAGTTTTGCAAAGCTTGTTATCATGAAAAATTTCATTCCTTCTCATTAATTTAAGTCCTATTTCTTCTATTCCACGTCCGGGAGTAGTCCAGGGGAACCCCACCATTCATGGACTTCGAAGTTATGGACACTTCGGGATTAGAGACTGTGTTGATCTGGTAAGCTTATGCCGCCGCTTGTTGCCTCAACAAATCCTTCAATACTGCCCTGATAATTTCCTTTTCTTTTATTATCTAGGGTTTGAAACCCTCAGCTTAGCAAACAAAGAAGTACACCATCCTCAAGGACCTGGTTTCTTAAAACATCGAGCTAACCTTTAATCACATAACCTAGCGGCTTTAAATTCATATTATCGTGACCCAGCCGCTATCAAACCACTCGTGCATCCACATGGCACGACCACATATTCCGTCAATCAATCCACCTAGTGGCAACCTAGTACCACGTATTGTAAATAATTTATTTCACATGCTCAACATATCCAGGCAATCGTGTACTACCTAGGTTTGGCCTGTCAATACAGATATTCTTCTGACAAATCTACAAGTTGCATGTCCAACCTGTAGTTCTACTCCAAGTCATTCTTAACGTAACACACGATCCTTTTCAGGATCCATTTCAATACACATAAATTCCATGATGTAATTCCTCCATTAAGTCTTTGATTTACATATTCCTAAACATTGAGTATCACCTTATATATATACTAATTTATATGTATATATACTCATATTTCTACTTATTTTAATTCACAAACCCTAATTTTTCAAGCTATTGTATTTATTCAAGGCTTAGACACTATTTTAGTGAGAATTACAAAGCAACTTTCCATATTTTCTAAAAAACAACCGAATTAGGTTTCTTCGTAGGGAAAAACATAAAATCGAAAATTTCAATGATATCGTATGAAATCTCTATAGCAAAAGGAAGGATTTTGTTACCTAATCGAGATCTCTCTCACGTATGCAGTTCTTTATCGTGATTTTTTTCAGAAAGGATGATTTATGCCTCATGAAATGATCAAATTTTATTTTCGTATAAAAAACGCTAAGAATGTGCCAAGAATGCGAAGAACGAACAAAGAACACAAAGAACGTGAATAATACACGAAGAATACCAAGAACGTGAAGAACATATTTTCTCTCAAAATTTCAGCAGAGCTTCCCCTTATACAAGGTGATATTTTTAGGAAAAGTTGGCATAGTTTCCCTTATAGCGGGACATTTCTATGAAAATTTTGGCAGAGTTTTCCCTTATAGCTGGACATTTTTCAAAAGAAAACGGAAAGAGTCTCCTCTACAAAATCATCGAGCGGAAAGCAATAGCGAAACAAAAAGAACATAATAGAACTACAAGTGATGGAGAATCGGTAGAAACCACACATCTTAAATGAGAGAAGGTGTTACGAATTACAGGGTTCGCTAATATGCATAGCCGCCCATACCTAAGTAGGGTGTTACACATATTTCTCCCTCAAAATAAGTATAAGATAAAATAGAAAGAATTTCATAGAACTATAAGCGATGGAGAATCGGTAGACACCATGCGTCTTATGTGAGTTAAGACGTAACGAATCACAGGGTTTACTAACGTGCATAACCGTCACACCTAAGTAGAGTGTTACACAGATTTCTCCCTCAAAACAAGTATAAAAAGCAAAATAGAAAAAATTTAATAGAACTATAAGCAATGGAGAATCGATAGACATCACACGTCTTAGATGAGTGAAGGTGTGACTAATCATATGGTTCACTAACGTGTATAACCACCTGCACCTAAGTAGGATGTTAAACAGATTTTTCCCTCAAAAAAAGTATAAACCAAAATAGAAAGAATTTAATAGAACTATAAGCGATGGAGAATCGATAGACACCACGTGTCTTAGATGAAAGAAGGTGGGACGACTCATAGGGTTCACCGACGTGCATAGACGCGCGCACCTAAGTAGGGTGTTACACAAATTTCTCCTCGAACCACAACAGAAAACGAATTGGAAAGGAATATGAATCAAAAACTAAGCTTAAAAAAGAAGATGAATCGAAAACCTAGATCAAGTTAGAGCTTAATTTTGAAGCCAACTAGGAGAGGATCGCACCTTCCTTCTCCTTGTCCTCCCAGCAGCGCTTCGCTAGCGCTCCTTCGCTACCTCCCTCCCCTCCTCTCGACCTCTCAACCCTAGCCCTTGGTGTAGTTGTGGTGATGGAAGTCATAGAGAATGAATTGGTAGGGGGGCTATTTATAGGCTTCAGAAAACAACCAACCGTGGTTAGTAAACCATGGTTTAATCCTTAATCGTGGTTAGCGACCCATGGTTTTAGTCAAAGCTTATCCAAAACATAGTGCTTAAGTTAGAATTATCCATAAGATTTTAGATTCGCTAATGACGCTTAATTAGCACTAATCATGATTAACTTTTACTAATCGCGACTTAACTTTCATATCTTATACTTAACTTTTGCTAACTATTGATTAGTGTTCATTAATGATCATTAACAATCCTCAATCCATCATTAGTTTCTTTAATCATGTTTAATTAGTTTTAATGATGGCTATTAAGGGTTAATGACATCTTAAGTCTCCTTATCTTTCTTTCAAAAATCATAACAATTCCAAACGAAGTCTGATTCAGATGAAACAATTTTCGTTGGTTTCGTCTCTACGAGCCGGATTTTATGATATAGTATCCGAGAGAACCAAGTTCAAGGCTTTACACTACTTATCGTTCATTCCTTGCCTGTATGGATGGTTTCTAATTAAAGAGAGCTCATGTATAATGGATGAGGAAATGGAGATTTCTGAGGATTATACGAGAGAGGAATTGATGACTAATATCAAGATTTTTATCCATCTTTGTAACACCAAATGTTCGCCACCAAATAGACCATCCACAAGTTTATGGTCTCACATCATCATGCCCAATCATTTTATTAATATGGTCCTTCCAAACGAGAAGATCCATCTTCCTTTTCGGTCTTTGGAGTGATGTGAGAAACCCCTATATATGTATACAAACGTATTGCAATCATCCTCATTGATTGTAATTTGTATCATCCTCATTGATTGTGATTTGTAAATCAAAGGATGAATGGTGAATAATTCTCCTTGCAAAGAAGAGCATTCCAAGTGGAGTTTTTCCTTTGTAGATCAAGATATGGTGCCATTGAGTGGCCATGGCCCCCATTAGTTTTTGCCTTTTAACCTAAAGCACTTTACATGCATATAGTACAAGTGGAAAGCTACAGGGGATACCTGCTTCACTATCTTCTTTTCATAGCTAAATTACATCAACTTCTTTGTGATTATCATCTATGTTCTCCAAGTAGAGTTTAATTAATGGTATTGCTATTTTCTTGTACATATTGATGGAGTCATGTCAAATAACAAGTTTTATAATGCCAAATAGAAAAGAAGAATTTGAATGTTAACTACTATATCATCTGATATTAAGCATATAATAGCATATATCAATTCTTTCAAAAACTATTTTAATTTTGAAATTCAAAACAAATGATATAATGATATATTCATTGCTGACAATACATATAATGATGATTATTTGTTAACTTTTCATTCTAATTAGTATTAATTATTGCTATACCGATTAGATTATAAGAAAAATACTTGAGAAAATCAGTGGATTATCGATGTTACATGATTCCTTGATAGCATTATAACAAATGAATAAGACATGCTTTACGTATTTCAAGGAATCAAAGATAATTTTACAATGAATAATATCCTTTGTTATAAATTTAACATTAAAAGGTATATTACAAATCCTTAAATTATTCATTTATATAACTACAATTTATTTTAGTGATCCAAATGTGATGAACACTATACACTCTCTCGTGTGCATTGTTCAACTTAAGGTAAATTATGTCGAAGTCCTTAAACTTTATGCTTGATTTGAATGTGATCCCCAAACTTGTAAAAGGCACAATGTGGTACTTAATTTTTATGAGTGGTTTCAATGTTTCGTTATATTTACCTTTCAATGAACTGTTAAATTCCATTTTAAAACCCTCTTGGTTTCTAATATATTATCTTTTTGTTTTCACAAATTCTAATCCATCTTTGAAGTGACCATTTTTCTCCCCCGTTGATCGACATGTACATGGATGCCCTTCCTAACCTTTCTTAGTAATTTGTATAAGATATAGAGTCTGATGTTAATATATCGACCTGTAATATTTTCCAAACACTCGTGTCCTTTTTTATTTTACCTTTCACACTACAATAAGTAGATTAATTTTCGACAAATTTCATCAAAGTCAAAAACAAAAAAAACATTTCACGAAACCCCATGGCAGTGTATACAAGGATCAACTGATTTCAGTACTTTCACTTTTTCCTTGCATTAGTTGTTTAGGATTTTTAATGCCTTTATCAAGATTTGTTTTATCACATTAACACTGACAAGATAACAACTTGAACAGTTTGATTTGAACCACAACACTGAAGGCTACTTTAACTTAAAACTTATGATAACTGGTTATTTTAATACTTTCATGGATATTATTCATACGATCCATCTCAGCACAGGCAAGAATTGAGGGTTACATCAGGGTTAAAGCATTTCCCATTTTATTCTAATTAGTTGTCGAAAATCACATTTAGCTTATTAGGAACGTGGAGAGATCATTTCAATTGTGGAACGATAAGGGCATGGATTTCTTCATTAATTCTTTTACAGTGGTCACACAAATGCCTTTTTTTTATTTGGAAAGATCGAATACTCTTGAAAACTCCAGATAAATCATTGTTCATTTAAAATCAGATTGACAGTTTCATATTGTTATGCACACTCTGTCCTATATGAGATTTGCAATTACATAAAAAAGTCCCTTCACACTGCCCTATGTGAGATTTGCTGATTGCATACTCTGTATAGCAGGGAGATTCCAACCTTCAAGAACCAGCACAGTTCTCCCAAGCACCATACCTCGAGGTCAAGCTACCACCCCCATTCTGCTGGGCATACTCGAGGATGACTTCACGGACAGAAACATCCCAGGTCCTCGCCATATCTTTGAGAGACATCTTTTCTGGAAGGCCTCGTATTGAAACAGCAAACCTCAATCTTGCCTTGGCTGACAAATCTCTGCATTCCCCATTGCTATGATCCATAGGCATCTTGTCTAAGAGAACCGGTGAACATAACGGGTACTCGGCGGGAATGAGAAAATGAATAGGTAAAATTGGTAACAGACCAGCTGATGCAAGGCGTGATTTTAAGTTGTGGCTGAGAGCAACAGCGCAGAAAGTGCATCTGACCACTGTCCCTTCCCTGCTCTCAGAAGCAGAATCCATATCATCATCAGCAACATCTACTACGGTATCAATTAGCTGGTTATTTATGTCCCTGATCTCATCATGGAGGGCATGGCTCGCCTCCATTTTACGCCTCTTTAAGTTGGAGGTTCCCGTTGATTCTAATTCACAAGTATCAATCGTGAGAGTTTCTGCAGATGGCAAAGCGTTCAAGGGCATCCCACTTATCTTCCGTTTCATGTTCCTTGTAGTAGCACTGCTGTCCAGGGCAATGAAGTTCCCGTTCTGCAATCGACATTTCGTCACAGCTACCAAATCTTCACCAACAACAGCCTGCGACCCATCACCAGATGCAACACCTGCTATTCTATCAATCATACTGGCAACAGAATCAATATCACTGACTGAGGAACGGATAACTGAAGAAAATGAAGATTTAACCGCTTTGAGTAAGCATTCAAGTGGCTGTTCTGTTGAAGATCCTCTGCCAGGCAAAACAGTATACAGATTGGGTTGGAAACCATCCAAATCTGCCATAAGAGGAGAAGTCGATACTCCTGGTGCACCAACAGAAAGAGAATGGACTTGAGCTTGTCCAGGAACAGATTGCAGGCATCCATCATCTCCAGTATTTGAAAGAGACGAGCCACATGGTGCTGATGGTGTAAACGGAGACGGAACAATCTTAGCAAGAGCTTGCTGTTCCACTAGAGAGGATGAGTGATGTAACATCAAGGGAGAATGTGCTTGCAAATTCTTGTTTATGTGTTGATGCTGAAGCACATTTGAATGCTGTTGTTGGACAGTAGACTGTAAAGTGTTGACGGAATTCTGAGTTGAAGCGTTAATGCAATTTGACTGCTGTATATTGATAGAAGCTTGGTGCAATGTCCCCAAGTTACTTTGCTGCAGAGAACCGATAGCACCTTGTTGCAAAGATCCCATATTAGAACAGGGTTGTAAGGCATTCACCATGTATTGCAGGGTTGAATATGCACTAGCTTGTTTTGTTTTAAGAATAGGCCTATTTTCCAAGCTAGAATCCGTGGTGAATTGGACTGTACTAACTGAGGTCTGCACATTCATTTCTTGAACCAGATTTCTCAGGGCATCAGGTTGTCGTTGCTGTTGAACAGATTGATCAATAACCCCAGTGGGTTGAAAGTGTTGTCCTTGTGGTGGCCTTTTCCTTCCTGAACTAACCAGAGCAATTATTTGCTTCTCATAATGAGGGAGCTTATCCTTTAATCCAGGATGTATATTACTTTTGGGCAACCGTAAAAATTGCATCAGACACCATATCGATACTGTAAACTTCCTCAGGTTCTCCAGTCGCTCTGAAAGCTCACCAGGAGGGAGCATGCGGCCTTCATGTTGTTGTAACTTTGAAGTCAGCCTTTCATGCATTGCACGGAGATCAGTAAAATACATCTCCTTCCAAGATTTTATCTTCTGATAAATTTCTTCTTGCACATCGCTTTCAACATGTATTGTTTGTGCAGTTGAATCCACGGATGTTGGTAGGGTCTCTGGGAGTGCTCTCTGTGTTTGGAGTGGCTGCTTTTGCTGCTTAATCCGATTCTTGGGCTGGAGGAGTGCAGCTAAAGCAGGGCGTTTTTCAAGCAGATCTGCGTATAACTTATCAGCCAGTTCGTTTGAGACGGGCAATTGCTGTTGCATATGTAAAGAATGAGGTTCGAGCTGAGACATATGCTGCTGTTGAGAGGACTGCCACCTTGGCATCTGCAGTGTTGCACTAGATGTTTGAGGGACTTGTCCAGGAACTTTTTCTTGTTGCAACAATTGTGCAGTGGAATGAGAATTTAGTAGTTGGCACTGATGATGTTGACCAAGCTTGTTGGTGTTGTGCTGAACGTTTGTAATGGATTGAGAACTGATGGTTCTATGCTGCGGATGCATAGAATTATTTCTCTGAATCAATGTATGTTGAGACCGTTGCATGTTGAGAAGAGCACTTTGTTTGTTTGACAACCTTGGATGTTGTTGTTGTGGTTTAGAGATGCTAATGTGTTGGCCAAATTGCAGTTGTTGCTGCGATGCATGTTGCTGCCTTGATTGTGATTGCTGAAGAACAACAGGTTTCACAGCTTGCATATTTGATGTTTGTCCAGTATAGGATACAGCGGATTGCTTTAAATCAGTCACGGATGCAAGCGCAGGCGGCATAATCATCGATGGTCGCATCTGCGACGTTGGTATGTTTGCTATGTCGAGAGAATTTTGGCTTCGAATAACAGAATTCCTGTTCGTACAGGGATAATTTCGTTCCATGGAAGCCATTTTCGTAGAAATCCTACGCACGTAATCAGACAGACTTGTAGCAGCGTGGAAGATCTTTTCTTCGAATCTTGAAGCGATGTTGTTGAGTTCGCCTAAACCCTCAGGCGCAGAAATCGGCAAGAGCCGCACCAAAGCATCCGCTATCTTGCGGACGATGCGGGGGCGCGCCTCATGCGGCAGCTTCGCTCGCCATCCAGCCCCTTCCGGCGCGTTCATCGCAGCACCTTTTCTGAAAACTAGGGTTCGGGGAGGGATGGAGTCGAAAGGGAGACGCCTATCGTCGCAGCCTTCAGAAGGCCATCGTCCTCCTTTGAAGAAGGTCCGTTAGGGTTCGGGAGGGAAGATGGGAGCAGAAGAGAAAGAACGCTTTGATGGATCACACGAGAGACCAATAGCCTTCTGGAGAGAGCTTCAGAGCTTTCACGCCAAATAGCCTTCCGATGAAAGGGAGCGGGAGAGCGTTGGAGCGGGAGTGGAACATCTACAATAAATGATAAAATAAAATAAATTTTACACTTGTACCACTTACTTTTATGTAAATGATAAAACAACGAGATTTATACCTAAAATGAAGACAATAGGGATCCACTTGCAAGGATATACAAACATTATTTAAAGAAACTTTGTGTGAGCTATATTTTTGAGAGTGCTTGCGTGATTTTACTATATGCTATTGTAAATGTTGAAGAAACTTACAATAAGTATATTCCTAACACCCTCTTTTGGTACACTCCAAGTTTTATGTTATTACCTTTTTGGTAACAAGACAACTAAAATTTTGATGATTAGGATATTTATATTTACATTATAAATCTTGCAGATATCTCATGCAAGTTTTGAAAAAAATGAAAAGCGTAAAGAGGCGGTTTAACTAAAAACGAGGTGAGGAGTAGCCTCGTGGTGGTTGAGGCGTTAGCGTCAAATTTTTCAAAGAAATTTGAATTTTAGCTAAACATATATATTGTAATAAAATTAAGAAAAACATACTATAACACAAACTCCCAAACATATAAAGAAAATAAATGATTTTTAGTGTAATTCAACATTGTCCTATTCTCATAGATGAGCATATGTTACCGCTAGTGCTAGATTCAAACAAAATAAAAAATAATGAGTACAAAACATATTAACTTCCACATTTAAATTTATAAGTCTAGTCCAAACAATGGAAAAAGTAAAATGTAAAATCTATTTCCTAGTCTTCTAAAGATCTTCTCCTCATTGCTCTCAACTCTAAGATGTACATATGTATCAAGATTGTCATCCTATGATCTACTATTGCTAATTGGATCATCTAATGAATCATTCATGTACTTTAATTTTGCCTCATCATCATCACTGCTTCTATATCCACAATGAACAACATCCTTACCAACACCAATTATTGCCTTACATGTATTATACAATAGCGTTGTTAATTATTTTATGTTTGTACTAACTAAATAAATTTAACATTGCATTTACCTTTCTTTATTTTCTTCATATGAGAACCATCTTGTGCTTCCTCAATTTTCTCAGCATCCTCCTCAGAAGGAGTATTTGCATCAAGTTCTTGATATGCTTCATGTTCACAAGATTAAAGATCTAATACCCATTCATCACTAGAATCCATATCATTGGCATAAGGAATCCTCCATGGTCCTTTTTCTTGACCTTTCTATGCTTTACATTCAATTAAATATCGCGTAGACCAAATCATTGAGTTTTGCTTATGCGAGTCATGTCCTTTTCATTGTATGTACCTAATAAATATGCATGGTCAAGCTTATCATATATATAATTAGAATTTTTATAATATGGCCAAATATTACCTAATTAATTTAACTCCAATTGTGTTTCATCAAGGCACGCTGCAAGTCAAATTCCAAATTTTGATGGCAAACTTTGCCAACTCGGGAGTTTCATTTTCATATACAAAAGCTTTCGACTGATTATTTGTGTGATTATCATAACTTATGGTTAGATATAAGAGTATTTAACAAATAAGGTACGCTAAGAAGAATACATACTTGAACTCCTCTTTTTATGTGTATTCGCAACATTAGAATATCCAAACAAGTCTCGTACATTTGTCAAAGCATATATAGATCTACTTTCTCCCTTTCCAATGGATAGCTTATCAACCTCTCCATGCAAGAATACAACCCAAATTCTTATCTCAACGTGTGAAGAAAATGAGGCCTTGAAGTGATTTTGGGGATTGAGAAAGTAGCCATAACATGCAAATGAGGTTGAGGTTGGCAATCCCTCCTAGCATCCCCAATGTCCCAAATGGTTTGTATTTTGCTTCATCATTAACAAATGTGTGCATAATTTCCTCCTTGGCTCTATCATTGGTCTCATAATTGAACCCAATTAGCAGATGTTTTTTTTAATCAACCATTCGTAAAACCATGACCAAGGGCTTGGTCGTTCTAATCACATTGGCAATACCAATGTAAAAACATTTGCTCTTCAAAATTGTGTTGCATGCACCTTGTTGTTGCGTCTTGGAAGCATATAAGCTCATCTTCCATATATTGGAATTTAAAAATATCTCAAGAAATTCCCTAACACCGATTTATGCAACATTAGAAAAGATAGCAAAATGTGTAACTGCGTGACCCACCAAATCTTAGTATGTAGGGGTGTCAGAAATTCTCAAGTTCGATATTCGTTCAGGTTCATCTCACTAAAAGTTTGATTCAGATTCGGTTCAGAAATAAACGAACCAAACCTGAACACAAGTTTAGGCTCGATTAAATAAATGAAGCGAACATAAAAATCATAGGTTTGCTCAGGTTTGATTCGTTAAAAGCTCGATAAACACACACACATTTACAAATCCTGATCCGCATAAGTGGATCTTATTTTATGATAAGTGGATTTTGAACTTTATCTGGAAATAAGTGAATATTCATGAGATAAGTAGGTTTTATCTCGATATAAACTATCTCAAAATAAATAGTTACATCGTGGTTACAATATCCATCATTTAAGTTTGAGTACTTTTCCCATCTTTAACTTCAAATAAAAATAAAAAGTATAAACTTACTTATTGCATATCTCCGCATTATTCCTTATCCTCATCTGAACAGATATATAAATATATATTATAATTGTACTTTTTCAAAGAGAAGAATCCTTATTAATCTATTTATTCTAATTATAAACATGCAAATATATATATATATATTTCTTTTTTTTCCACTCCCTCTTATTAGTGAATTCTCATGTTCGATATTCGCTTAGGTTTGAATCGATTAAAAAGAGGTTCGATTCAGATTCGATTCAAAAATAAATGAACCGAACCTGAACACAAGTTTAGGTTCGATTAAATAAACGAACTGAACCTAAAAAATGTAGGTCCACTCAGGTTCGATATGCTTACACACCTATTAGTATGTCTTCGCCCTTATCATGGATAAAACCCAAAAATGAGCTAAATGTAATTGATGACTCTTTTGGCTTCTTTGTAAACAAAGCATGCAAAGGCAATTTAAAAATGTCTTTAGCATCAAGTCAATGAAGTGGACGACAAATGGAATCCACTATATTTTTTCTCTTTTCTCCATCAACTTTTTCTAGTTGCCATGTAGTTAGAGGCATTACCAATTATAGTTTGTATAACATGTCATTCATCAACCTCCTAAACTACCTCATCAAGCAGGGAAAAAAGTAATTGTGCACTCTTTGTTTTGTCAGATGCATCGGACTTTAAGACCCAAGTCTCCTTCGGATTATTTATCGAAAAATTGATAAGTGAGAGACCATTAGTGTCCATCCAGTCATCGGACATAATGCTACACTTTGTCTCTGCCAAGGTTTTTGAAACCGAACCGGACACTGAACCGGAAACCTTGCTGAAATGGTCGGATCGGGTCAAACCATGTAATCGAACGGTTCAACCGGATGATGACGTCATCATTATTTAAAATCGGATTAAACCAGACCGGAGAAAAAAAAGTGGTTGAACCAGCTAATCAAATCGAAATGAAATAATATATATATAATATACAGTTAATATAATTGAAATATATATACAATACATAGATAATGTATATATTTCACGCTATACATAAAAGTATTTTTCTTATACACCATCAAATATCATACATATCATATATATATATTATTTGGATTAGATGCTCTATAACATGATAATAGTTTAATTATATTTAAAACCCAATACATGCAAAAAGCTGTGTTAGTGTAGTTGGTAACCAAAAGTCATAGGTTCAACTCCTACTATTAACAAAATTTTTAAATAAATTAAAAATTAAATGTGGTTCAACTTCGGTTGAACCTGGTTAAACTAGGTAAAAAAATAGGTTGAATCGGACGGGTTAATTAAAATATAAATAATTGAACCAAACCGACATAAACCGGTTAACCAGACCGGTCTAGGCCCGGTTCACCGGTCGGACCGGTCGAACCGGCCGGTCCGATTTCAAAAATATTGGTCTCTACCCAAGAGGGCTTTGTCTCATCCATCAGATGCCAATTGTATTCAGATCTTCCTTTGGTATCCATGTCCTCAACTCAGATGACGTTAGATGTTTCAGTCCCCTCCAAAAAAAAAGTAATAGAATGAAGCATTGTTTGGAATAATAGACTATTTGCATAATTGAAGGCCAATCCATTCTAATAGAAAAATCTTTCAATATCACGGCAAGCATGACTTATATTCCCCTCTGAAGTTCCATTCAATTGTCCGATGTTGCTTCTCATGGATGCTGCTAGTCCCAATTATCCTCTCGAACCGGATGCACTAACAAATAAGTTCATAGGACTCCTCACTTGCTTTGCCCTGCTAGATTCAGTCAATGCATGCTTTTTACTACTTTCATGAGCAACTTACATATCAAAAGCACTCCTATAAGAAAATCTCTTCAATTGTTCTATTCTTCTCTTCATTCTTTGCTAAAAAATTTTTCATTTCATTTAAAATTGCAAACGATATCATTGGGAATCCTTTAACATTTTTCTCGATTTTTGTATGGTGGTGCTTGAGTTTCGCAATTCCAAAGACTATTCTCTTACTACAAAAACTGTATTGCAGGTAAACATAAACCTTGCCCTTCATTGGTTCTTCCATTTGGACTTCAACACAATATTCCCATCTAGGATCGATTCGAACTCTTTCAACATATTTTATGCCTTTCTTGTTTGCTTTGAGCATTTCTAAAATTCATTGCACAAGCGCAATTACAAACAAAAACATATGAAGTTAGCAAATTAGAATTTCAATTTAACATACAACTTTAAAGTTTGAGCTAACAGTTGTCAAATGCCAATTGACCTAAAGCTAAAGGTTCAAGAAACAAGCAAATACATTATAGATCTACAAGTCTACATCACGATTTGATATTATTAATCCACAAAAGACCTAAAACTATCAACTAATTTAGCATCTACGTCCACAAAAGAATCTAATTCCACATCTAAAATACTATATGATTAATAATTAGGGTTTGAGATTTAATAAATACTAGCCATACTAACAACTAAGAATAGACCTAAAAGATATATATAAGTTACAGGAAACTGTGAGGAGGTGATGCCATGCTAGAAGAAGGCGATGATGCTACGTGGTGGCATCAAGAGGAGGAAGAGCTGGAAAAAGAGCGCTTGAGACTGTATGGCTTTTTTTGCTTCAGACAGAGATGTGTGGGTTGGGGTGTCTAACTAAAGTGCACGTCAACAAAAATACCTCAGGGTAGCGCCTCACCACACCTCAGATGCTCAAGACGTTCACCTCACATATTCTAGCTGAGGAGCATACCTCGAAGCAAAGTCCAACCACCTCTCCTCAAGGCGCATTTTTTCAAATCATGATCGCATATTGTTTTCATGTCATCTTCATGAGAGTTATAACTATGCAAAACTTTGCAATTTTCATCTGTAAATAAGTTCTAGATTTCTGCATGTTTATCTGCAACCCCGATAGGCTCCAAAAGATATCCACCGAGACTGTTGCGTTGCGGTTCTGCTCCTCCGAACCCCTCAGAAAAATCAATGTGTCATCGGCATACAACAAAGGAACAGAAATATCCCCCAGGAAGAAGCCCTCGCACCACTCCGCCTCCACCGCACATTTGAACAAGACTGCCAAACAATCCGCCACCAAGACAAAGAGCATAGGAGCCATCAAGCACCCCTGACGAACACCCCGTTGCGGCCGATACCACCCGCCCTCAGGCTTGCCGTTGACCATAATCGAACACGAGCAGGTAGTGACACACCTCTTCATCCACTAGACCCAAACCTCCGGGAACCTCCTTTGTCGCAGCGAGGACTACAGGAACTTCCAGAGCGCCCCCTTCTTCTTCGACTGCTTCCACTCAAAGCAAATCTCCGACGCTGCGACTAGCCCGTCGACCATTTGACGACCTGGAATGAAAGCAGACTGCCCCTGAAGCACCACTGAGTCTATCACCTTCTTGAGCATGTTCGCCAGCACCTTCGCCACAATGAGATAAATAGCATTGGAAGTAGAAATTGTCCTGAAGTCCTCCACCCTCAACGGAATTTCCTTCTTTGGAAGAAGAAAGATCAAAGCTCCGTTGACTTTCTCAAATCTTGATTTCCAGCCCTGAATTCAGACAACACCTCCATAACACCGATCTTCAGAAGATCCCAAAACTCACGGTAAAACAAAACGGGAAACCCGACAGGGCTCGGAGCCCCATCCACATTCAACCCCCAAACTGCCCGCCTCACCTCCTCCTCGGAGAAATCAACCATCAACAATTCTGCGTGCCCGGCACTCAGCGACTCCACACCCAACCCCAGCCACCCCCAACCGTCCCCTTCCTCCTGCCCCCTACGCAAAGCCTCCACGAAGTATTACCACAAAGCGCCCCCCCCCCCCCCACAATCTGCCTCTCCCAGACACTCTGACCCCACCAACCTCGATCTCATGCAAGAAGTTCCTTCACCTCCGATCGGAAGCCATCGAATGGAAGAACCTCATGTTCGCATTCCCTCCTTCAACCATTTCTGTCTCGACCTCTGCTGCCACTCAACCTCTTCCTTTCTGTCCTACAGCATCAACTCCTCCAACAATGCCATCCTCTCTGCAAACTCTTCCTGATTCAAAACCCTCTCGTCATCGACGCTATCCAACCTCAACACCCCTGCCTCTGCTTCACCTCGTCTTACCCTATGTCGAGCCCTAACCTCCCTGCCATATGACATCAGCACAGATCTTAGGGACTTCAATTTATCAGCTAACCGGTAGACCGTCGAGCCCACCGGATCACAACCTCTCCAATGGGCGACCACCATCTCCCGAAATCCAGCCTCCAGCAACCAGCTCTTCTCAAAATGGAACATAAACCTAGCTCGCCGCTCCTCGCCGTATGACCAAAGGATCGGAGTATGATCAGAGTACATCCATGGCAAGGCCCACGTCCGGGCAAGAGGAAACGCCTCCCCCGCCTCCGCGGACAACAAAAAGCGGTCAAGTCTGGAACGCGATCTCGCATTCCTCCATGTGTACGCACAGCCGATAGCGTCGACAACAGACAAGCCCAACGAGTTGACCACCCCTCTGAAGGCCTCCGAACCTGAATCCCTCCCGCCGGCCATATGCGGCATGTCCTCCGGAATCAATGTAACATTCATGTCTCCACGAATGATCTAAATCCCATTCTCAATTTACGTGCCAATAGCTTCTAGTTCTGTCACCAAGGAGCCACCATCTCGCCAATTCAGGCCATAGGTATTTTGTGACCCAAAAGGAGATGCCATCATCCTTCCTTCTCAAATTCACCGTCAAGCAGAACGACGACTTCGAGACCCCCAACAAGTCAAACCTATCTGACAACCATCCAGCTCCTTGGGCGTCCACCTCCGCCAGCTCAAAACGAACTCCACCTCTCAGGTCCCGCCTGATCGTGTCATCACAAGCAGGCAGCTTCGACTCCTGGACCAAGAATATATCAGCACCAGCCTCATTCAGCAAGTTTCTCACCCCAAGTCGCTTGTCGGGTCGGTCCAACCCCTTGACATTCAAAGATAGAATCTTCATTAAATTAACCCCTGGATAAACTTCCTTGGAGGTATCACTCCCAGACTCCGAGCGATGCTACAGTCGAGCACGGCAAACCGATTCTGCCGCTGCAATGAGCTATCGGATTCCAAAGATGCATCGGAGGAAGATTCCGCCTGTACCAACGGGGCTCGCAGCACTGCCCTCTTCTTATTCCTTATCGATTTGAGAGACCTTCCCCGCACGTAAGCAGCGCCGAACCTGGGGTCCCCCTCCACTCCTCTACCACGCACGTCTCCCCCACACCAGCCCCGCAGGTCACCGTCGCTTCCATGAGAAGACCACTCCCCAAGACGCCCGCGACAAAGAGCCAAGCTGCTCGAGCTCACTCCGCACCTGAGACGCCCGCTGGTCGATGACTTCCAGCCAAACCTCCGCCTCTTCCACAGAAGCGCCCCGGAGCCCTAGTCGAATCATCGACCAGAAAACCAACAATCGGACCTGGAAGCACAAGATCCGCCTTGGAGGGCTCGCGGCCCGCCCGAGAACCAGGCCCTTCGCTTTGCACCAAAAGACGAACCGGCTCCGGACAACCAAGCGGGTCGGGTCTCGCTGACCCTCGACCCATCTCGAAGCGGAGCCAAAACGACCCCTCACGTGCCCCGGGAGGAGGACAGACGCAAGCCTCAGAAAGTCCGTCGCGGATATGGTCCCCAACCGAATCCCCTCTCTTGGACGATGCGCCACCGTTGGACTTCAAGCCAAATTCGAGTTCGAGCGTAGGACCGGGACACCAACCACACCTGTTGCCGTCGCCGCCTTCCCCTCTAACCGCCGCTGACCATCGCACACGCATCAACCAACTCCACTAGCATACGACTCCCCTGGAAGAACACCTCCCACCACCCCAGATCCTCCGACCCAAACCGTTGAACCCACAGGATGACGTCCACAGATTGACCCGGCTGACACCCATCACTCTCCACCGCAAGCACCATTGTGATACCTTGCAGCACCCATCACTCTCCGCCGCAAGCACCACTGTGATACCTTGCGACACCTCCGAACAGGAACACAGGCTCCTCGCATTGAAAGGCAGGCCCCTCACCCTGACCCTTCCCAGAGGCGCAGGCCTCAATGTCCCGTCGTTCGCCCTCAAACAGCGCCACTGCATCAACATCGAACCGTCCCTCGACCCATGAAGCAGGGCTGCCGCTTCAGAGGCGGTAAGGCCCCGCGCCAGCAACGCCAGGGGGCACCTGAGCAATATCCCCTGCAAATCACGCATCGGAGACCAACCCGACGTCAGAGGAGGCTAAGAAGAGCGCCTCCGCCTCACCACCCTCTCCGACAAGCATCGAGCTCCCATTCACCCTTAAAGGGCAATGCCTGCTGGTGTCCGCGAAACGCCTACAGCAGAAGCACCGGAGAGGTTCACGACACTAGCGCCTAGTGGTCGAGGCCTCCGCAACGGTAGCACCCACGACCGAATGGATTAACCGACTCTGACCTCTGAGCTCAGACAGCACCACACGACGACGTTGCTTCCGAGGACTCACCATCAACCATCCATCGCCCTCGACGACGCCCTTTACATCGCACCGCTCCATCAATGACCTTTTTGACGTTAAGCCACATCAAAACATTGTGGTGAAATGAGGGTCGGTGTACCACGTCATGAGACAAAGGGTCTGTTTGTGTGCTGGGTTGGGTTGGGGTAACCATGTGAATAGTAAACTGTGAGGAGTGTTGGAAGGAGGGGTACACCGGTGTACCTCAACCCAACCCTGCAACCAAACGAACCCTAAAGTTTCACACAACTTCAATTAGATATTGAAGAAACAATACAAATACTATAAGCTATTCATTATTCACCATCGTAACTGATGAGAATAGACTGGTTGAGTCAGTTGAGTTATTGGATCTCATCAAGATCTAATTAAGTTATACCGGACTTTTTGTCCCCCTCCCGCCCCCCCCCTCCACCACCACATCATCTAGCAGTGGGATTTGGGTGTTGGTGGAGATATATAAGAAAAACTCCACACCTCTTGTATCTTTTGAGAAGATTGGCAGTGCAGAGGGATCATCACGATTGTCTTGAACCATAATATCTTGTATTGCATTTGATGTGCTATATGATTTTGGTGAAATGGGTGCTAGCATTCCATAGGCGTCTAGATAGACATCAAATATAATGATGAAATGAATGTTTCCATGCCATGAAATTCAAGTTCAAAAGAAATTTGATGGATCATGTTGACGAAACAATATAAAATTGACAAGACACCACCCTCCATGCTAACCAATGGATCCCACAGGAAACTTGTCAGAGAGGAATCTCCATCCGAATTGCAAAGTCATACAAAATTACAAAGTGACGAAAAGGAAACCTCATCAAAATTTTGAAGTCTCATCATATACGAATTAATGCAGTACAGAAAGCTATTTCTATAGCTGAAGGGACCAGTAGAAGTTTACTAGTACTATAATGAAGAAGTCATGTTTTCTGTTATTATACCAAGTCCAGAAATGAGTCTTTTCTACCATATGTGTGGTCAAGATGGATTCTTTGCTTCCAGTTCTATCCTGGGAAGAAAGCATTTTTCAGACGTGATATAAAAGTCTGTTTCAGAAAAATAACAGTAATGAGACTTCCCAATCTAGCATTTTTCAGGCATGATATAAAAGTCTGTTTCAGAAAAATAACAGTAATGAGACTTCCCAATCTAGCATTTTTCAGGCATGATATAAAAGTCTGTTTCAGAAAAATAACAGTAATGAGACTTCCCAATCCTATTATATACATCATTTATCTTCTTATTCAGTTTTGATCCCAAACATGTCTTCAAGGCCTAAAAGCTACAGCCTTAAGATACGAACTGTGAGGGGGCTAAAAGTGATCACGAAGTGGATAATATGTATCACAAGGTTGAAAGAAAGCATTTATCTCTCCAAAGACAAAAACCGATTTTTTTGACAAGAAAATATTCTGAGCTAAACTTACCAAATTTATTAGATGGTCGATGGGTTGTCCAACAGGTGAAATTTTATCAGGATTGACAATAAACAGTTGAGGGCTGTCTGTGCTTGTAGACTCTTCCGTTATAGGAGGATCTGACTTTCTAGTCATAGATGCAGATAGAGATTGGTGTTGAATTGGCCGCTGGGTGCAATACTTTAATCTTCTGAAAGAGAACATCGGTAGTGGTTTTGGGTTAGCAGATTGTGAAGGATTTACAACGCTAAAATGAGATGCCATCACTTGCTGAACAAATTGAGCAGGTGATAGTTACGATGTTTCATGGCTTGTAAAATATGGGCCCCCAAACATCAATTCTTATGGAAACAAGATTGTGCGTTTACCTAGAAAATAATCGGATTGAGGTTTTCCTGGTTTCATATCAGAATTCTTAGGTTTTTCTATTTGACAATGCTTTTCAATTCAATGTGGTTTAGATTGTGAAGTCTGCTGTGGTAGCACCTGCTCTTGCATGAGTATTTGTGATTGCTCTTACGGTTGTTGATTTAAAGTTTGTATATTTCGATGCTGCTGAATTGGCTGAGGTTGGATATTACACTGTTGCTATGTATGCACATTCTTCTGTACCAGCAATTGCTTCTTCTTCTTCAACTGCTGCTTATTTTGTCGATGTACATTGCCACATTTTGTTGAACAGGTTTCTGATTAAATTGCAACACATTCCCATTACTGACTAGTGAAATAATAGCAGTATGATGGTTTGTAAGTATGAGAACCCCATGCAATTCCATGCCTAATAGTGGTAGACAACCAAAAGAACCTTTGCAAGAAAGGATTTGGTTTTGAGACAACATTATATAAGGTGGCCAGGGAATCACCACATGATGTGGGACTGAATAATGTTGCATGGACGGTGGATGTAGATGCAGTGGTGGTTTTTTTCCATTCACTGATGAAGATGTTTTTTGAGAGAAAACAGGGTGGTATCCCGAATTAGGACCCACCGCAATGTATTAATGAGAAGATATTAGATTACATGGGTTCAAGCCGCATACAAAACCTTACAATGCTCCAAAATATTCTCAAAATAAAAATTCTGATCAGGAAATACACGTATGTGCCATCAATCAATACACGATATTAGGGGCAGATAGCACATCTCAATGGCAATGAAGGTAAGAACTCATGGGAAGACGTCAAATTTTGACAGGATTGGTTGCAGTGAGATCAGCAGTGGATGAATGGCAATGAGTTTCGGTTATTTTTATTTGGACGGAGAAGTGACGGAAGTTGGCGATAATATTTGTTAACATAGAAGGTGGTGTCTTGATTTCAGTACGTGCTGTTCGAACGAATTGAGTGACTCTTGTGCTCAAAACAACCAGCGGAGGTTGCGTACACCAGCGATTGCACGGACCAACTCTCACAGGCATGGAGGGACGAGGGTGAACTGTGCGAGGGGCTATGCACGTTCTATAAGAAAAACCTCCAGCACGAGGGGAAAAGCAACTCGATCACCCCGCATTAGGGAGCATTCTCTCGACCCAAACCCATCTCCCTCTTTCATTCTCCCTTAAGAAGAAGCAACCAGAAATGTACAACATATCTTCGTATATATGTAAATAAAAAGGAAAACATAAATCGTAGCACCTCAAACATAGTACCACATCTAGTAATCATAAGAGTGGTGGTTAATAAGTAGTTACTACTAGTCAATTTGAGCTTAAGCATTTTGGGTAGTGATTGATGGCTTCAATTGGGCCCAAGCCCAACAAGTTGTATGAGCCAATAGTTCCGTGATAACGGACCAAGCTTAGCATCCGAGACTTTACATATGGTATCAGAGCAGACTCTCTCTAATAGCGGAAAGGGTTGCCCAAGATGTGGAGCCACCCCTCCCATAGTGCTAGGAGGAAAGGGCTACCCAGCAGATGAAGCCGACACTATTACTTGGAATAGGTCATGGGCTATTGCGCAACGAGGAAGTTGTGAAAATAAGTGGAGACGATTGTAGCACATCAAGCATAATACCGCATCTAATAATCACAAGAGTTGTGGTGGCTTATAAAAAGTAGGGGCTCCTACTAGAAAATCTAAGCATAAGCATTTTGGGTTGTGGTCAAGGACTCCAGTTGGGCCCAATCCCAACAGGTTGTCTAGGCCACTAATCCTTGATAATAGATCGACCTTAAGGCTTGGGACATTACAAATGGTATCAGAACATATTCCCTCTAATATAGAAAAGGGATGCCCAAGGGGTGGAACCACCCCTACCATAGTGTTAGGAGAAAAGTGCTACCCAGCAGGTGAAGCCGTTACTATTATTAGGAATGTGTCATGGGTCATTGCACAAAGAGGATGTTGCAAAAATAAGTAGGGGTGATTGTAACATCTCAAACATTGTACTACATCTAGTAATCACAAGAGTGGTGGTAGCTACTACGAGAAAACATGGGCTTAAGCATTTTTGGACAATGGTTGAGGGATACAGTTGAACCCAAGCCCAAAAAGTTTTCAAAGCTTGGGTGTCCAAAGCTCGGGTGCAACCATGAGATCCCAAACAGGAATCACTAAAAATATGCAATTATTATAAATTATTACAAAAATCAAATTGTGTAGAAATAAAACATAAGGACTCTACACTCTCTCACGACTCGACCCGATCTAAATTTTTAATGTATCATGTCAGTTAGTTCAACCCACCCACGAAGAACCGGGCTCCACTGCACCTGTCTGAAAAGTCGATCTAGATGTGTCGGGTCCCTCACACAAAAAAATAATATGATGGTCAGAGATATGACTCAAATAAAATTAAGAAATAAATAAATAACTAAAATGCAGGAAATTAAAGAAGAAATAATTACAAGAAAACCTAGAGGTCGGACTACCCGAGGGTGGAAACATAATTTCTAAATTGTTTAAAAGTCAAAATAAGCCTTGCCTCCCTGGCAACGCTGCCAAACCCAGAATTTACCCTCTACTAGTTATGTGAAATTAACATGATGTTCGTTGTAGGCAAGAAAATTGGATTAATAAAAAACAACCATTTAATTAATATCTTCAATATAATGCAAGCAGTCAAATTTATTTTACTTAGATAAGCCTGAGGTAGAACTCAAGGAATCCATTCTCTCCTTAGGTCAATTTTCATATTACCTAGATGCTAGGTTTTTGAGGAGAATCTTTTGGCAATTTTTTATACATGTATTAATAATGTGCAAATGCAGAATGTCAATTATAAAGGTTAAATGATCCAAAAATGAAAATTCCAATTTAATTAGCAAATGATCTCAAAAATTCAGGTGGCTATTTTTCTTAATTACTTATGTCATGTTGAATCCATAACATATATTTTTGTATTTTTCTGATGTAAAATGCATGCATGAAAAATGGACTAGTTTGAAAGGGTTTTTTATAATTTTTTTGTGCAAAGTATATGCAAAAATTATGAAGATTTGTCAATAAGTTAATTATGATGTAATTAACTGAAAATGAATTTTTGGAATTTTCTGATGCAAAATGAATTTTCTAGAAATAAAATAATGCAGATTGTGTGATTTTCAATAAATTAATTTTAATAAAAAGTAAGCTTAAATATTTTTGAGAAATAAAATAATCCTAGATAAGTAAAATCAAGATGTATTGAGGAAAAATTATAAATCCTAAAATTATTGATTAAAAATTAATTATATTAATCACAAGATAACTTATTTTAAGATGCATGCATGAAATTTTGGGCACAAGTTAGAGAACAATTATTGTTACCTAATGTGAAATTTCAAGATATTTTGCAGTAGTTGTTACTTTATTATGAATTAGTTACTCACAATTGGGAAAATATGTAATTAATCACCAATTCAATTTTAATAAATCAAATACAACTCATTAAAATGCCATTAAATATCCACATAATAGAGAATTAATTTGTCTATAACATGCCATTTTTATAACAAAAATATGAAGAAAAAATGATACTAAAAAAAGTACAAATGCAATGTCCTACGTACAATATAGGAAATGAAATAACTAAAGAACAATTGCTGACATGGACTACAAAGGGAATTACCAAGACCCGAGGGTTTTTTTGCAAAATATTTGCCCATTAAAAACTAAAGAACAATTGTGTTGCACATGCGGACTCGTCGACGGGGCCCTCAATGGAATTAGTTGGAAGCTTTGGGCCTTGGGCATATTTTTTTATGCACCAACATATGGGGTATGTGAGGGAGTGAGCTTCATGGCAGCTTTGGATAGGGACAGTGGCTCAGGTAGCAGAGGTGCCACGTGGCTGTGGCACGGTGCTTCAAGTACATTAGAGGTTGGTGGATCAATGGAGTGTTGTGGCCCATGTGCGAGGCGGGTTGGTGGAACAGTGGTTATGGCTCGATGGCACGGTCTAAAGCTAGGCGGAGATGGTACGAAGGTCGAGAATGGGGTAGTGGAGCATATAACGATAAAGAAAGAAGAAGAAATAGAAGTGTAGAGGAAAGAAAGAAGAAGGAGGAGGACGAGGAGGAGGAGGAGAAGAAAATTACCTGCAGTGGGTTGGATCGCCTAGGGAAGAAGATGCTCGGAGGAGGCTCTCTATCTCTCTATTTTATCGTTACCTCTATCTTATCAATGATGGATTGGAGAAGCTTGGTGAGGTCAAAAACTTACAGCGACAGAGGTGTTGTTCTATACCGGATCACGCCTGAGAATGGGGTGAGGTTGTCGTTGCTCGACCTCGACTCTCATCCAGTGTAACCAGAGGGACGACGAGGCCGGACCTTTTAGCTCTGCTAATGGTGGATAATAAAAAAAAGGGAGAAGAAGAGAATAAGGATGATGTTGGAGTTAGGAAAGAAGTGGGTGGGAGTTTGAAGAAGTAGTGGAAGAGGTAGGGAAGAAAGGAAGTTAGTGGGGGGGAATGAAAAAAAATGAAAATAAAAAGTAGGCTACTAAAATAAAATAAAGAGAAAATAAAAATAAATAGAAAATTACAAAAGTGTCAATATGGAAAATGTAGATCTAGATGAGATCTACATTTTTCATGTAGACCTTAAAATCAAAACACAAAAATATGAAATATGTACACAAAAAGATACTTTTTATTGCATTTCAAATAATTAAAACACAAAATTACAGTTTTTCTAATTTTGTTATATTTTTAATAAAATATATTTACAAAAAATAAAAATAAAATACCAAAAATAAAATAAAACACACACATATTTTTTTAGGATTTTTGATAATAAGAAAAATCAAAAGAAAAAAGGAGGAAAGATAAATATTTACACTATAGACAAGTCACTTTACATTATTTTCAATGATAAAATAATTTATTTTGATTTTTATAGTTATGTACTTTATTATAATATACAATAAAGAAATTAATAGAAGAATAAAGAAATCAAAATAGATTAAATTTGTACAAAAAAAGATCAATATTTAGTACATATATATATATATAGTATTGAACTAGATCCCAAACTAAAATTTTGCAAACAAGCTCCGATTTTAATGAAATCACTTTCATTGGATAGATATTCTAACATGAACTTTAAAAGTGAGTTTGGTGAATTTGAAGTTCATACGGAGCAAGAATTCAATTGAGAATTTAGACTTCACAGCTTCTTCTGTTCTGGATCTAAAAGTATTTATTCTAGGTAAGAATTCTTTTGTATTTTCATATTTTAATATACATTTTTATATACAAGATAAAAGAAGAATTAAGTCGAAAAGAATTAGTTTGAAATTATAAAAAAAGGAAGTTTGGTTATTAACAGGGGATTATTTACAAATGATATCCTATACTTTATTTTTTTTATTTTTATTTTTATTTTGAATTATTTTGTTGACTTATTTGCAAGATAAATGTAAAATATCAATAAATTTTTATTAAAAATAGTATTTTATTAATTTGTATGGACATTTATTTGATGTTTGTTCAGAGATTTGAGATAAGATTAATATATTAAGATGACGAATCACACATTCATCAAGAATATTTATCCAATGAGCTATGTGTCATTAGAGTTATGATAAGCACCTTATTTCCATCATCCTATTGTCATGTTATGGTGATTGTCATCAACCATCTTACCTTTTTTAAAAGTGTGTCGATTTTAGAAGGAAGAAAACACGATGGAATGATTCCTTTGCTAATATATTCCAAATATAATATTTCCTAAAAATAGGGAGGTGGTTTTGAATGAGGAAAGAATTCAAATCAATTCAATCAATGGGAAAGAACTCACATCATGAAGCACCTCTTTCTTCCCCTTGCCCTCTCGCATCACGTCCATCCACCAAAACTTGAACGACGAATGCTCATGTTGTGGCAATTTCATCGATAAGGTAATGGGTTACTCCTACAACATGTCCTTACACAAGGGTTAGGTTAAGTAGCTGAAGTATCTAATATTACCCTGGTTAATTCTCGCGAATAATAATGTGTCGTATTTGTTGTTGTAGTCGAGTAATAAGGATCAATCAACAAACAACCACTTAACTCATTAATTCAATTCTAATTCGATTAGTTTTTGTTTATTTATCCTAGGAAAGCCCCAAAGTTGAACTTAAGGACACAAAGGAACAACCTAGGTTTAATGTCTATGCGGTTTTTGAGGCAGACCTTTTTTATATTTTTAATGTATTTTTTGAATGCAAATGCAAATGCAGACCAATTTTAAGGATGAGAAAATTATTGTCAATTAAATGATGTTCACAAATCACAAAACTAGACCAAGATGTTAAAAATGATGTAACGAATGCACTGTAATTTTTTTTTGAAATTTTCTGATGCAATATAAATATTTATTGAATTAAATTGTGCAAATAGTGGGAATCGCAATAACTAATTATAATAAATACTAAACCTACTTATTTTCAAGAAATAAAATTACACAAGATATATCATTAGGTGATCTATCTCAAAAAAATCCTAAATCTTAAAAATATGAAGTTTAAGACTTATTAAAAATTAATTATTGTAATTCACAAAATGATTTTTATAGAATGAAGTTTGCATGAAAATGTAATTCTTTTTTGGCACAATTTAAAAAATAATTGATTCTACTATTCCTAAATTTTTGGCAATTTTCTGAATATAGGTTATTTAATATGATTTTCAGAGCATAAAATGGGAAAAATATGTAATTTTCCATAGAAATAATTATCAATACTTAGCCATAGAGCATAAAAATGTAACAAGTATGCCATAATGTAAAGAATTAATAGAAGAACATAATGTCAATTTTTACATAATAAATAGATGCAAAAATAATGGTCAACTTATAGACTAAATTCAGGGCTATAAATGCAATACATAATTTAATTAAACTAACAATGGTTCACAAGGGAACATATGCGATTATCGAGACTGAGGGGTCATTCTCTAAAATTTCCAAGGAGGACGTGCGTAGCACGTGCCCTTAGTGGTAGGGATTTCTGGTGTAATAGATGGAATCTCTAGGGGATTCCTCGCCGAAGTTCCCGCAATGCACATACCGTGCACGTGGGCAGGAACCTCGGGCTATGTACCCTGCTGGGAGGCGGAGGAGGCGGAGGCCAGTGATCGACCTGTATAGAGGCGATGTATGGCATGACTATTGGTTGACCAGGCTTCAACCTAGAAGAGGCAGGCGGAATTGGTAAAGAGTCTGAGAATGCGGTCACGAGTGATGATGAACGGCCTCAACGTGGCAGAGGAAACTTTAAGAGGGGTCTATCGTTGGAGATGATGAGGAGGGGATGCGACTGGTGTCATTGTTTGTGAAGCATGTCGCAAAGGCTGGGCATGCGAGATGGAGGTGATAATAGTGGAGGGACGGAAGAGGAACGCAGGTGGGCTCAAGACAAATAGGCGAGTGTTGCTCGACGGTTTTCAAACACCAAAGCAAGAAGAGCAGCTCTGAGTGGAGGCTACAATAGTGGGTATACCCACTGGACCTCGCCGAGGTAGGGGGAAGGTCAGGCTATCACCATTGGGCCTCCTCGGCGTTAGGATTTTGATGACGAATGCCCTCAATAGAAGGAGGCAACATGCTTTAAGAGGAGAAATGGTGGTGATGAAGCTTCTATCTGAACGGGAAGGCAGTCGGTGAGACAAGATTCGATTGGGAGCTCGGGGGATCTGACGAGAGTGGAGAAGATCGTGGATTGATTGGAAGGATATACGAGAAGGGAGGCATCGTGAAATCAAGGTTGTGTGTAATGGAGATCTAACGAGGGGTGATCAAAAACACGACGGAGAAAATCAAGGGGAGGTGGCACGACTAATTTGGGAAAGTGGGGGAGGAAGACGACGGGAGGAGGAGAAGCTCCTCGGCCATTTGATCGGCCGAGATCGGTTGGTCGAGGCATTGCGACATGGCACCTATTTTTATTATATTTATTATTTTTTAAAAAATTTATATGAAACATAAATGCGAAAAATGAGTAACACGTGGTGGCTCCAGGTGCTACCACATGTCACTCCCAGAAAATCACAATAAAAAAGAAGAGAAAAAATCTAAAATAGCAAACAACCTCGGATCGAAAATTTTCTTTATGAAATTTGCTTGTCTCAATGAGATCAACAATTTTCATGAACAAACCAAAATCAAAATGGGTCATTTGCATAAAGTGGTATTTTTGGTGGTTTTCTATATACATAGAAAATCGTCGTTTTAGGGTTTTGCAATTTCTTTGTGTTTTGTAAATAAGATAAAAAACGAAAAATAGTATAAAATCAAGAACAAATATTTACACATTACTTTATTTTTTTATGTTTATTTATTAAGAAAATGTAGAAATAAAATAAAGTATGATAAAGACGATGTTTGTATCTATTGTTAGTGAACACTCAAACTCAGTCAGTTTCTTTGATTTCGGTCTTATTTTAGAATTAGATGTTTGCACATTTTAATAAAACTTCTGTCAAAGAAAATAAATGAAAAATAAAAGAGTTATCTATGTACATAAAATAATAGGTCAAATCAGATAAAATACACAACGTACAAAAGAGGCCCAAAATCCAACTTTCACATATGAGCTCTGATTCAATTGAACTTGGTCTTATGTTGAAGGTAATTGAATGTACATTAGTTTAAAAGTGAGTAGGATTAAATCAAACACTAATTGAGGAAGATATCGATGTTTTAGTCTGGAAATTCTGAAATTAGGGTTTTAGTTTGTGAGCCACTTATTTAAGTTAGTGATTTTTGTGTATTTTTTAGTTATTCTTGTTAGTGATATGTACATAATAAAGGTTGTTTAAAATGATTTGGAGTTAGCATGAATTAATTAAAAATCGGAGAAGTTATTTTATTTACAGGTCAATTGTGCTTAAATTTCTTAGCTTCTTATTTTATGCAATGATGAATGATAAAATGTGATTGTTATTTACATATGCATGAATGTTAATAATGTAATATAGGTGATGAAATGCCAATGAATTTTGGGGATATGATCTTAATTAATCTCTTTTAGAGTGATGAATCATAAATTCATTAACTCCCTATACTTAAACTATGCTCGTCCCCGAGCATCTGGAGAATGAATGATTTAGTCGGATTAATCCCTGACTGTGCATGTCGTATACAAGACTCGATTAGTTGAGGGACTCTCGATTTTAGTGATCCCAAAATTCCAAGTTGAACCAAGCGTTAGTCAAAAGGTATCCAACTTCTATATCTCTAAGACTCTTTGTTTACATATATAGTAGTGGTATGACTTTTAGTGTGGATTGTTGTCACAAGAGTGGAGTCGAAACGTCACCCAAGGTTCCAGTCCAAGAGACTCTCTTTAGGACTCAACCCTAAACACATAGGGAATAAATCAGTTCTTGCAAATACTCCACCATCTAATTAGTTGTCCGACTTAAAAGTGTAGATGGAAGGCCGGTTGATGGAGGGCATAGGATTGTGTAATTTTTTCCGTCCCTTACATTGGAACAAAGATCCCCTTGAGTTCTTTATTAATTGAACGCATGTGTTTTAGGTTGTTAACCAGTGTATCCGTCAAGAGAGTTGGAGTCATATACACTTGTTTTTTTGGGAGTACGCTGGGTTGTGTCTCTTTTGAGTACCTATCATACCTTTTACACCAAGACTTGTATCACTATACGATGCAGATCCCTTTTTTGGTGCTATCCCAACTCCTTATCCTAATAGCTTTGATCCAAGTGGACATTTAGAAATGGTTGGGAGCTCTCGCCTTTTATGGTAGCTCATTGAAATTGTATTTGTAGTGAGAGAGATTCTCTTTGTATTTGAATGAGAGAACTTCTCTCGAAATTTATTTCATTGATGGTTGGCTAGCTCCACTACTTCTACCAAGTTAGCACAAACTAATCAACAATTAATTAAGTTTCATCACACCCTGGCACATAGGTTTTATATCAAGAGATTAGTACAAGAACCTTTTCTTATACTAGCAAGTGCTAACACTCGGGTTTCATGAAGTCGTCATTGATTTTATCACATCCTCTAGAATCATAAAACTAGGTCCAAACTTAAATCCATCATCCCAGTTCCTCAAGTGAAATCCTAATTCATCTCATCGTAACTGCAGTCATACAAGTGAGGTGATGATCATATTCTTTGATGTAGAGACTAAGCAAGTGATATAGCACATACATCTTTCAAACTAGGGAAGTGTGAATAATTAAGTCATAGACCCTAAGGACTAAGGCTGGTTAACTCTAAATCTTAGAACCTTATAAACCAAGTGTCCTTGAACTTCACAAGTCTCGTGTGAAAGTGTTAAGTGTCAGGGATACATCCAACTAAAGAATGCATGGATGAAATGTTGAATGAAATGCAAGTGCAAAATGTTTTTTTAACTTTTTTGAGAGATTTTTTTTTAAAATGCAAAAATGAATAAGAAATCATTTTTCAAAACTTTGGTTGGACACATACAATGTTAGTTGCGAAACATTTTTTTTCAAAATTTATTTTTTTTCAGATTTCACAACTTAGTTACCACCTCATAAATAAGAATATAAACTTACGTGAAAGTACGAGCTATGGTAAATTATATATATCATATATACACACACCTTTATACTTAGCGAGGGCTATGTCCTCATAGAACAAGAAGCGTAGAGAAGACATAGATCAGACTAAGCGTAAGAGAGTGAAAAAGAAAATTAGAAGTTGGCTCGACTCTATATTTAGGTTGTGGAAAGTCTAAGTATAGAAAAAGAGCAAAAATGAGGCGGTCGATAGAAGAAGTGGATGAGGAGAGTATATGCAGGCGGGCATCAGTCCCCCACCCTATACTTAGGCCTGGCCTAAGTAGTGGAAGAAGATATACAGTGGAACTGATGGGGTCGGGAGGGGGCTGATGATTAAGGAGGTTTTTGTCCAATCTTTTTATCAGCATGTGGTGGGAGGTCATAATGATAGGAGGAATATATAGAAATTGATTCCCAACCATTGTCGGAGTTATCCTCAAAACAATAGTATTTGAGGGTGTATTAATGGGAAGAATATGAAGCAAATGAAGCCGATGATTCCCAACCATCATCCGAGTTATCCTCATAAGAATAGTACCGTAAGGTAGGGGAACTCCACACATTATTATTTTTAGCTGCTTTCTCAAAATGTGCTCAGTCTTTTTGTCAATCGACTCATCCTCGGATTATGAATATTCTGAAACACCAGTCTCAGTCTAGTTATGAAATTATTGCGGTAAATCTAATGGGACCAAGGGGGTAAGATCTAGAGGAATAGTAGTGAGGAGCAGGAGTCATACAACGAGGATCGATATTTGGCTGCTTGCTTAGATAGGGATTCAAAGCTGTCGAATTGATCTTACTCATAAAGATCACCTTATCTAGACCTGATGAGGAATCAACAGAAGATTCCTTTTCAGGTATGTCAAAGGATACTTTCTTAGTCGGTTTTCTAGAACCTGAAGCAATAAGAAGAGGAGGAGATTGATATGGTTTGAAGTGTTCGGGGGTACACCCTGAGGAATTGGTACTCTTCTTCTTCTTCTTACCAGATAACCAATTAGATGAAGGAGCGACCGATTTAATAGGAATGGTAAATTTAGTCCTTGTCGTCTGTGAAGGTTCTAGGGGTGAGTTGTTGAAAACCCGGTCTTCATCAGATGAATAATCATAGTTATATTCCTCCCTAGTCAGTGGACGTCTTGCGTATGTGTTCTTAATTGGCTTGGTGTTGGTGCGTTCCTATGTTGGATCATTAAACAGGTCATGGCGTTCAGACGAGATCTCGTTTGACTTGGGGTTAGCATGTGATTATGTCCTCCTTAGAATCATTGTATATATGGTTAAATTCCTACATTAGGTATTCATCTATAGGATTCATCACGATAGTGGTTGAGCTCCAAACAGCATGAAACGGGAGTGTGGGTTGAGTCTCTGATCTAGTAATGGTCGACTCAATAGTTATTATCTCATGTGCAATAGCAGGGTAGGGCTCTTCTACTGCTTGCATTACAGTTATAGATAGCTTTGTGGGTTGCCTTAGTATATTTTGTTTCCTTAAAGACTGTACGAGATTGAAGTGCTTCTAATGGGATAAAATTGATTTCTCGAGTCTCACACTCTATAGTTGCCTTAGCTTAGGCTAAGATCGACTTTCGGAGAATGATTGGAGATTGGGTTAACTCTCCTTAATGCTCAATGTCAATGATCATGAAGTCCACCTTAAGCGGAGTACCTTGGAATGTAATGATGACCGAAATGGTTCCTCTCGATCGTTTTATAGATCGATCAGCCAGCTGAACGATCTCTCTTGATTTCCTTATAGGTCCGAGTTTGAGCTTGTCAAACACAAAGGTCGGGAGGATATTGATTGGTGGGTCGTCATTGATTCTGGTACGGGTGAATGTGGTGTCTTTGATTTCATAGTCAAATCAAGGCAACTGCTTCACTCTACGGCTCTTGGTCTTTCTTCTCACCACCAAGGATGTCGCCATTGACAATGTGTCTTTCATTCCTTATTCTCTTCCTGCCCGACTTTTTCGGCATCAATTTATTCATTACAAAACTTTGAAGGTTGGGGAAGTGTTCAATGGATTCTATTGGGAGAATTTCAAAATTCAATCTTTTGTCCAGTGCTTCCCTCAGAGCAGGATCCAAATTCTTAAAATCCTCTCCACTTTCAATTTTTATGGTTTTTTCTGGTTTTTCATTTTTTTAGTATTTCCGATGTGGTGTGTAGATGTGATGCTTTTAGAGTCATTCCTAAGGGAGTAGTATGTAGAAGTGTTGTCGTCAGAGTCATCCCTAGGATGTACAAAGTTTGTGCGATTCCTAGTATCCTCTAGGCTTTCAAATTGAGGTCCAACCATTTCATCTTCCATTTTCCTATATGATCTAGGAGAAGATCCTCTCCGAATATCTAGTGTATGTGTTGACTTATTATCCTATGAAAAATTCTCCTGAAAAATCAATGGAGCCTGCTCAGTTGGTGAGAACCTATAGGTAGCATACTCAACATATTATGATTCAAGCATGTATTGTTGGGTTGAGTAGAGCCTATTTCCATGACAGTTGATTAGTTCCTCATATGGTGAATTTTTCATACAGGGTGCATCTGTGTCAATATCATTAGTCCATTCTATTGTATGAGTGTTATGTCTGAAGGTGGGATGTCACGGTTAATCCAATATGGAAGATCATCAGGTGCGGGCCAATCCACTTGGCTTGTTAAGGTTTCCATATTATTCCCGAAGGTCAAGTAAGAATGGGGATTTGTGAAGTCTTGACCTATTCCAACGATATTATGAGGAGAGAAAGAAGTCGGTTGGAATTGGTGTCTCGGTTGGTCATCAGTCGTAAAAGTGGTTTGATTTTCATGATCAGAATATAAAGGATTGTATCTGTTGGTGAAGTCCATTGGATTTTGTGTGTCAGGAGGTGGGAAATATGAAGGAGTGGAGACTTCGGTCAGATTAATGACTTTATGATCAGAATATAAAGGGTTGGCATTCATAGAGTAGATCGGATTCATATGTGGGTGAGAGTCTTCCGCGAATGTTGGAGGATGCCTGGAAGAGGAGGGTTTAGATGATCGAGGTTTGATCAAAAAAATACTATGGTGGGTACTCAGACCAATGTCCCATCATTTTCAAAGGAGATGGATGAGCTGACATAATGTATCTTGATTAAAAGCATGAAAGTACAAATGATACTCACAAGAAGAAACCTAAATTAATAAGGGAGAGTGATGGCATAAGTATGTGGTTTTTGATGATTGATCTCTTAATCTACGCACAATACAAACACAATACAAACTCCAAGTTCACCAACTCACATAGTGAAGGCCGCAAGAGTTCACTAATTATCTTGTCAAATTTTAATTGGTGATAATTCAAATCTTGCATATGTTTAAGTGAGCTGACAGGTGCCAGAAAATTTCCTAAAGATTGGCATGAATTCGCAAGTAGTTGCATCCACTTTAAGATAGTATGGGTGTAAGTACAGATCGTAAAACAACTACCTGTGTTACTTCAGGACAGTGCCAATTGCATTGTCCTTTAACCACCCACTCTACTAAGGGAGACTGTAGTTCCCTCACTAAAAAGTAGCTAGTCGTTTTTAGACTAAGTAGTCTGAATGAAGATTCTGGAGATAGGCTCTATCCTAGTATGCGTCTCTCACACTCTCACCAAGATAAATTAATCCAAGTTAGGGGTTATTCTCCTGCAACAATTCTTGATTTTATGGTCTAATTAAAGTCAACCTTATTTATCAATCTCAAATTTACTTTAGGCGATCACTGAAAAATTAAGTGAGCAAGAATACACGTCTACCATCCAGTCATAAATTCCTTTAGATCTTAAGTGACAAAATAAGAGGGAGAAATCAAGAAAAGCCAATGCACACGAATAACAATGTTATATGCTCATTTAGAAGACTTACAATGATTCCTCGACATCTCCATGTGGGATGAAATACAAGAATTGAAAATTGTTCTGGATGAAATACAAGAATTGAAAATTATTCTATCTGGAATGCAATCCGAGAAAACCACACCTAGCAGAAAGTTCTATTAGCTGGGAGGAATTGAGTTGAATTTTTAACTAAATTGAATGATCTAATGTGAGTCTCAATTAAGTGCAGTGTGGTCCTAGGTTCTATAAGCACAAGCAATAAAATCCTAGAAGCTCTAATAGCCGCAGTGCATGTCTATCTACGAACCACTCAAGTTAGGCCCCACCCTCACTAGAGAGTGAAACATGTTGTGACACACACAAAGAAGAAAGTTCAGGTCTTCTTACACACGTGAGAATCCAACTGGAAACCACTTTAAATGAGCAATTACAGAAATCAAAATTCCTTAGACTAAAATCATATACTATACGCTCTCTTACGATTGGACTATATCTTAGTTCTAATGCAGCTTTTCTAGTTGTTGGTGAAGTTGCGTCGGTTTCGGAAAACTGCTTCACATATGTCAGTACCTCACACAAAAAATAATAGAGAGAGTGTTAGAGAGTGCCACAAAAATTAATAAAAAATAAAAGATAAAAAATAAATGTAGAAAAAGAAATAAATGCTGGAAAATAAAAAATGGAAAGATTACATAGAAGACTTGGGGGTCAGACTACCCCAAGTGTGTAGAAAACCTAACTCTAAATTTTCTAAACAAAAATCTAAGCCATTTACCTCCCCGGCAACGGTGCCATCTGATGTATCTAGTATTATCCTTGTTGATTCTCGTGAATAAAATGTGTCATTTTTGTTGTTGTAGTCAGGTAATAGGGATCAATCAAGAAATAACCACTTAATTAATTAATTCAATTCTAATTTGAGTGATTTTATGTTTATTTAGCCTGGGCAAGGCCTATGATCAAACTCAAGGAGGCAAAAGAACAACCTAGATTTAATGTCTATCAAAGTTTGTGCACGATTTTAGAGGCAGATCTTTTCGGTACTTTTAATGTAATTTTTGAATTATAATGTAAATGTACGCCAATTTTAAGGACGAGTATCCAAAAATCACAAAATTTGGCCAAGATGTTAAAAACGATGTATTGAATGTAATGTATTTTTTTGAGATTTTCTGATACAATATGAATATCTAACGAATTAAATTTGTGCAAACAATGTGAATCACAATAATTAATTATAATAAATATTATATTAAATCTACTTATTTTCAGGAAAAAAATTATCCAAGATATATCACTAGGTGATCTGTCTCAAAAAAATCATAAACCCTTAAATTGTGAAGTTTTAGACTTATTAAAATTTAATTGCTCTAATGTATAAAAAGATTTTTACAGAGCGAAGTACGTATGCAAATGTAATTCTTATTGGGAACAATGTAAATAATAACTAGTTCTACTATTCATGAATTTTCGACAATTTTCTGAGAAGTGGTTAATTTAATTGATTTTCGGAGCACAAAATGGGTAAAATATATAATTTTTCTTTGAAACAATTACTAATAATTAACCACAGAGCATAAAAATGTAACAAGTACTGAATAATGTAAAGAAGTAATTGAAGAACATAATGCCAAATTTTAAATAATAAAAAGATGCAAAAATTAAGTTCAAATAGACTAAATCAGGGTTATAAATGCAATACAAAATTGAATTAAACTAACAAAATGGTGCAAAGGGCACTGATGCGATTACCGAGACCTAAGGGATTATTCTGTAAAATTTTCTAGAAGGATGTGCGCTGCACGTGCCCTTGGTAGCGGTGGTTCCTGGTGCAATAGTTGCACTCTCCAGGGTCTTCCTTACAGAAGTTCCCCCAATGCGTGTGTCACGCATCTAGGCAAGGGCCTCAGGATGTGTGCCCAACCTTAGGGGCGGAAGAGGCGATGGGTCGGTGATCGACCTGGGCGGAGGCAAGGTTGGGCACAACTGCAGGTTGAGAAGGATTCGATCGAGGATAGGAGGACGGAGTTGGTGAAGAGTTTGAGGTCATGATTGCGAGCGATGATGAACGACCTTGATGTGGCGGAGGAAGCCTCAAAAAGGGGGATATCGTCAGAGATGACGAGCAGAGGTAGTTGGTGTCATTGTTGGTGAAGCGTGTCATGAAAGCGGAGTAGGTGAGACAAAGGTGGTAATGGTGGAGGGACGGAGGAGGAGCGCAGGTGGGCTCAAGCCAAAGAGGCGAGCATTTCTTAACGGTGGTCGAACATTGGAGAAGAAGAGAAGCTTTGAGGGGAGGCTTCAATAGTGGGTAATACCCACCAGACCTCGTTGAGGAAGGGGAAGGGTTGAGCTATCACCACTGGTCTTCCTCACTCAAAGGATGTAGAGGGCTTTAATAGGAGAAAAGGAGGTGGCATAGCTTCAGCCCGAACTAGAAGGCGGTCAGTGAGACAAGATTCGATTGGGAGCTCGAGGGATCTGACGAGTGTGGCTATGATTAGGGATTGATTGGGAGGAGATACGGGAAGAGGGGTGTCGTGAAATCGAGGGTGCATGTGACGGAGATATGACAAGGGGTGATTGGAAATGGGACGATGAAAATCAAGGGAGGTAGTGCAGCTGATTTGGGAAAGTAGGGGAGGAAAATGACGAGAGGAGGAGAAGCTCCTCGACCGTCCGATAGGCCGAGATCAGTCGGTCGAGGCGCTGCCACATGGCACCTATATTTCTTATATTTATTAATTTTAAAAAAAATAAATGAAATATAAATGCGAAAAATGAGTGACACGAGCTGCCACATGTCACTCATAGAAAATCACAAAATAAAAAAAGAAAAAAATTGAAAAGAAATAACAAACAACCTGGATCGAAAAAAATTCTTAATGAAAGTTTCTCTTCTCGACAAAATCTACAACTTTCATGAAGAGTCCAAAATCAAAATAGGTCATTTGCAAAAAGTGGTATTTTTGGTGGTTTTCTATATACATAGAAAACCGTCGTTTTGGGGTTTTGTAATTTTTTATTTTTAAATAAGATAAAAATAGAATATTATCATAAAATCAAGAACAAATATTACACATTACTCTAATTTTTTGGATTTTTATTAATTAAGAAAACATAGAAATAAAATAAAGTACAATATACATATTGTTAGTGAACTCTCAAACTCGATCAGTTTCTTTGATTTCATTATTTTATATTTAGAGTTTTACATGTTTTAATAAAACTTTGTCAAAGAGAATAAATGAAAAAGAAATAAAATAAAAAGAGTTAATTATGTACGTAAAATAATAGGTCAAAGTTGGATAAAATACACTATCTACAAAAGAGGCCCAAAACCCACTTTCACATATGAGCTATGATTGACTTGAACTTGTTCTTATTTTGAAGATAGTTGAATGTACATTAGTTCAAAAGTGAGTAGGATTAAATCAAACACTATATGAGGAAGATATCAACGTTTTAGTCCGGAAATTCTGAAATTAGGATTTCAGTTTGTGAGCCACTTATTTAAGTTAGTGATTTTGTGTATTTTTTGTTTATTCTTATTAGTGATATGTACATAATGGAGGTAGTTTAAACTGATTTGGAGTTAACATGAATTAATTAAAAATCGAGGAAGTTATTTTATTTACAGTTCAATTGTGCTTAGATTTCTTGGCATCTTATTTTATGCAATGATGAATGATAAAATGTAATTTTTATTTACATATGCATGAATGTTAATTATGCAATATAGGTGATGAAATGTCAATGAATTTTGGGGATCTGAGCTTAATTAATCTCTTTTAGAGTGATGAATCATAGATTCATTAGTAGTACGAGCAACTTTCAACTTCGACCCTGAAACTAGTAGTTGAAAACCAATTAGATCATGAACTACTTATCATGCATTCCTTGCTTACATGGATGGTGACTAAAAAGAGCCCATGTATAGTGGACGACGAAGATGAGGCTTTTGGAGGTTCCAGAGGACTACATGAGAGAGGAATTGATGCCTAATATCAAGATCTTGATCCACCTTTGTAACATCAAATGTCTACCACCAAAAGACCATCCACATGTTGATGGTCTCACATGATCACATCCAATCATTCCATTAATATGCTCCTTGCAAACAAGAAGATCCAACTTCCCTTTCGGTATTTGTAATGATGTGAAAAACCCCTATATATGTATATAAAGGTATTGCAACCATCCTCATTTGATTGTAGTTTGTAAATCAAAGGATGAATGGTGAATAATTCCCCTTGCAAAGAAGAGAATACAAAGTGGAGTTCTTCTTGTGTAGATCAAGATATGGTGTCATTTAGTGGCCATGACCCCATTAGCCTTTACCTTTTGCACTAAAGCACATTACATGCATATAATGCAAGTGGAAAGCTGGACGGGATACCTACTTCACAAGCCTCTTTTGACCGCTAAATTACATTGACTTCTTGGTGATTATGTTCTGTGAAGATTTTATAACGAAATAAAGCTTGATTAAAGGCATTTCTATTTCCTTGAATATATTGGTGGAGTCATGTCAAATAGCAAGGTTTATAATGTCAAATAGAAGAAAAGAAATTGAATGTTAATTACTATATAATCTTATATTAAGCATATAATAGCACATATCAATCCTCCCAATAAAAACTTAATTTTGGAATTCAAAATAAATTGTATATTTATTGCTAACAATTCATATGACGATGATTATTTGTTAATTTTTCATTCTAATTGGCATTCATCATTGCTAATTTCGCAATTAGATAATAAGAAAAATACTTGAGAAATTCAGTGGATTGTCGATGTTACATGATTCCTTGCTAGCACTATAACATTGAATAAGATATGATTTGCATATTTCAAGGGATCAAAGATAAATTTACAATGAATAATATTCATTCTTATAAATTAAGCACTAAAAGGTATATTACAAATCCTTAAATTATTCATCTCTACAACTACAATTTGGTTTAGTGATCCATATGTAATGAACATTGTACACTCTCTTGTGTGCATTGTTCAAATTAGGGTAAATTACATCAAAGTCCTTGAACTTTATGCTAGATTTGAATGTGGTCCCCAAACTTGTAAAAGGTACAATGTGGTACTTGATTTTTATGACCGGTTCAATGTGCCACTTTCGTTATATTTACCTTTAAATGAACCATCAAATTCCATTTTAAACCCCTCTTGATTTCTAATATATTTATCTTTTTGTTTTCACAAATTCTCATCCATCTTTGAAGGAAGGTTGACCATTTTTATCATGATCGACATATACATTGATGCCCTTCCTAGCCTTTCTTAGTAATTAGTATAGGATATAGAGTGTGATGTTATTATATTGACCTGTAATATTTTCCGAACACTTGCTCTTTTTTTGCATTTTACCTTTCACACTACAATGAGTAGATTAATTTTTTTCCGACAAATTTCATCAAAGTCAAAAACAAATAAAAAATCCATTTCACGAAACTCCATGGCAATGTGTACAAGGATCAATTGATTTCAGTACTATTTTTTCTTGCATTTGAATCTATCCACGTTTTGTGCAATTTTGAGTCTTCGTCATCTGTTCTAGAACGAGTCTCTCGTTGCTTTTGAAGGGAAAAGCAGGTTTTGATTGATATACTGGATATAGTGAAAGCCTAATAGCACAAAAAAGTCCTTTCTCAACCAGCACGAAATGGAAATAGAACCCTTACTTTTGAAAAAATAGTTTGGGATGTACTTGACATATTGTAGATCACTGTACTTGTACTCGTAACGGCTAGCTCACAAAAGTATGTGCATCATAACAGTTGACTTGGACTATTCGCTCCTTTGTATTAGTAATTTAGTTATTTAGGATTTTTAATGCTTTTAAAAAAACTTGTGTTATCACATTAACACTGACAAGATAACTTAATCAATCCCATTTGAATCACAACACTAAAGGCTACTTTAACTCAAAACTTATTATAATTGGTTATTTTAATACTTTCATGTATATTATTCAAACGATCTATTTCAGCACAGACAAGGATTGAGGATTACATCTGGGTTAAAGCATTTCCCTTTTTATTCTAATTAGTTTTCGAAGATCACATTTAGCTTAGAATCGTGGGAAGATCCATTCAATCATGGAAAGATAAGGGCATGGATTTCCTCATTAATTCTTTTACAGTGATCACACAAATGCCTTTTGTAATTTTAAAGACCAAATACTCTTGAAAAGTCCAGATAAATCATTGTTCATTGGAAATCAGATTGACAGTTCCATCTTGTTATGCGCACACTCTGTCCTATATGAGATTTTCAATTACATACAAAAAAAAAGCCCTTTCACACAGTCCTGTCCTATATGAGATTAGCTGATTGCATACTCTGTATAGCAGGGACAGTTCTCCCAAGCACAGTTCTCCCAAGCACAGTCCTGTCCTATATGAGATTCCAACCTTCAAGAACCAGCACAGTTCTCCCAAGCACCGTATCTCGAGGTGAAGCTACCACCCCCATTCTGCTGGGCATACTCGAGGATGACTTCACGGACAGAAACATCCCAGGTCCTCACCATATCTTTGAGAGACATCTTTTCTGGAAGGCCTCGAAATGAAACAGCAAACCTCGATCTTGCCTTGGCTGACAAATCTCTGCATTCCCCATTGCTATAATCCATAGGCATCTTGTCTAAGAGAAGAACTGGTGAAGATAACGGGTACTTGGTGGGGATGAGAAGATGAATAGGTAAAATTGGTAACAGACCAGCTGATGCAAGCCGCGATTTTAAGTTGTGGCTAAGAGCAACGGCGCAGAAAGTGCATTTGACCACTGTCCCTTCCCTGCTCTCAGAAGCAGAATCCATGTCATCATCGACAACATCTACTACGGTATCAATTAGCTGGTGATTTATGTCCATGATCTCATCAAGGAGAGCATGGCTCGCCTCCATTTTACGCCTCTTTAAATGGGAGGTTCCCGTCGATTCTTCTAATTCACACGTATCAATCGTGAGAGTTTCTGCATATGGCATAGCGTTCAAGGGCATCCCACTCATCTTCCTTTTCTTGTTCCTTGTATCACTGCTGTCCAGGGATGTGAAGTTCCACATCTGCAATCCACATTTTTTCATAGCCACCAAATCTTCACCAACAACAGCCCGTGACCCATCATCACCAGGTGCAATACCTGCTATTCTATCAATCGTACTGGCAACAGAAGCAATATCACTGACTGAGGAATGGGGAAGTGAAGAAGATGAATATTTAATCGCTTTGAGTAAGCGTTCAAGTGACTGTTCTGTCAAAGATGCTCTGCCAGGAAAAACACAAGTAGACAGTTCAGGCTGCAAGCCATCCAACTCTGCCATCAGAGGAGAAGTTGATACTCCTGGTGCGCCAACAGCAAGAGATTGGACTTGAGCTTGTCCGGGAACAGATTGCTGGCGTCCATGATCTCCGGTATTTGAAAGAGACAAGATACATGGTGCTGATGGTGTAGACCGAAATGGAACAAGAAAGGGCAGGGTGGCAGGTTGCAAAGGTGTTCCAATCTTAGAAAGAGCTCGCTGTTCCGCCGGAGAGGATGAGTGTTGTGGTGGTCTTTTCCTTCGTGAACCAACAAGAGCAATTGTGTTCGTACGGGGATAATTTCGTTCCATGGAAGCCATTTTCGTAGAAATCCTACGCACGTAATCAGACAGACTTGTAGCAGCGTGGAAGATCTTTTCTTCGAACCTTGAAGCGATGTTGTTGAGTTCGCCTAAACCCTCGGGCGCAGAAATCGGCAAGAGCCGCACCAAAGCATCCGCTATCTTGCGGACGATGCGGGGGCGCGCCTCAGGCGGCAGCTTCGCTCGCCATCCAGCCCCTTCCGGCGCGTTCATCGCAGCACCTCTCTCTTTTGAAAACGGGCCGTTAGGGTTCGGGGAGGGATGGAGTCGAAAGGGAGACGCCTATCCTCGCAGCCTTCAGAAGGCTATCGTCCTCCTTTGAAGAAGGTCTGTTAGGGTTGGGGAGGGAAGATGGGAGCAGAGTGGAGCGAGGCGGAGAGAAAGAACGCTTTGATGGATCGCGAGAGACCAATAAGCCTTCTGAAGAGAGCTTGGGAGCTTTGATGGATCGCCTAATAGCCTTCTGATGAAGCGTTGGAGCGGCAACGGAACATCTACAATAAAAGGAATTTTACACTTAGTACCATTTAGAGTTTTTCCAATAACACTAACTTTTTCATAAATGATAAAATAACGAGATTTATGCATAAATGGAATACAATGGCAGATCAAATAAAAAATATTGTTTAAAGAAATCTTGTGTGAGCAATATTTTTCACAGTGCTTCCGTGATTGTCCTATATGATATTGTAAATATTATTAAAACTCGCTATAGGGTGTATTGCTAACACCCTTTTCTGGAACTCTCCTCGTCTTATGTTATTACCTCTTTGGTAACAAGACAATTAAAATTTTGATGATTACGGAGCTCATATTTACATTGTAAATTTTGCAGATATCTCATACAAGTTTTGAAAAAAAATGAAAGGCGTAAAGAGGCCATTTAACTAAAAACGAGGCAAGTCAAACTCCAGGTGAACTTTGTCAAGTCGGTAGTTTCATTATTTTCATCTACAAAAGCTTTCAAATAATCAGCTATATGGTTATCATAACATGGTTGGATATAAGAGTGAATAGCAAATAAGGTATGTTAAGAAGAATACATACTAGAACTCCTCTTCTTAGGTATATCTGCAGCAATAGAATATCCAAAAAAGTCCCATACATTTGTCAAACCATACATAAATCTACTTTGTTTTCAAATCATGATCCCATATTGTTTTCATGCCATCTTCACGACAGACTTTCAAAATCTGAATTTTACCTTGGCCAATAGACATTTGGAAGTATGACTAATAACACAAAATAACATTAAACTTTACAGCTGAATTTCACAGGAGTGAAAAATACAAAGGTATTCGATTTGCACTTGAGCTTTACAGTTTCTTCCTCCAAAACAAGAGGTGAAAATGATGATTGGAGGGGACAAGCAGACGCAGTGGTGAAATAGGTAAATCCCATAAAAAAATGATCTGCAATGAAATACTAGATATAGAGCTGGTTTTCGTAAACAATTCTGCAGGTCATATTGTAACATCCTCACCTCAAACAGTGGCTTGAAATCTTGTCCAAAATGAACTACACCAATAGAAAGAGCACATAATGATACTATCTCTCCTACATTCAGAAGCACTGGTACCAGCTTTACAGCACCATCTTTCATACCAATTAGCTGCAGATGATCTCCCTAATATCATCTAAAAGAATATGATGTGCTCGCAAGTAGTATAAAATTACATCCACATGAGAGGGACATAACCAAGAAAAAAAGTTTGGAATTAACTAGAAGTTATTCCATAGCATTTATTGCTCACCTAATGTAGACCGCATTACTGTTGTCTTCTACGGTAATGTTTTTGTCTTCTACGGTAATGTTTTGGATGGATGGCATATAAGTTTCTATTCTTGCCAAGTTGGAGTGACATATTAGAGGGATATATTGATTATAAATTCGTGGTGGTATTTTCCAAAAAAACAAAAAAAATCGTAAAAAATGGGGCGGGAGCAACCCCATCTCTCTCTCTCTCTATATATATATATAGAACTTATCCAATGTGCCCCGTGCCCATTAGAGATGAGATGAGCCCCAAATCCCAGTCGTTAGATCTTAATCCAACGATCAGTAATTTCCATAACTTTTGTATTGCCATCAGTAATTGAACTCAGTAATACTATACGCACCAGTAACTTTCGTATTATCATCGATAACTTTGAATCAAATGTAAGTAAAGGAAGTAATTTAATAAGTAACTCTGGTTCGCACTTACTTGTAACTTTATATAAGTTACTAAAGCTATGATATCACTTACTGAAGCTTGGATATACATTACTTACTGCAGCTTGTATTTTTATTACTGGAGATGGAGCAGGCTCTTACTGGTGCTTGTATTTTTATTACTGGAGTTGTTGGAGATGAAGCGGTCGCATTTCATCTCTAATGGGCATGGGGCCCATTGGATAAAAATCTTATATATATATATAGGAAAAACTTGAATTGAGGTGGCGCCTCATTTCAATCACTGTGCGACAGATAAACTTACCCGTCCGATTAACATCGACGGTTATAGTAAAAACCACCTTTGGAGAGTCGATACCACTACGGCTCTATTAATGATGTTCTATTTATAGAAAATTATCATATTCTATTAATGATGACAGATATGGTGGAAATCAATTGAATTCCTATTTTCTAGCGGATTGGTTATGTTCGAATTGAATTCTCTTTATTCCTAAAATATGTATTTTTCATTAACGTTTCGTTGAACGAGTATTCAGAATTTCTCGTCATATCTCCGTGAAACTCAATGGAAATCGGCGAAACATCAGATCCTGAATTTTACAGAGATAATGCCCATGTAATGTACGTTTTTCATTTCCCTGTAATAATGTTATGTATGCAAATCACCAGAAATATTTTAATTTTGGTTGAAAGACGATCTGGTTATTGAATCGAAGTCGTTATATGCGTTAACATTTTGGGCTTTTTTATTTTAATACGTGACATTATTATATTTTGTATCTCTAGTTATCTGACGGAGAGGGTGAACTTATTGGACTCGGGGCACGAACTGATGATAATTTACATCAAACAGGTATGCTGAACTACACCGATGTTTAAAACTTTGCAACCTTTGTTCATTTATATGTTGTTGTTAATAAAAAATTGCAAATTACGTAAATTACGTATATTTGGTCGTATAGTTCAGTATTTTACATCAATGACCTACAATTTACAATCTTGAACATCATTTTACATCATATGATCTTATGTGATATCGTCCAAATGGTGACATTTCCAGTCCATTATACCAGTTAAATTACATATACGTGCATCATTTTATATTATTTGTCATTATTTTACATTTATAGGTAATAATTTAAATTAAAAATAACTAATTTTTGCAACTACATTTCTAATGAATTTCAGATAACTGCTCTATCAGTGACCCCGTCAATGCTATCACACCGCATATAGGCCAAATATTTCTATCTATTCAAGATGCATATAACTTTTATGAGGCATACACAACTGAGATTGGATTCAATGTTAGGAAAGCAAGCTCTAGAGTTGGTAAAGATAAGATTTCCAAGGAGCGCAAAGTTATATTTAAATCTTTTGTTTGCTGGAAAGAGGGGTTTTCTAAAAATACAGATAAATCAATGTCAGTGGACAATGCAAGAAGTGATGAGAGTGATGAATGTATATTTTATAAGGAGGAGCGCCGTGTTGGCATATCAAGGACTGGGTGCAAAGCTTTCATGTCTGTATCATATAGGCCTGATCTCAATGATTGGTTTGTATCGAATTTTGAACCTGATCACAATCACAATCTTGTTTCTCCATCTAAACGCAGATACCTCAGACCAAATAGACGTTTTTCAAAAGCCACTAAAATGCTTGTGAAGTCAATGAATGATGTAAATATACCTGTATCCAAGCAGTCAGCTTTCATAAACATGTCCAGTGGTCTAGTTGGTAGCATTGTTCGAGATATTTATAACTTGAACAGAAAGGAGAAGAAACAACGTATTGGGATGGATGTGCACCTTCTAATTGAAATTTTGAAAGTTGTAAGGCCAATACCCCTGAATTTTACTATGCATACACAACCGATGATGATAACAGGCTTGCTTAGTGTATATGGATTGATAGTGCCTCCATTGAGGATTACAAATTATTCGGAGATACAATATCGTTTGACACAACATATAGGACCAATGAATACAACCTGGTATTTGGATCTTTTTGTGGTGTTAACCATCACGGTTACACAATCTTCTTTGGGAATTCGTTCATGAGCAGGGAGACAACCGAGTCATTCTCGTGGTTATTTGAGAGATTTCTAGAAGTAATGAGCAAACATCCAATATCTATAATCACAGATGAAGATCCGGCAATCTGTGCAGCTGTTAGGATATGCTTACCACATACTGTTCATAAATTCTGCACTTGGCATATAATGGTCAAGCTTAAAAGTAAGCTTGGAAAGATTAAAGATATAAACGAAGTTCTATCTGCGTTTTCCATAGTTGTATGGAAAAGTATAACTATAAGAGAATTTGAGCAGGGTTGGTGCAAGATAATTGATCAGTATGATCTATCATCTAATGTCTGGTTGAACGAGAAGTATAGTATAAGATTTAAATGGATTAGTTTATATCTTAAGGATTATTTTTGGGCTGGTCAGCGTAGTACACAGAGGAGTGAAAGTATGAATGCATTTTTGCAACATCACATCACTAAACAGAACTCCTTGCTAGAATTTGTCTGTAGATTTCAAAGTGCAATTCAACGACGCAGGGAAAGAGAGAATGACCTGGATAACATGGGCGATGTTTACACTCCAAAATCAAACTTCAAATGGAAGATGGAGGTACAGATGGTTCGTATATACACCAAGTTCATATTTTATAAATTTCGATATGAATTGAACGAAGTGAAGGAACTTAATGTTCGAACGCATCTGAACTCCCTGGATTACTGTCAGTATTTTGTGTCATATATTGGGAAGTCTGGTGAAGAATTATGCGTTTCATCGTCAACGGAAAGCGACGTTCTTGTTTGTGAATGCAAGAATATGCAATTCTTTGGATATCCATGTAGGCACATACTTGCAGTATTGAAGGTACAGAACATGGAGCGTTTGAATGAGGAATATATAATGAAAAGGTGGACAAGAACCATTAAAAAATCAGGAAATTATCCTATTTATGTGACAGTTGCACACCAAGAAAGGTCGTCTCAGCTAAATCAATTGTGTTCTCATATTATTTCAGCTTGTGTTGAACATGATGAGGATATATTCTTATTTGCCAAAGAAAGATTAAGTGATTTATGTAGCAGCATTGATCGCATGATAAGTAACAAACCTTCGTCGAGTTCTACAACAGTGAACAATACAAATGTTCCAGATATGATTACGGAACCAGCTGTTAAAGAACCTAACGTTGCTAGAACGAAAGGAAGTGGTCGTGGTGGTAGACCTAAGGGCGTTGGCAATCGTATTAGATCGGAAACTGAAATGAGAAGAAACAGAGGCCGACAATGCAAATCTTGCCTCAAATACAATGTTGGACACGATTCCAGGAATTGTCCTAATAACAAATCTGCGAGTCATGGTAAATATTTATCATTCGTTGTTTATTGATATGTTTTTTTTTCCACTAATCTTTGTGTTTTATTGTGCAGTTGAAAATGAATGAAATTAAAGTGATTTGATCAAATTTTAATAAAGTAAGATTATATTTTTTGATAATTTGTTGCCAAATTTTATACATCTAATATAAACCATATTAATATTGCTTATTATTTTCCTTTTTATTCTGTTTGTGTCTGCAGGTTTCCAATCTTCTGAAAGATTCATGGATGCAAATGACCTTTGAAGTTTGGATGCTTATTAGACTTAGATTATCTATTTATATGTATGTTTGATGATTTCTGTTTTTTGATCATTTTTTTGTAGAATTCAAACAATGTGATATTTATGTTCTATCAGATCTGATGTATCCCTTGGTATTATCATAACATTGAATTTATCTATTTATGTTCTATCAGATCAGATGTATCCCTTGGTATTATCATAACATTGAGTATTTCAGATATTTGATTATAAAGTTGACACATTGCAATAAGCCAGTTGATTATAAAGTTGGTCATAAATCAATAATGAAGATTAACAAACATTTAGTAATCAGCGTGCACCCATCATCGTGATGTTATTCTTTAATATAGGAAGTTTTTCTATTATTGGAAAACTCTAATCTTACAAGGAAGTCTTTTAGATATCGAACGTTGCGATGTATCTGATGAGTTTTACCAATATGTTCAATAATTTACATACCACGTTATTATTTTACAAAACGTTATCATATTTTACAAAACGTGACAATATTTTACAACTATTTTCTTGACTGAAAGATTGAATTAGATGAAGGGTTCTTTGATGAAAGGTTGCAACTTTCTGAAAGTTTCATTATTTTACGACTAGATTATTGGCTGAAAGTGTCCAATTGTTAACATAATTGTTTCTATAATAATGAATTGAAATACTTTACGTAAATTTTAATGATTTTAGAAATATGTAGATGATATGAAGAATAACAAACAATTAGCAATCATCGTGCACCCCTCATTGTGATGTTAATCTTTAAAGTAGAAGAAGTTTTTCTATCATTGGAAAACTCTAATCTTAAAAGGAAGTCTTTTATATATCGAGCGTTGCAATGTATCTCATATGTTTTACAAATATATTCAATATTTTACATACCACGTTATTATTTTACAAAGCGTTATCATATTTTACGAAAAGTGACACTATTTTACAACCATTTTCTTGACTGAACGATTGAATTATCTGAAGGTTTCTTTGATGAAAGGTTGGAACTTTCTGAAAGTTTCATTATTTTACGACTAGATTATTGGCTGAAAGTGTGCAATTGTTAACATAATTGTTTCAATAATAACGAATTCCAATATTTTACGTAAATTTTAATGATTTTAGAAATATGTATATGATACGAAGAATAACAAACAATTAGCAATCATCGTGCACCCCTCATTGTGATGTTAATCTTTAAAGTAGAAGAAGTTCTTCTATCATTGGAAAACTCTAATCTTACAAGGAAGTTGTTTAGATATCGAGCATTGCAACATATCTCATATGTTTTACAAATATGTTCAATATTTTACATACCACGTTATTATTTTACAAAGCGTTATCATATTTTACAAAAAATGACAATATTTTACAAATATTATCTTGACTGAAAGATTGAATTATCTGAAGGTTTCTTTGATTAAAGGTTGCAACTTTATGAAAGTTTCATTATTTTACGACTAGATTATTGGCTGAAAGTGTGCAATTGTTAACATAATTGTTTCCATAATAACGAATTACAATACTTTACGTAAATTTTAACGATTTTAGAAATATGTATATGATATGAAGAATAACAAACAATTAGCAATCATCGTGCACCCCTCATTGTGATGTTAATATTTAAAGTAGAAGAAGTTTTTCTATAATTGGAAAATTCTAATCTTACAAGGAAGTCGTTTAGATATCGAGCATTGCAATATATCTCATATGTTTTACAAATATGTTCAATATTTTACATACCTCGTAACTATTTTACAAATTGTTATCATAATTCACAAAAAGTGGCATTATTTTACAACTATTTTTTTGACTGAAAGATTGAAATATCTGAAGGTTTCTTTGATGAAAGGTTGCAACTTTCTGAAAGTTTCATTATTTTACGACTAGATTATTGGCTGACATTGTGCAATTGTAATATATCTCATAATTGTTCCCATATTAACGAATTGCAATACTTTACGTTAATTAAAGTATTTGCAACATTATTTGTATCATAATTGTTTAGCTATGCGCAATTAAAAGTCGAATAAGTATGAGTAATAACAATCTGTTACTCCTGTCAATACTTTGATACTATTTGCAAATACAAGTCGTTATCAGCATGATTAATAACAGTAACAAACAAATAGTAATCATTGCGATGTCAATTGGAATCTATAACATAACTACAATAAATATAATGACTACAACATGTGACATATAAGAGCTGCTGTAGAAGGTCTGATCATCTGTATGAGACATTGTTTTAATAAGATTTGGCTGGAACTGGACTCGGAGGTGCTAGTAAAGATGATAGAGGAAGGAGTTTGTAAAATTTCCAATCTTAGATATTGGTGGAATGAGATTATTTCTGTCAAACATCTTATAGTGAAGGTATCGCATGTTTATAGAGAGGCTAATGGGGCTGCAGATTATCTGGCTAACTACGCAATTAGACAAAGACAGGATCAGACATTTTATAACAACAGTTGCTTACCAACAAAAGTTAAAGGAAGCATTGCATTAGACAAAGAACAATTGAGCTATGTCAGATTTAAATGATGAAAACTTGATGTTTAGGATCTGGTTTGCTGCTGAGGCTCATGGAAATTTTGATAAAAATATTAGTTGTCCTTTCAAATTTCAGACGTCGGTTATACTGACTGTTGAATGGTTATGGGAAAGTGGAAATAGTGATGACGATAGTACTTCGGATATTGGAGCAGGATTTCGGCAGGAGATAGTACTTTTTTGGCCCTTTCTCGAGACAAAAAGTGAGGTTTGGCATTTCTTTAATATATATAAAGGGAGATATGCTCTTGTTGTCAACCGACATATCAAAAGAATGGCGACTTCCATTGTGTTCGGGCGGCAACTGGAAGGAGCAGTATTTCAACAACAGGTTCTTAAATCTGAAGCTTTCCTTTTCCTTCTCGAGTCTTCAGATTCGTTGCTTGATGTGCTTATGAATGAGTTGGAGAATGAGGAGAATGAGTTCATGTTCTTATATAAAAGGCTTGGGATAGCAGAGTCCAGATTCTTTGATAATGTCTATCCCTTCAAATTATTGGCAGCCAAATACAGAATGAGTCTTATTAGTCAAAGAAATTTTTTGAATGCTCATTTGATTCTAGGAAAAAGTGTAGTCTTAATGATGGAAGCAAGGCTTGACTTCTGGAAGTACAATTTCGACAGAGATGAAATTATTCCGCCTATTAAAGTTCAGTTCTTTAAGCTGATGAACAGAACTATTTCTCTATTAATCAACCGAGTCAATTCAGTTTGGGAATTATACATTAATGTTGGGAATGCTTACTTGGACTTAATGGAATACTGGTATGAACTATACCATGCGGGTGTTGGTCTCATGACTGCTATTTCTATCTACCAGTTCTATTGGAAACTTTTGGTTGATTTTGACTCCAGATGCAGTAATGACTATATTCAGCACTGTTCAATGCCAGATTTTGTTGACTTATTAAAGTGCTCGCTACTAAGGGAGTCAATTTATGCTCCGATTACGGAAGAAAAGGGTTCACCTGATTTATATAAATCAAAAATTTATGAGAACTACTATTTATCTTTTAAAGATATTCCAAGCCAGAAAAATATTGAATCTTTTTTCCACAATAACTCTGAGAGGGATCTGTTACAATGGAAGCTGGAAGATGCCAAATTGATTCTGATGGAAGTGTTTAATGCCTTATTATCCCTTTAAAAAAATTTCCTGGATGCTGATGGAAGAGTGATCAATAGGAAATATACTCTAATTTGGGCCATACATGTTAATTGGATGGGATATCCAATTCATAACTGGATTACTGATTGGCAAAAAAGGAAGAGGGCACTGGAAAGAGGCACTAAAAAAAAAGGACAGAAGAAGCTGATATTATTGGGTACTTAAAGCCTGGATGACTCCTTGGCGATGAACTAAGGAAGTGCACGTATCCATTGGATACGTGCACAAAAGTTAAGTACCCGTCATTATGCTCAATAAAATTGTTTTTCTGAGAATTTCTTAATCTGTTGATGGTTCTTTTTTGATATATCAGAATAAATCAAAGACCTTCTCCTATATTTCTTATGGACGTAGACTCTTCTGTGCAATCTTAATTTCTGGAAATATGTGGACTGGACTTTTTAATAATTTTGGGTACTTAAAGCCTGGAAAACTCCTTGGCGAGCTCTTAAGGAAGTGCACACATCCATTGGATGTGTGCACAGAAGTTAAGTACCTTTCTTTTTGTTTGTTTTACAATAGCTAAACTCTGTTCTGCTAAGAAAGCCTTAATCCTTTTGGTTTCATTTTGGATCAATTGAAAGGCTCTGATGACTCTTCACTTATGGGTGGACTCTGAGAATTATACATTTTGGAGCATTATGAAGACTGGATTTTTGCTGCTGGTTATTACATGGAGATATTCCTTTTGGGTACTTGAAGTCTGGATTATTCCTTGGCAATATTCTAAGGAAGTGCACGCATCCTATGGATGTGTGCACAGAAGTTAAGTAACCCCTTTTCAACACATGGTTATTTTCTAACATGTCTGGAAAATCTTAATTCCTTTGAATTTTCTTTTTGTGACATATGGAAAGATTTGGAAGATCCCCCTTTATCTCTGTCATGGAGTATGGACGTGAAGATACAAGCTGATGAATTTGAAAAAGAGGTCCCTTTGCATCTAACGGTGATACCTGAAAGTCATTATGAAGGAGGCAAATACAAGCAGGAAGAAGACCCAATTACTGGGAAGAAGATGGCTAAGCAAATGTACTCTGTGCTGGGTCTGTAAAGACCAGATTCTGACTGAACAATAGATTGTATTTTAGTTACTTTTTTGTATCATCTCCTGTTCTAGATGACTCTTATCTGTAATCCCCCATGAAGGGCTCCGCTTGTTCTATCATGGTTGATGAAATAAAAGGCAGCTACCTGGGCTGCAAAAACCAGGTTTTGGAAAAAAAATACAACATGTAACATATAGTCAATGCAAACATAGGTTACTCGTCAGATTTAAATGAAATGTTTGGTTCTAAAGAAGTTATAAAGTAGAAACTGTGGAAACCTACACAATTTAAGACAATTAAAGAGTACATAGTTCTGACTTAAAATAAAAAACCCTAAGATATGTATTTAATATGTCATCTAGCTTTATCATTGTGTCGTCGAGTTCTCTATGTGACCACACGCCAACAACAATGAAGCTATTTCAGATCTGAATCTGTCGATATCATCGTAGGTGAAGTCCAACGCCCTTCCTTCACATAAGTACTCCATCATCTTCATCACGTAAATCCCACAATCCAGACTCTGTGAAGGTTGCTGCGGGCAATCTTGCACGTAAATGATCTCCCAACCTACAAGGCAGTCATCTGGTATGCTGTCCATGAAGTACTCAGAAATCCATCCATGCTGACATGTAATTAAAAAAGAATGTTATTAACAGTCAATCAAGAATTTTAATAAAATGTAAACTTTAATTATCTCATACCCATTTCAATACATCCTTCTTATGGAATTTTGTTCCTTTCATAGAATTGTATGAAAGGAACTTTCTTGCTTTAAAATCGGTAACAAGAAGGTGCCAATGGTTTCTTGTGTGGATAACAGTGAAGATTTTCTCCAACTCTGGCATGATTAATCCTTCTTTGTATAGCTCTTCAAGCTTATCAAATTCACTTTCCGTAGCATTGACCACCAGGTTCACAAAATATTGCTGCAAAAATACAAGTAATAATACTAAATTATGATGATTAAAGATATTTGAGATTAATTACATCAGTAATCATAATCTCACCATTTGAAATATTGGTGTGAATACAAATGGGACAAGATCATTAGTTGTGCAGTATTTATGGTGCAGCACATCCATAAACATGTCGATTATCTACAATATCAAAAACAATTTGGTCATAAACAAATATAAAATGGTAGATATTATAAACATACGTACCGTATCCTCAATCATTCTTTCGTACAAGAAGTTATGAATATCCCTTCCTTTACAACTCCGATTTCCCGGAGTGAAGTATGTGGCGTTTAATCTGATGAATTTTATTTAATTAAGATTATATATCTAAAGTTAATGATTTCTACATATAAAAGATGAAATCTGTGGTAAATTACTTACTTGTCGGCAGGATCGCGAAGAAATTCTTGGATCGTTTTCTTTGTCTGTTCTGACACTTTTTCGTAACCAATGAAATCGGTTACTAGATCGCAGAGATACTGATTCTTATTCAATCAATTATAGACAAGGTTAGAAACAGTTGATATCATAATTATAATATACATAGTTGTGTATTCAATGACATAAAAGGATTTGTTTTATTTTTTATGGCTTACCTCACTGGATGTGTCACTCTCTTGTCTTCCAATTTCCTCTTTCCCTTGCTTCTCTGCTTCTTGTACAAATTTTTTTGCCTCTCTTCTTTGTTTCAATCTTTTTATTATTGAGCTCTGTTGCACAGTGACTTTTTCCCTCTTTTTTCTTTTTGTAATAGGCTGTGTGTTCTCATTTTCTGATTTTGAATGGTCACCAATGTTCAGATCGAAAGAAGGCATGTCACTCTTGAGAGGTGAATCTTTTTTTGTTGTATCTTGAGATTGATACAGTGGATCTTCATCACAGATTTCAGAAATCAAATTCTGAAGTCTTTCTCCGATATCTGAGTCACTAGGTTCCAAATCTCCTGCATTGACATCAGATACATTTCGTGTTGTTGCATCCATGCCTTGGTCATTGTCTTCAATGTCACCTTCATCTTTATTTCCAGATATATTCTCCAAAGTTTCTTCTGAATCTAATGTTTTATGACCAAGATCATTCATATCATGATCATGAACCATTCTTATTTTTTCATTCAGCTCCGTAATCATAGTTGTCAACCTAATATTCTCCTTCTTCAATTCTGAATTTATTCTGATATGTTCTTCAACTTTTATCCTATATGTTTCACTTATTTCTTTGATCTTCTCTTTCAGCTCCTCTATCTCAATGGAAAATGCATCACACATACATGTTTTTTGTTTCTTTTTTTTTACAATGTCTGCACTGGAAACACGAGCATCTTTTTTTTGGACAGTCATTTCTTCCAGCTGTTGCTTTCCTTTCCTTTTTAAAGCATCATCTGGTACTGGGATTGGCTGTACGATCAAAATTTCTGGTCTTCTAACCGCAAAACCATCCATTGTAAACTTCTCAAAAGGAAAGACATACTCGTCTGTTCCTATCTTTACAATTTCATTTTTTGAAGTTGTAAAGCAGGCAAAATCTATATAAACAAGATAATTTATTATTGGAAAAAAATCAAATTACGAGTCATTCAGTATTTTATTAATCATCTCAAAAAGGCTTACTTGATCACAACTTATTAAAACCAATGCTCTTGAAACTCCTTTGATTGGTCCAGCCCACTTCCTTATTCGTGGCCTAAGATCTCTACTGACCACAAGCTCCTTGCAGCAGTACTCCATCATCCATACCTGATACATTGGTGTTATTAATATTTTTTTATCATTTAATAAAATATATTTTCAAAATACTCACATATAAGCAGGCAACACATCCTGTAAGGTAACCAAGAGTTACCCTTGATGAACCTGCCCTTCTTTTCTGAACTCTACTCACAACATCATCCATGTTGAATAGTATCATCCTTGCTACAGCCCCAGACCAGTTAAAGTATCTTGTATCTTCAAGTGATTCTACGTAGTGTAACAAATCTTTTGGAAAAGAATAAGAACTGTCTGGGAAAAGGAATGTGGCAAACATCAAAAGTATCAAGCATGTAACATAAATAGAGACAGAGTTGTCATCATCTCTATTGTAGTAGTCCTCGAGTATGTTATTCAACTTCCTTCTATTGAAAATCATTCCTTCTGCAAACATTTTCTGAGATATAAAAGATTTCCATTGAAGGTGTCTTCCTCTCACTATTATTGAAAATCCGGAGCTTGGCAGGCCCAAAATTGCTCCAACTTCTTCATCACTGAAACTCACTACCTTGTTCCCAAATCTGAAATTTCTGCCTCCTTGGTATTGCTCAACCAACCATTGAAGATTTTTTCTTTGTATGTCAACATGGCTAATGTTAATTATTCTCCCAAAAGTCGTCTTTGACAGTAGTGCTTGTTGTTTGGGTGTGGGTCTATGGTTATCAATGAACTGAACAAAATGTTCAATGTAGCACCTGTATTGTACATAACCTTTGCCTAAAGAAGAGAAAAAATATATTGTGTTTGAAAAAATCAGTGATTTTGTTCTTACAAATAAAAAACCCAATTTATATCTAAGTAAAAATAAGTATTCATACTTCCAAAATCATCATTAAGCTTCAGAGCATCCTTATCAACATCGAATTCCTTTGTTTTGATAAATTGTAGTTGTTGTCCTTCTGTTCATACCAGTTACCAGAGATAAAATTTGTCTAAAATTGTTAAAATAGTCGTATAAAAATGAAAATATACTTACTTTTGATTTGCTGCTTCGGCCGATGGATCTGGAGTTCCATCTTCGCACCCCCACTGTATTGATCTGAGTCTTCATCCCGTTCCCTCGTTGGTTCAACCAGGTTAGATTGCATCTCCTCCATCATCGCCTGATGTCCCTCTTTTCTCCTTAGATAGTGATTTCTCGAGTGGAAGCTCTCTCCTGGATCGAATAGCTAGAAGATCGCTCGCCTTGCCGTCGTCGCCCTTATGCGGTAAGTTCTTTTTGATTAATTTCAAATTAGGTTTTCTTGTAACTTTATTTTATGAATATACTTAATATGTTAATTTCCTTAAATTCGCTTTAATTTACTCACATAACTCTTTATTTGAATTATTGGCAATTTTGTATTTTTTGAAATTAAACGGGAGCTCGTTTTCGGTTTTGTCTAAAAATAGAAAGAATTTGAATTTTTAAATTACAAATTGATTTAACTTAATCAACGAGTAATCATTAATTTGGTAATTAATTAATTATCGAAAACTTCATTTCCCCTTTTTCCTTTGCTCTTCAACCATTGGTAGCTATCTTTTGCTTTTGAGAATCATTTCTGCTTTATCTTCTCTACGTCTAAACAGGTCAGTATTTTATCTTCATCTACTCAATATGTTTGTTCTTCTTCTTTTTTTCCTTTGTTTAAAATTCCAGTATATGTTTTCATCAATCTTTATGCACAATTTTAATGTAAAAAATTCATTTTTGCGTTTAGCGTTTGATTCTTTGAATCAGACATGTGTTTCTCGCAAAAAATTATTCATATCATCTGCAATCTCATTCTAAAGCGAAATTTTCCTGTTGTATATAAAATCACTAATTTAATTTTTCAAATCCGTAATTCAAGATTTCATACATTGTTTAGTTATCAATGCTTATGTTCTCTATTGAAAGCATCAAAAATTTCAAAGATAAAATTTTTAATATGTTATATAATTCAAATTTCACCATGAGAGCATCATTGTCAGCATTTACCATGTATATCTTCCCATTTTATTTGTAGAGTCGGGAACATCAAACCAAGCGAAAACTCAAATTGTAGAATAGAAGATGAAGATGTAAAATATAACATGCTTTTGTAAAATATAGACTAATAATGTAAAATAGATGCAACTTTGTCAATTACTTAATGCAAAATGTAAGAAAACTCAGTAAAATACATTCAATTCTTGTAAAATAAATTTCACATTTGTAATATATTAACATACAATTGTAAGTATAGGTGATCAAGTGTCTGAGAAAATAAATATACATTCCTATACGTTACGTTCATATATTAATTGAGATATACATTAACATAATAGTGTACCCTTTTGTAAAATATACAATTTATACGTAAAATATGAAAAGTGTTGGTAAGCTTGTTTAAAAGTTTGTAAAAAATATTCTACAGTTATCATAATGACATTGTAAAATATTTTATAAAATTGTAGTTGTCGTTTGTATCGTGTAAATTATAGATATATAACGTAATTCAATGTTACATTTCCTTATGTCTAAATTTCTAATTATGTATATGCGTATACGAGAGTTTGCAATGTCTTTTTCAATTTCGTATTTTATTACGTAACCGAATGTAATTTTTTTTACTTAATATGTGTAAAATTCATTTGAATAAACGCAATATGTCAACGTCTTTTAGCATTTTTCCCGTATAAGCGGTAGATTATATGTTGTAAAATATGACATAAAGATGTAAAATAGCACAATATTTTGTAATATCATAACAGATTATCTCAAAATAAGTTGCTTTTAATCAACCAAGATTTTGCCGAAATGTTGTGTTCTTAAACATGCTTATTTGCTAAATATAGAATGATTAGTGACGTGTAATATTTTATTTAGCATTAATTTAACCATCCCTCATTATAGGAATGTTAGTTGTCACGAAAACCACATAGTGGTTTCAATCTCCTTCGTACAATCTTCATCCCACGGCCTAAGATGAAACCTTTCCTTAATCAAGGAAAGGTGCCACCTCAATTCAAGTGCACCCTATATATATATATCCAATGGACCTTGTGCCCGTTAGAATTGTCATGAGACCCTCTTTTCAACCTTTTGATCTTAATCCAATGATCACTGTATTACACGTGTATCTCTATTTTTAACGCTAATCATCTAGCCATAACAAACTCTTTTCTCATTCCTATGCATTTGTTTCCAATAATAATTATTTCCAATAATTCCATGAAAGTTGTCTTCCTCGTATATCCGAAAACTCAAATTCTTGAGCAATAGAAAGTAGATCATCTTCAAAGCTTCGAGTTTGTAATTTTTTATTAGTTTCTTATATGCATGCAATGTGATTTCTATTATTTTATCTAATGTTTATTCTATGGGAAAAGGCTTTGTTGTTGTTTATTCTGTGAATACTGCATGCTTTTTATCATAAGCAATATTTATTCGAGAAGTATTATTGAAATCCGAAGTAGAGGTGTTCATTTCATCAAATTTTATTCGTTCTGATACACAGTCTGCAATCCTAATTGGTTTTCTATCGAAGACATTTTGATTTCATATAATAGAGAACTAAAATTTTCATCAACTCATAAATTTACCAATCTTGATCAGTGTGTTACCTATTACAGTTATAATATTTATTGAGAATTCCTTTTATATTGCTATAGCTTATTTAAGTATAGGAACTTCTTATTCAAGAATTTTGCAATTCAATTTACTTATATCCATTATTTAGTTAGTGATGTATTTACTTAATTTACTTATACAAGAATTATGTTACTATTGTTAACACAATTGTTACTTATGATGCACTATTCAGAAAATACATTGAGTTGCCTTTGGGTGCTAGGACCTTGAAGTCACCGATGGAAGATAGGTCACCCTTATTTCCTGCCATGATGATAAAAAGTATGGTACAAAACTCGACTTGGAAGTATACCGATCTAAAGATGTCTACATAGTCATATGGGAACCTATTGTGTATGCACGCAAGGCACAATTGATCCCATCGCGAACAAGATTCGTGCTAGGGCTGGAGAGATGGTTTATAGATCTGAAAACACCCCTTTTGGATCGCAATTAGACCTAGGAGGCACTAATAGGACTCGTGGAGTGCCAAGAGATGCTACCGAGGGTGCATGAGGAACATAGAAGCCTCCAGTAGGACTAGACAACATCGTTGGCGGCACTAGAATGCATCAACGACGGGAGATAGGCGACTCCAAAGGTGCTAAAGAGGCACCAAAGGTGTCAGAAGATGCTCGTGGAGGCACTAGAGGCCGATGCTAGGGTTGTTGCGACTGCAGCGGTATCGCTAGGACATCTATTGTTGGCGACGACGATGTTAGGGCAGTTGAGGTTGCGACTGCAACGGTGTTTGGTGGTGGTGTCGCTCGGGCTTTAGCGATCAGCGGTGGCACAAGGTAAGAGCCAGTACATGTGTCGGTGGCTTTGGAAGGAGAAGAAAGGGGTTGGCGAGTACAAGAACTCCGATCTAGGACCATAGCTCAAATACCATATGGAAAGAAAAAGAATGACTTGCATATTCTTGAGGCCCTGGCTTTTTCTTATATAGAGAGAAAAAACCACGTTGCACAAATTACATAATAGAGACAATAAGTAAAGAAATACATAAAATAGAAAAAGATAAAAATATCTCTAAATAACACTATAAAAAACAACCTTTGACTTTATCTTAAGCTTGAGGTCCTTCCTTTATCTTAAGCTTTCTTTCTTCTTCCTTAGAGCTTGGGATCCATATGTTCGAGCTTCTTCTTGGTCCTCTAGCTTACTTGCCTTTCACCTAGCATCAAGCTAAATAAATAAGTTTTCTTATCATCAAAATATGCATGCTACTCTACTAACGTATCCTGTACAATTTATGGGAGTCATGTTGATGCCATATCCCCTTGCTTTTATTGAGTGGTTATTTGTTTTTCCTTATTCAAGTCGTGGTTGGTGAAAGTGGTCTCTAATCGTTGGTTCCACTGGGTGCAGACGGAATAATCAGATTACTACTATAGAAAACGATAATATGAAATCGTATTAGAGATAAAGAATAAAAATAGTGCAAGTCATCGGGATTTAACATGGAATTATACTCCATAAGGAGCTGGATGAAACCTCGGGAGAAGGCCTCTCAATAGGCCGGATACTCTCTATTTCTCTCTCTCTCCTCTTACAATGGGTGTGAGGCTTCTTATATAGCCCCATAGATAGACCGAACCCGATAATATTATGTGGGACTAAACCTGTGGATATGGTAATTGGACCCTGGAGGGATCTAATTACCTGTCTGTACATATAACGCATACTCTAACACTTCCCCTCAAGCACGAGCATGCAATGCTCAACTTAGACAAATATAAAGAAATCGCTCATTCACAATACAAGATAATACAAATAATATCAAATCAATGCATACTCTACTGGCTTCCTGATGAGGACGTTGCTTTTCATGTCGTGCTGACGAGGAGCAATTGAAGGGCTGGAGTGTGAATCGAATCGAGTCTTATTGTCGGAGAACATGCACTATTTACTGTGTTTGTCAGAGTCACTGAAACTGGAATGAGTCTCCACCTGGAGAACTCTAGCCCGTAACTGATTCATCTCTCTGAAGGAATAAACTGGAAAAAAAACCGTGGAAACATCATCATCGGAGTCCACAGTTGTTGGAGAAAGGAGTCTACAAGTTTCATCAGAGAACTTGGTCTCTCCCATATTTGGCACAAATAATGAGATCTCTTCTCTGGAGTCCCTATGAATCCATATGAAAACCCTTAGTCCATACTGGCATGAAGAATGGGATCTCTGCTCTGAAGCCCCAATGGATCACACGAAAACTCTAAGTCCAAATCAAAGATAAGGACCTCTCAAATAATGATCACAGACATGTCCGCATCAAATGGTAGAGTCTGAAATCTAGATGTATATGAATTGCAGAGTTTGAATGTCTTTTAGAACTCTACATAATATCTTATAGAACTCCTGAGCTTGCTGCGAGGGCCCCAGGGGGGGAGGGATTGTTGGACATGCGAGCACACAGCAAGCCATTATGCAATAAATGTTATTGCGAATATCATTCCCTGATATGAAATGAAGAATAATTAATTTGTATAATAGGTCCCTTAGTACAATTAGGGTTATGTACCATGACCATCTTGATGATAATACAACTGTTGATTCAATTATTGAATCATAGAGGCTGGTGCTTGGATGAATATCTAAAGAGTTAGATTGCGGACTCATCAAGTACCGTCAAATGATTGTTGAGAGATAATCTCTAGCCTGAGTAGGAGATGGCAATCCTTTCTCATTTAGGCTGATATCTAACCGATCTCTTGATGCAGGTCCTCTGCATAGGAATAGAGATTCGGAGGTGTTAGATAAGTTAGGTCAAAGAGTTGACTCAACGAGATCGAGATAATCAAAGTCCTATGACGTATGCTGTCACGATATAGGCATGCATCCTCTGACCGGAGACAGATGTGTTACTATATGTTTGAGTATGTACATTTGGCAGACCAATAGGTTGATGAACTAATCAAGGTCTATACACCGGTGCGCTGATGTGCATACAAGGGTATATGAGTAATACGATCTCTCAAAGGGATCATACAGGTTCAGTTACTGAACCAGAAGACATGAGCTCGCTCATGAGATATTGGGAAGAATCAAATTGCGTGCACGGTCGTCTAGCTTTGGAAGCTTGACTGAATTTGTAGGTTTAATATATAATTTTGGAAAGTATATAATCAACACCTAGGTATGATATGTGCTTTTGAAAAGTATATGATTGATACCAACTCCCAATAGTCAAATGAGAAGCTTAATGATAAATCCCTAAAGTAGACAGTGTAAAATTGATCTTATACTTCGGGATTATTCTGGATCTTCCAGTATGCAGGATGTACAGGTATTCGGAATACCTGAGGGTGAGTGATCATAAACGATTGTATAACCATGACGCTTTCATTCCTAGGAGTGATGAAACGAATCTGGATTTTAGTGACTCCTCTCAGTAGAGAAGTGATCTGATCTTGGTTCAAATATTGGACATTGATGTGAATGTGATTCAGATGCAATGAGAAGATTAGATTTACGGTTTTGATTTAATCAAGCATCTATGGGAGGCACGAGATCTGGATTTGAGATGTAATCTCAATATCCAAGTCATTATACGTGGAACAATACAATCACCTGGTCCTTATCTCCAAGTATTCGCGGAGAAAGCGCATTATCCTTGAAAGAGTTCAGGATAATTTCATTGTTGATATTATATATCCGAGCATTGAGAAAATTGATAATTAAATGTGATTTAATTATCATGAATAATATGAATTTGATTCATATCAAAAAGAGAGTTATCTAAGATAATTAAATGTGATTTAATTATCAAAGATGTGAATAATGTGAATGTGATATATATTATTTGGGCACATGAGAATAAGAGATCCAAGATGATTAAATATGATTTGATTACCATGGATATGAATAATGTGTATAGTACTATCCATATTAAACATATATATATATATTATAAATGTGATTTATAATATATAAGAGAGAGCTATTTGTAATTTACATTTGTTAATTAAATGTTGATGTGAATTGGATTTACATTGGACATTAAATTGAAAATGTAATTTACATTTTATTTTGGGTTGTGAATGTGATTCACAATTTTCCAATGGCAAGATTGCAATATTCACAAAATAATTATGAATTATTGTTGTTGAATTATTTACAACAAGTGTTGTTGTAAAATCATGGAGATTTCCAAGGAATAATGCAATCTCACAAGATTGCATGAGATTTCCAAGATTGCATGAGATTTCCAAGATTGCATGAAATCTCCAACCAAATATCTCCATGTATGCTTGATTGATTTAATTTGGGATTAAATCATATTGATTTATCAATATATATTTAATCTAAATTAAATTAATTGTTGTTGATTTTTTACCAACAAAATCTTGGCCAATAAAAGAAACACAAATCAATGTGAGCCATTGGATTTGTGTTGCTCATGGATTGAGATCCATGGATCCCAAAATATTATAAATAGAAGGGCACCCCTTGCTCTTCATATGCTAATGAGAACATACGTCTCTCTCTCTCTCTCTTTCTCTCTACACGCCTACTCTCTCTCATATGGCCGTCCACCATGGATGCCCTCTAGAGAGCCCCTATCGCCGCAGCGTCGTCGTTATGCTGCCCGATCGTCTGCTCGTAGATCCCCGCCTCCTTCGGTGCACCTCGCTCGTGAAGAAGACATCAGATCTCGTGTGTCCAGATCAAGAGATCCGCCGCTTGGATCGTCAATATGGATTGCGAGGAGCATGTGTTTCATCAACACGCTCGCATGCGTCTCCTCCGTCGAATCGGACTTGAGACAGGAGATCTCTTCGTTTAGAAACTCGATCGCAACCACGCTGTAAGAGGTAAGCCTAATACTTGTTTGTGGTTTAGATGAAACGATCCGAGAAGTGTTCTTGGATCATGTGGTTTCATTGCATGAAAATTTTTTAATTTCCGTTGCATCGAGCAACTAGTGCGACTAGTCGCTCCCGATCGCATACGATGCGATACTCACGCTTCCGTGATGCGCTTAAGGATCTTCCCATATCCTTCAGGGACCACTGGGTTTGGAGGAGAGCTTCTTTTTCGGTCAAGAAGGCATACACAGTGATTCGAAATCCACCGCCCACTCTCTCCGAGATCCTCACGAAGGATTGCTCCTTAATTTGGGGTCTTCGTCTCCCGGAGCGGATTGGTTTCTTTCTGTGGCTCTTCAGGCGCAAGCGTTTAATGTCTCGGGACCGTTGCGTGCGGTTTTTTGGATCTACGTCTGAAGCCTGCTACTTGTGCAGGGTGGGCACCGAATCGGTGGACCATCTATTCTTTAATTGTTCTTGCACTGCCGGTTTCTAGGGAGACCTTGGCCTTGGCTGGGTCTGCTCGTCATCCTTCGATGCTCTCTGGGATTTGCTTCAATCATCTCATCTTCGACCACGGATAGATTTTCTAGGCCCGCTGTCTTTGCTTTGGAGTATTTGGCTGGCCAGAAATGCTCTGATATTCTCGGGCCACAGGTTCTATAGTGAGAATGTTTTGTCACAATCCAAGGCTTTTGTGGAAGCCTGATCCTTGTTGTGATTATTCTTTTCCCTTGTACTTTTCTTTCCTTTCTTTTTCTTTAACTAATATATTGGGGAGGGCACCTTAGCGTGCTACCCCCTCTTTTGGTCTTCAAAAAATAATATCTTGTAGAACTCTACATAATACTCCCCCTTTCTTCCATAGAATCGGAACAGATGGCGTTGACAAAGTTGGGAGAAGACTTGAAAATGGGGAAAAGAAAATGCAAGAATAAACCTTCAAGAATAAATCCACGAGAATCGAACCCGCTCTGATACCATGTTAGAAAATATGATGCAGAAGTGTATCAGAGCATAAAGATAAAACTATTATTGGAACACGAGATTTAACGTGGAACCTTACTCCCCTAAGGAGCGGGATGAAACCATAGGAGAACGTCTCAAAGGGTTGATAGTCTATTGCTTTTCTCTTCTGAATACAATGGGTATGGAGGTCTATATATAGCCCTCACTGAGTCTCCACATCCCACAGACGGTAGATGTAGGACAAAACTCTGGATGGGGTAAATGGATCCCTCATAAGTGACGCATATAAAAAAATACTCCAACAATGATGGATACAATATGTGAGGCCACAAGGCTCCTTTTATACTACAACAAAAGAATACCAAGTATTCAACAATCCCCACCATCAGCTCTCAGCCAATCAGGATGCAGGAGGTGGATTGAGAATCTCAATAATCCAACCCATCAACTCTCAGCCAATGAAGAAGCAGAAGGCGGATTAGCCACCTCGGCAATCTAGCCCAACATCTCTCAAACAAACAGAAGGCATGAGGAAGATCAGACACATCGGTAATGCTCTCCACTAGATTTAACCAATCAGTCTTCACATGATAAATCTCAAAACCCTCTACCGGCTAGATATGAAGAACTCATTTCTTTATGATACCTACAGGAAGAGATCTACATGCAACAAACACATGTGTTCATTGTTGAGGGGGAGTGTTAGAAGGTTTGCAAGCATCACAAGACGATCTATGACCTTAAACAGAGTCCAGAGAGCATGGTTCCAGAAGATCTCGGACTTGATAGAGCAATAGGGATTTGTTTAGATCGACTACCGATCACTAACTCTTTGTTCAAAGGACTCAGAGATGTACAATTACCATACCTGTTATGATGTTGATATTGTTACATGGGATGATGAGCCGGTCATCCAAGCTGCCACTGGTTTTCTAGGTCAACATTTTGTGACCAAGGACCTCGACAGTCTATGCTACTTCCTTGGACAGGAGTTTGCCATGAACCGGCGAAGTCTTGTGATAGTCTAGAGGAATTATGTTACAGATCTCTCTGAGACAAGTGCAGCAGACTGCATGCCAACCACTATTCCCGTGGAACCGAGCATGAAGTTTTATATGATGACATTGAGGAGGTAGACAATATGAGATACAAGAATCTTGTTGGGAAGCTCCTATATGTGAACATCACCAGACCAAATATATCCTTTGTAGAAAGCAAAGTGAGTCAGTTCATGGAGCAGCCTATACAGACACATATGGATGCAGTCCATATGATTTCGAGATATCTGAAGGCTTCACCTGGCACTGGTCTTCTATTTAGAAGAGGTACATCCCTTGCCATTACAACTTGTACAGATGCAGATTATGCAAGGTGTCCCAAGGACAGGAAGTCTACCTCTGGGTTTGCAGTGTTCATAGGGACTTTTTTGGTGGCATGGAAGAGCTGACCTAATAGTTGAGGTGCCTCTTCACATGCACCTACAATGCGACAACCACGTTATTCTCTTCATCGCTAACAACCTAGCCTTTCATGAGGACCAAGCATATCGAGGTAGATTATCACTACACTTGAGACATGATGCAGAATATCGCATCTCCACTACTCATGTTAGCTTAGGAGATCAGATAGTAGATGTACTTACAAAGACCCTAGCCAGCGGGCCTTACTAGAGATGTTGTTCCAAGCTGAGCATGATAGAAATCTACACTCAAGCTTGAGGAGGAGTCTTAAGATATTAGTTATCTTTTATTTCTTTTATGTATTATTTATTCATTACGTCTTCTCTGAAAGAGAACCCTATGGCCTCATGAATAAGCAATTCATTTCTTTCTCCCAACAAGCACTACTATAGATCCTTCAGATGTTGCAGCCTCTCCCAGAGCATCATCGAGTTCCTCATGCATAACATATACTTTTACCAGTTGTAGCAGGGTAAATATGACAGATTGGATTACGAATTCTTGTGTTTCCACTATTTGTGAGTTCACAAAGCGTATTTTACTTCAAAGAGATCTATACCCTCTGGCAGACCAGTTGTCATTGCGAATGGGGATCATTTAACTCTTACAAGATAAGGGATGTCCATTTGACGACATCCATGTGCCTGTAAAATGTGCTGCATGCACCAGATTTTGAGATGAATTTACTTTCTATTAGCACAATCACTAAGAACTTACATAATAATGTCATTTTTGACCCCTCTTCTCTTGTGTTTCTAGATGTACTCTAGCTCAAGGTGATTGGATGTAGTCATGAGCAATAAGGGCTCCATAGACTGGTCTAGTCTCCATATGTCGGTGTCTCTTTCATTCCTACTGGGTTAGTCTCACCATAGATGTGGCATCTTCAATTTGGTTACCTTCCTCTGCAGAAGTTGTGTCATATCCTCCCACAGATATCCGTGTGTTCTACCTTCCAGTGCAAGGCTTGCCAACTTGGGAAGCACACTTGTTCTTATTTTCATGGTTATCAAAGTTGTAGTAGCAACCTTTTATTTAAGCTAATCCATTTTGACATTTGCGGTCCCAATCGTGTTCCTGATCACCAGGGACACGTGTTTTATTTTATAGATGTGGATGACCTTTTTAGACTATCTTGGGTTTTTCGATTGAAAACAAGTTTGAAACTAGACTATCCTTAAATATCAAATTATTGAAATAAAGATTATTTTCTTTCTACTAAGTCTGTTCGCTTTGATAATGCCTTGAAGTTCTGTACATTACAATTTTATGAGTTCTTCGAGTCTCTTGTATAATACATCAAATCTCGTGTGCTTACACTTCTCAGCAGAATTATGTTGTTGAATGCATACATTATCACTTACTTGATGTGAATAGGACACTTTTGATTGAGTCATGCTCCACACCCTTTTTGGTGTGATGCGGTTCTCATTACCTATTACTTGGTGTACCATATATCATCCTCTGTTTTAGGAAAAAAATTCCACTCTCGATGGTGTTTCCCAAGGAAATGTTCTCCCTTACACCCAATGTGTTTGGCTCTGGCATTTGTACACCATATGACTCCAAGTCGTGACAGGCTCTCCCTCAGAGTTGTCAAGTGTGTCTTTGTAGGCTACTCTCAAACCCATAAGGGGTACCGTTGCTTCAACCATGTTAGACAGAAGTACTACGTCAGTGCTCTGTCATGCATTTCTATTCTACAAGTGACAGGTTGACTCATATTGACTCTTGAGAGGAGGTATACGTGTCTCCTCATATAGCACCACCACCTCCACCACCACCAACTCCACATGCTCCCATGGCTCCACCACCTCTACCTAGTAACCTAGATCACTTGTTACCATAGTTCTAAGTTCGCAAGCCTCCCATGGTTCCCCTCCTCGGGTCGGGCCTTCCCCATCATCTAGTGTGATGCAGGTATGGTCAGAGCACATTGTTTCTACTAATGCTACTAGTGATTTGTCCATGCAGCAGGTCTTTACAGGATGAGTAGGTGCCCTCTTAGGAGGTTAGTCTACAAGTTGAGGAGGCCATGGATCTTGATGCCTATTGCTCCGCAGAAATGGAGACATACATGTGCTATTATAGTATGCGAAAAGAAAAAAAGAAAAGGCCAAAAAAAAGAAGAAAAAAATGTACAGCTTAAAAAAGAAGAACAGAATATCCGCCAAAAATTATGGCTTATAAAAAAGAGAAAAGTTGAGAAAAAATATAATACAAAAAAAAAGAAAAATGATGAAGTTTTCTATTTACCCCCTCTTCATTTGTTCTCCCAACTTGTCGAGTACCCCTCTAAATTCTGACAAGTTTGGGAGAAAGGGGGAATGAGAGAGTACATAATCAAATTTTCCAGAGATTCTACTCCGAGACCAACTTAATACAGACAAAAACATACTCCAATGACCATGAACTCTAGTATGGGATTCTTTTTAAAGTAAAAAAGGGGAGAACATGCTATGGTGTCCACCCCCAAATATATTAAAAAGGAGGAACAAAAATACTTGCCGGAGACAAGACGAGGAGAATCTTGGCGTGAGAAATGACATTATCGACATAAAAGTGTTGAGAGGCAAAAAGTACACCATTTCTAGCTAGTCCCAATCATAACGCTCAAATAACTACCGCAGTAAGAAGTAGCTTTTCCCTTGGCTTGAGCTTTGAATCATGCAGAGAGGCCCAAAAAGAGTCAAACCTAGCAAGGTTCACTCATCCAACACCTAGGACATGCCAAATTAGGGAAGATCTGACACAATGGAAAAAGATGCTTCAACAACTCTATCTCCAAACTGTAGAGGAGGTACAAGTTGGATATCCCCACAAAGAGCCTTGCACAGTGCTCCCTAGTCAGAATTAATAAGCCACATGAAAATGTTGATTCTGCTAGGGAGCTTTAAACCTCAAATAAAGTTGCAATCACAGATCAAACTATCATCAACTATAGATGGCATCCTATCCATTGCTTTGTAGACCCTTTTCATTGAGAACATGTAATTTTTCCAAACCCATTGGTCACGACCACCATTAAGGCCCTCAATATGGCTCAGGGAATCTAATAGGCTGAGGAAATCCAGCAAGTGTAGATCAGAGAAATCCGTCAAAAAAGAAGGCATCCACCACTCATCAATCCAACAGTCCCCCACACGTGCCTCACGGTCTGATGTCAAAGCAAAAATGCAGGGGAAGGGTGATGCAAATGAACCACTGCCCATCCAATCGTCTATCCAAAACACGAAGGAGTTGTCGTTACCAAGTATTTGGCGAAATAGTTCTAGGGATCACAACATAACCCATAAAATTTATGACCAAAAAGCCGATGGAAAGTAAGTATAGTGATGTGAAGGTTCCCATGAGCTAGGATATCATAAATGTGGTGAATAAATCTACAACAAAGATCCTTAACTTTACCCCAGATTATACTAGCTCAATTAAGATTTAGAGCCACAATTATAGTTCCAAAATGGTGGATTCCAAGGATGCCTGTGAACTTTGGGCACGCGACCATCTCCCAGTACACCAGATGGACTCCAGAGCCCTCATGGACTGACTTTCCCCAAAGAATTCTCTTCATGATCAACTCTAGTTGACGACGAATACCCACAGGTAGAAGTTGAGCCGACATGAAAACACAGATATCGCAGAGAAAACAACCTTTATAAGTACTAGATGTCCCCCTCATGACAAAATTAAAGCCCTCCAACTAGACAATTTTCTTTCCATCTTCTCAATTAGGGTAGCCAGTCAGCCATGCTAAGCATGTCGATCGTTAAATGTAAATCAAGGTAACGGATAGGTAGGGACCATCTCTCCATCCCAAGTTCCTCACAACATGCTTGAGCCTCCAATTATGTCATTCCAAATGGAATAGCTGTGTATTTGCCATTATTAAGGACAAGCCCATAAAGTTTCCCAAATATCTCGATCGTAATAGCCATCCCCTTAGCTTGCTCTCCCACTTCAATGAAAAAAATAGTGTTGTCTGCATACTGCAAAAGGGGGATACAAATATCCTCGAGAGAAAAACCAGCAGTGACCCCTTGATGCATCACCTGAGCAACCAAACAAGGTAGCACATCAACTGAGATAACAAAAAGCATAAGAGCAAAGTATCACCCCTGACGCATACCCCTTTGCGGCTAAGGAAAACCGCCTGACGAGCATTGAGTATGAGGTAGTGGTGATCCAACTCTTTATCCAAGACATCCAGATATTCAAGAAACCTTGTATTACCAACGTTGCCCAAAGGCAACGCCTAAGAGAAAGAACCGAGGTCCCAAGAGAGTGACTCACATTCATATATTTACATATGGATATTCCCACGACATGAAGAAATAGGCATTCAATGACATCAACAGATCCCCCATACGCTACGATGTCGCACCTTCACATGTTTCGACAACAAAGAGACTCATTACAAAGGTTAGACCTCCCCTTCATCCTCACCAACATGGCATGTTGAACACTGTCCTCCGCAACAATCGATGGAGTATGGGTTAAGTCATTATGGTCCATAGTGTCATGTATTCATTGAGTGAGTTCATGTCTTCTTAATGTTAATCCAAGTTGAGCGTTGCATGTTCCAACTTGAGAGGAAGTATTGGAAAATGACCTAGGAAGGTAATTGGACCTTCCCAGGATCCAATTACCATACTATGATATTAATCCTACATCATATGTGAGTGGAACTCTGGAGATCCAATGGGGCTATATAAAGAGCCCACACCCATGTGCTCATTGAAAGAATGAACTAAAATAATTCACCCATTGAGGTGTTCTCCCATGGTTTCATCTCGCTCCTCATTGAGTATGGTTTCACGTAAAATCTCCAGTGTTCTTCATGTTTATCATTCATGTTCTTGAATATTGCTTCTGTAGCGAGAAAATAATATTTTGCTTGTTCATGAGATCCTAGGGTTTTCTTATATAGAGGAGAGACCCGTTGGCCAAATTACAAACAGAACGGAAAGAATAGAAAATACATAAAAGAAATATCAGATAAAGTGTATCTCAACCCTTCTCTCAAGTTGGAGCATAGATATCAATCATGCTCAACTTGGAACAACATTTCTGGCAAGGCCCTCTGGCAAGAGCCTTGGTAAGTGCATTTGTTGTCTGATCTCCCGAGCTAACATGAGTAGTGTAGATGATGTTCTTTTGTATCATGTCTCGAGTATACTGATAATCTATCTTGATATGCTTGTTCCTCTCAAGATGGGTTGTTGGCAATGAAGAGAGCAGCCTGGTTGTTGTATTAGAGGTTCATGGGAAGAGGCACCTCAACTGTTAGGTCAGTAAGAACATATCTGACCCACATCATCTCTGTACTAGCATGTGTCATGGCCTTGTATATTGACTCTGCACTGGATCTGGCTACCACGGTTTGATTCTTTCTCTTCCATGATACCAAGGAACTTCCTACGAACATGCAAAGCTAGAGGTAGACTTATTGTCCTTGGGGCACCCTGCATAATCTGCATCTACGCACATTATAATGGTAAGAGATGTACCTCTGATGAATAGAAGACTGGTACCAGGTGAGGCCTTCAGATACCACAGAATCATATGGCTTGCATTCATATACGTATGTCTAGGATGCTCCATGAACTGACTCACATTGCCTACTATAAAGGATATATCTTACCAGGTGATGGTATTATATACGAGCTTCCCAATGAGCTCCATGTACCTCATCTTGTCTACCTCCTCAGTGTCGTCATCATATAGCTTCATGTTCGGGACCATGGGAGTAGTGGCAGGGTTGCAATCTGCAATGCATGTCTCCGAATAAATATTTCTAACGTACTTCCTATGGGTCATCACCAAACCTCGCTGGTACTTGGCAAACTCCAAGTAGAGTAGACTGCCAAGGTCCTTGGTCACAAACTGCTGACCTAGGAAATCCTTAGCAACATGGATGCCTTGCTCATCATCCTCCATAACAATGATATCATCAATATAAACAAGTATAGCAACAATACCTCTCTGAGTCCTTTGAACAAACAGTGAATGATCAGCAATCGATCTCGTGAACCCTTGTAGCTCAATCAAGTCCGAGAGCTTCTGGAACCATGCTCTTAAACTATGTTTAAGGCCAAAGATTGCCTTACAAAGCATGCGAACCTTCTTTTACTTCCCCTCAGCAGCAAACTCAAGTTGTTGTTGCATGTAGACCTCCTCTTGTAGATCACCAACCACCCCACCACCCCCCCCCCCATAATGATATAGGGGCCAATCCCGTGTCACTGCAACAGGAAGAAGAATATGTAGTGTAGAACCCCTAGCCATTGGAGACAATGTATCCTGATAGTCAACACCATGTCTGGATGAACCCATGTGCCACAAGTCTTGTCTTATAGCGATCTACACCACCATCTGTTTGGTATCACTGTAGACACCCCACTTGCATCCAACAACATATGCTTCTGTAGGTGTTGTAACAATGCTCCAAGTGCCACGCGACTGTAGCGCGAACTTTTCCTCCTCCATGGCATGATGTCAGTGACTATCATGTATGCCATCCTGATATGTTAGTGGTATCTCTACGGTAGATAGTGCCACGATAAATCTCCTAAAGTTCTCTAAGAGGCTACTCAAGGATACATGAGATGTAAGAGGATATGTAGCACAACTACGTATTTGCTTTCCAAAGCAATAGGCACATCTAAATCATCTTTCGCCTGCTGAGAGGGAACCTTCTCATCCTGTACAAAATCATGATGCATAGACAACTCAGTAGTTCAATCAGTAGAAACAATGTGCTTATTACATACCTGGGATGTGTTGGATGATGGGGAAGGTCCATGAGCAGGGGGAACAGTATGAGACCTGCGAGTAAACACACATGGCAAAAATAGAGTCAAGATACTAGGTGATGATCCGGGGACAACCACAGGATCCGGTATAGGTACTGGGGGATGGTGGTGGAGGTAGAATAGGTACTGGAGGTGGTGGAGCCGTAGGAGGAGGAAGCATGTATACCTCCGCACCAGAGTCAGATAGACTCAACCTGTCATCTGTAGGAGAGAATTACTTAACAGACTCAAATAAGGTGACATCAGCACTGCTGAAGCGGATCAAAACATGGTATCCCTTCTGGGTACGAGAGTAACCAACAAAGACACACTTGACAGCTCAAGGGGAGATCTTGTCACGAACATGCATCAAATTGTGAACAAAGGCCACAGAGCCAAACACTGGAGGTGTAAGGGAGAACAGGTCCTTGAGAAATGCAATCGAGAAAGGAACCTTTTCTACTAAAATAAAAGATGGCATACGGTTTACCAAGTAGCAAGCTGTGAGTATCGCATCACCCCAATAAGATTGAGAGGCATGACTCATAATCAAAAGAGTTCAGGTTACATCGAGTAAATGACAGTGTTTAAGTACTGCAACATCGATTTGTCAGAATATATAGGCATACGAGGTCTGACGTACGATGCCAAGAGATCTGAGGAACTCAGATAGATGTAAAGTACATAAATCTAAGATATTATCTAATCGTAAATACTTGACAATAGTAGAGAAAATGTTCTTTATTTCATTAATAAAGGTTTTATTGACAGATACAACCTCAGATTTGGTTTTTAGCAAAGGCACGAGAAAGTCTAGAATTGTCATCCACAGTAACAAGATAAAAACAATGTTTGTGGTGATCACGAATACAACTCAGACCCCAAATATCCAAGTGAATAAGCTCAAATAAATGAGTAACGCTACCACTCTAATGACCAAGAAAAGAAGAGTGATGCTTCCTAAGCTGGAAAGCCTCGCATTGGAAGGAAGATCACGTGGAAATCTGTGGGAGGACATAACACAGATTCCGCAGAAGAAGGTGGCCAAAACGAAGATGCCACAAGTACGGTGAGACTGATTCAGTATGAATAGTAGAGGCACCAGCATGATGAGTCTGGATTAGTCTGTAGAGCCCCCGCTGCTTACGGCCACATCCAATCACCCCGCCCGTAAGTATGTCTGAGACACAAGAGAAGAGGGGTCAAAAATCGTACGACAATGTAGATCTTTCGTGATCTGACTAATAAAAAGTAAGTTTATCAGAAAATAAGGAGCATATAAAATATTATGTAGGCTCATGTATGGTGTCAAATGCACCTCTCCATGTCCTGTGATGTGTAAGTAAACTCCATTCATAATGACAACACATCTACCATGGGGTATAGACCGAACTGGGCTCTATGTCCATGCAAATAGTGTGAAGCACCAGAGTCCATGACCAATTCTTTCATACTTGTCTTGCTTCAGTTGGTAAATGCATATGCGCTACCTGAGGAGCTCGAAGATGCTCTAGCAACACATGCAACATCCGAGGAACCTGTAGTGGTGCCAACAACATGAGTCATGATCTCCCATATAAGAGAAACAATATCATTAAGGCATGGATCTATGTAGTCGAAGTGTCTGAAGGCTCAATCTGCTCTGTCACTCGAGCAGGCGTTGGGTATCCATGCTTTTAATAGCATGTGTCCTCAGAGTGTCCTGGACGACGACAGTAGGTGCATGGGCCACACTGACGTCCATCTCCTCTGCCATAGGGACCACGACCTCTGATCTGCGTAGAACCCCCCCCCCCCCCCCATCGCGAGATGCAGCTATTGTTGAGAAGGTCTGTGTAGTAGTAGTAGGTGAGATAAGAAGCATGTAAGGGCGACTGTAGGCATCCTCCATGGGAGGCATGGTCGTGCCTGTAAGGAGTTGTGCGCATGTAGCCTTGTATTCTGGATCTAAGGCTACGAAGAAAACTCCAACCATCGTGGAGGTCATATATGCCAGTTGTTGCTTTGTGAAAGTGGTGACATGCATGAAGCTGTAAAGCTTCTCAAACATGTCAGAAAGTGAAGAGTAGAATATATGCAATGGATGTCCATTCTTCTTGGCCATGTATATGTCAAACTGAAGCTGAAGAGTCTTGGCATCATTCTTCGTTTGGGCATACATGGCTGCCAGAATATTCCACATCGCCTTGATAGTGGGCTAGTTCACAATATCGTTGGCGAAGTCTGTGGTGAGTGTCCTAGAAAGCCAAACACAGGCGTACACATCATCTTGCTTCCACGAAGCATTGCCCCTAGTCTTATCTGTTGGCTCAGGTTTTGTAAGAAAGTGCTCCTTGTGATTGCATTGCATAAAGATAATAAATTGGATGGACCACAACTCATAGTTGGTCCCATCCATCTTGAGAATGGGAGCCAGACCCTTGAAGGCACCATACAAAGAGAAAATTCACCCTTGTTCTCTGACATGATGAAAAAGAAGGCCAAAACGAAATTCTTCCGAAGAGAAAGACTGATCCGAATGAGTCCACACGATTATATAAAGGACTAGTTGTACGTGTAGACTCATACAACCATCTTCGTCAATCCTCAATCTGCACTAAAATTAGAAAACATGATTTAGAGGTCAGAAATCACATTTTCGATCAAAATCATATTGTTTCAGTATGCAGTTCGACATCGGAGAGGAAATAAATCGGCTCAGGGATCTATATGGCATCGGGAGGCGTGAGAGGTTGTGAGGGGCTGCGAGGGGCCACACTACAGCAATACTGAGGTGTTACGGTGATACCGAAGCACCGAACAACAATGTGGAGGCACTACGACAGTGTTGGGGTCGTTGTGGCTCTATTGCAGCAACGTTGGGGTCCTTGTGGCTCTGCTATGGCAGCGCTAGGAGCCAAGATGGTTGTTGTAGCAGCGTGCGAGGGGTCGTGGGGGCGCGGGGGCACACGGAAGCTGGTGGGTGGGGACTAGGGCACAAGTGGGGTACTCGAACTTCGGTGGACGATTGCTCTAATATCATGTTGGGAGAAAACAATAACTTGCGTATTCATGAGGCCCTAGGGTTCTCTTATATAAAGGAGAGATCCACTGGGCAAAATTGCATAAAAAGAGTCGTAGGAATAGAAAAAGCATAGACGAAACATAAAATAAATAGTATCTCAACAGCTTCCGCATTATATTTTTCCACAAATATCAACATTTTCTTTATGTTGTTAACACTCTCTAATCTAGAGCTGTGTTCCCCATTCTTTATGGAATGATGTTGTCCTCACTTCTTTCCCCTAATCAATCGTATGTCGTCCTTTGTGTTAGAAGCAAATGTTTCTTAATTGATTGCGTATCTCGATACAGACTTTTCCCTCTAATACCTCACCTCTTTGACTCAGTGGCTTTTGTTCATCACCTGACGCTTTGTCATGAAATGCTCTCCCCCCGAGCTATCAAGTGTGTTTTTGTGGGCTACTCCTGAACCCAGAAAGGGTACCAGTGTTTTAATCTTGTCATACTAAAGTACAATGTTAGTGCAGCTATCACATTCTTTGAATATATCATGCACTTTTCTCCTAGAAGAGACAAGATGACCATGTATGAGTCTAGTGAGGAGGTTTACAATTCACCTCCTCCTTCGCCACCACCTCCACCTCCTATGGTTCCTCATGTATCTCCTCCACTTCCTCCTCTTGTGTGTCCTCCTTATGTAACTCCTTCACCTTCTCCAGTGGCTCAGACTTTGCCTCATTGCTACATTCGCAAGCCATCGACTGTACCCCCTGATCATGGACATTCTCCATCGTCCAGCACACCTCAGGTAAATTATGAGAACCTATTTTTTACCAATGGCACGAGTGATTTGTTTGTACAGTGTAAAACTTTATAGGTTGAGCATGTAGTACCTTAGGAGACTATTGTATAGGCGATAGATCGTCCAGAGAATCTTGATCGGCAAATTACTTTTCGAAAGCAAAGGTGTAGGTGTGTTATGTAAACTCTTGTAGCCCATGTTTCAGTGGAGATTCTTTCAAAGGATTTAAGAAGTTTGTGGTGATACTATCAATCATAGAGATCCCACGCATATATCAGAAGGCTATGCGAGATAGTCATTGGCCTCTTGGTATGGAAGAGGAGATGGATGCAGTCCAGTCACGTGGCACATGGAGTTTTGTTACTACCTAAAAAGGGCATCTGTAATTGGCTGGAAATGGATTTTTACAGTGAAGCAGAGAGCATATGGTAGTACTGATCACTACAAGGCTAGACTTGTGGTATGTGAGTTCACTCAAACATATGGGGTGGACTATCATGGCACTTTTTCCCCTGTAGCTTGTTGTTCAACACTTAAATCCTCTTCCCTGTTGCAGTGGTACGAGACTGATCACTTTTATAGCTTGATGTCAAGCATGTTTTCTTGTATGAAGAATTGTATGATGAGGTATATATGCAGCAGCCACATGGCTTTGTTGTTGAGGGGGTGTCAGAAGATATGATGCTTCATAAGACTATTTATGGCCTTAAGCAGAGCCCCCCAAGCATGGTTCCAGAAGTTCTCAAACTTGATAGAGCAGTAAGGCTTTAAGAGATCGACTGCAAATCACTGGCTCTTTATACGCAGGATACAAAGAGGTATTCTTGTCAATCTGATTTATGTTGAAGATATTATTGTTACAAGAACGACTTATGGGACATCAGTGAGGATGAGGCGTTCCTTTGATGGTATTTATAACCATAAACCTTGGCGAACTATGATACTTCTTTGGGCTTGAGTTTTTTAGGAATTAGAGATATCTGGTGACAGATCTTCTCCTAGAGTCAGGGATGGCAGGCTACAGACCTGCCACCACTCCCATAGATCCTAGTAGGAAATTCTATGATGATTGTTGGGTGAAAACTAATCTATATTACTCATGAGACCCTAGGGCTCTCTTTTATAGAGGAGTTTCAATGGGTAAATTACACATTGTAGATCAAAGAAATAGAAAGTAGATAACTAGTATGAATAACATAGAAATATCTCTACGCTTCCCCCCTCAAGATGGAGCATAGATGTCGGCCATGCTCAACTTGAATCCACACTTCTGAAACGGGCCTCTAGTTAAGGCATTGGTGAAAATATCTGTAATCTGCTCCCCTACTGGCGTGGGAAGTGAAGATGAATCCTCCCTGAATCATGTCACGTGTATAGTGGCAATACAACTCAATATGCTTCGTCCTCTCATGAAAAATAGGATTATCGGCACTATACAACACATTACAGTTGTCACATTGTAAGCTTCATGGGAAGTGGTACATCTATGCCAAGGTCATTTAGGACCCGATCTGTCCCACATCATCTTAGTGGTCCCTTGTGTCATAACTTTGAACTATGATTATACGTTGGATCTAGCAACCATTGTATACTTCATGCTCTTCCAGGATATTAAAAAGAAAATAATAAATACTATGAACCCTGAGGTAAACTTTCTGTCCTTAGGGCATCCTGCATAACCTGCATCTGTACAAGTAGAGACATTGAGAGATGTCCCTATCCTGAAAAGTAGCCCTGCACATGGAGGTGACTTCAAATACCTCAGAATCATATGAACTGCATTCATATGTACATGTTTTCCATGAACTGGCTGATCCAATTAACAACAAATGAGATGTTTGGTCTGGTGATTGTAACATACAGTGGCATTCCAACCAGCTCTCTGTATCTCCTCTTATCCACTTCCTTTGTATCATCATCATATAGCATCACACTGGGGTCCATGGGAGCAGTAGAAGGTATGTACACGCGCATACTTGTATCTATCAAAAGGTCTATAACATACTTCCTTTGGTCATTACAAGATCTTGTTGGTTCCTGACAAACTCTAATCCAAAGAAGTATCGTAGAGGACCAAGATCCTTGGTAACAAATTACCCAAGGAACTCCTTAGCCTCACAAATCCCCCACATAATCTCCTGAAACGATGATATCATCAACATAAACCATAATAACAATTCTACTAGCTGGGTTCTCTAAACAAACAATGAGTGATCTACATTTGACCTCATGACCAATCAAGTCCAAGAGCTTATGGAACCATGCTCTTGGACTTTACTTAAGACAGCCTTGTAAAATCTACAAACTTGTTGCCACTCCCTCTCAGCAAAAAACCATGTCGGTAGACTTCCTCTCGGAGATCACCATATAGTAGGGATGGCTATTGAGTCAAGGCTCGATGAGTCGGGCTCAGCTCGATAAGGGCTCATGAGCCTGGCTCATTAAGCTATTGAGCCGTGCCCAAGCCAGAATTTTGGGCTCGATACCTTAACGAGATGAGGCCAAGCTGAGTCATGTTTGGCTCAATAACTCAATAAGAGACTTGATAAGGAATATATATATATATATATATATATAATATACATGCAAGAGGAGTTGCATGTTCAATAATCAGTACCTATATCTATAGTTGTAGTTCTTTATGTAGGCAGTAATTAAATATGTATATTATACCAAACCAAACTGTAAATCGATATACTTTTGTTTCATGGGCACCTTAGAACTATATATGTCCATATATGTGAATATGATTTCTGACGTGGTAAAGGAAGACATATATTACATTGTAGACTTAATTACGATCTTATATTATTTATACATCTTTAAATAGGAACGTATTTGATAATATATATTATCCACTAACACGTCGACCAATATTTTTTTCTAAGAAACATATAGCTGCATCTATATTTATATTTTTTTAGATTATAATTAGCAAATTAGTATTTTTTATTAGCAAATAGAATGTTACAATATATGATATAATTTAGATTTTGAAATGTAACACATATAGTGGTAAGGAAGACAATCCCTCAAGGAAGAGGTCATGGGTTCAAGCCCAAGTATTGCACTTTTGTACCAAAAAACGACATTTCCCTTAACGAGCTAGACTTGGCACGAACCCAGACTAGGCTCAATAACGGGCTTGGTTCGAGCCTTATCAATCTTGAGTTAGCTCGTTAAGAGGCTCGAACTCGTCAAGCCCAAACCCGAGGTAGCTCGGTTGGGCTCGAACGAGCCTGAGCCTGAGCCCAACTTGACTTATCAAGCTCGAGCCAGGGCCTGGCTCAGCTCGTTGGGCTTGATACCCAGCCCTATCATAGAGAGCGCATTCTTGAGGTCAAACTGAAACAAAGGCCAATCGTGTACCACAACTACAGTAAGAAGAATCTGAAATGTAGAATGGTGTGCCATTGGTGAGAAGGTATACTAATAGTCCACACCATATGTCTAGGTAAACCCACGTGCAACAAGTTTTGCCTTATAACAATTGACCGTACCATTTGCTCGGTGTTTCACAGTGGACATTCACTTGCAACTGACAACAGATGCCCTAGAGGGAGCTGGGACTAAACTCCAAGTGCTATGTGACTGTAATGCAGCCATTTCCTCTTCTATCATAAGACTCCACCGATTGTCCTACATAGCCTCCTGGTAGATCCGTAGATCCATGGAATCTCCACGGTTGATAAGCTGACGAATCCTAAATTGCCAAGTTTAAGAATGTGTTTTTATCGTTCAGCTTAAAGATGATTAGTCGTGCGTTGTAGGCGGCAATCGGAATCGGTCAAGAAAATAACCACAAATAATACGTTCAATTTTTAATCGTGTGGTTTTATGTTTATTTTACTTGGGCAAGTCCCAAGGTCGATCACAAGGAGGCAAAGGAACAACCTAGAATTATGTCTATCAAAATTCGTGTTCGGTTTTCGAGGCGGTCTTTTTTTGAGAATTTTTAATGCAATAGAGGATGCAAGGTGCAAATTTGGCCTACTTTAGGGACTAAAATGAAAATTTCATTCAAACGATGTTCAAAAAAGATGAAATTTGGCCAATATGTGAAATACGATGAAATGAATGCACTGTAATTTTTTTGGATTTTTTTATGCAATATGAATTTTTAAATGCAAACAGAATGATTTTTAATATTTAATTATAATAAATATTAAACCTACTTATTTTCAAGAAATAAAATTATCTAATATCTATCACTAGGTGATGAATCTCAGAAAAATCCTAAACCTTGAAAATGTGGAGTTTAATACCTATTAAAAATTAAATACTGAAATATACAAAATGATTTTTACAGAGAAAACGATGCATGCAAATGCAATTCTTTTTGGGCACAATGTCAAGCACAATTAACTCTATAATATGTGATTTTTTGGTAATTTTTAGAGCAACGGTTAATCAATGGCAATTTTAAGAGCACACAGTGGGCAAACTATGCAAATTTCCACAAAATAATTAATTACTAATTAACCGATGATCACAAAATTGTCCACAATATTTCAAAATGTAGAGAATTAATTGACAAACAAAATGCTATTTTTGGATTAATAAAATAATGTAGAGAGAAGGTTCAAAACTAATAGGGATTACATGGGTATTTATGCAAAATAAATAAAGAAATAATGCAGAGGATGGACTGAAATGAAATTACCAGTAATTGGGGGGTTATTTGCGCAAAGTTCCCAGCAGGTCACGTGCCACTCACGTGACCCCTGGGTCGGCGGGCCTGATCTGCAAAATGGGGAACCTCCGGGGGGGGGCTTTATAAATTTCCCAAAGGGGGCACGTGCAAACTTGTGACCCCTGGTGACCGCTTGCTGACATTCCCCCGAAGCACGTGCCGTGCACGTGCTTGGGGGACTCGGGTTTCATACCCGGCACAGCAATGTGGGAGCGGAGGCGGGAGGGCCGACGCTCGGTGGAGAAGCACCGCCTCTTGCGGTGAAGTCTGGCGGAGGTGGTGATTGGGCGGAGCTCCGGTGGCTGCGTAGTCGTGGCGGTTGGTGAAACTCGAAGACGGAGTTGGAGAAGGTGGCGCGGCGGAGGCGGGCCGGTGGCCAACAAACGGCCGTGGGTCGTTGATGAAGATGAAGGCGCGGTGGTGGTTGTCGAGGGGCGAGATGCGGCGAGGCGGCGTAGTGTGCGGCGTGGAGGCGAAGTCGGTGGTAGTTGTCGTAGGCGGTGATGGCAGTCGCTGAAGATAACGTTGGCGGCGCAGGTTGAAGCGTCGGAATCATAGGTGGTTGTCGATGAAGTATTTGTCGATGGTGAACCGCGACCTGTGGTTGGGGACGAAGGGTGTAGTTGAAGGTGTGAAGTTGATGAATGGTCGGTAGATATCGGAGGTAGGCTCGACGGGAAGAACCCGGAGCTGGGTAGCGGCGGATGAAGACCGCATGGGCTACGACGAGGCGGGAAGCCTCGGACCTCGCCGGAGAAGATGGCGTCGTGGCGCTGTCACCGCTACGAGGGTACTTAATAGGTGCAGCCGGCGGATGGGTTCTATGGAGGGCGGCGGGGCTCTTAAATAGAGGGAGGACGAGCGGCGATGGAAGGTGGTTTCTACGGATTTGATGGATCGCAGATCAAAGATGGAGGAGGGGATCGGCGGGAAGGAGATTTGACGAGGACGAAAGAGGAAAGAGAAGATCGGAGATAGTCGAGATTGGGGGAGGCGGCGACGCGAGATTTGCGGGGCGGAGAGATTCGAGGGGTGGCGAGATTTGCGGGCGGCGGCCGCATGGGGGGGAAGTCGGGAGGTAGGAGAAGTACAGGCACCGTCCGATTGATGAGATCGGACGGTCTTTGTGCTGCCACGTGGCCCGCAAAGGGCAGAAGGGCGGATGCGCGTGCGGGGGGGAGGGGGGCACGTGCGCAGTTTTTTTTTTTAAATTTTTTTTTAACAAAAACGAGTTTAAATAAGCCCAAAAATGGCTGACACGTGGCGGCACCAGGTGCTGCTACGTGTCAGCACCAGATAATTCAGAAAATAAATAGTTTGTAAAATTGAAAATAAATAGTAAATGACCTCGGATCGAAAAAGTTTCTTCACGAAAGTTGCTCGCCTCGATGAGATCTACAACTTTCATGAGGACATTAAAACAAAATCGATCATTTGCATAAAGTTAATTTTTGGGGTATCCCATGTACATAGATTACCTTGATTTTGGGGTTTTGTAATTTTTTTGTCATTTTTAAAACAGATAAAAATCCGGAAAAAATATGGTACAATCAAGAGTAAATAAAGACACCTCAATCTAATTTTTTTTGGATTTTTATTATTTGATAAATAAGTATATAAAATACTAGGTCAAAAACCGCTAAAATATACAATGTACAAAAGAGGCCCAAAATCCAACATTCACATATGAGCTCCGATTCACTTGAACTTGGTCTTGTTTTGAAGGTAATTGAATGTACATTAGTTCAAAAGTGAGTAGGATTAAAACGGACACTGGACGAGGGAGATATGAGGGTTTTAGTCCGAAAATCCTGAAATTAGGGTTTGGGTTTTTTGTCCACTTATTTGAGTTAGTTATTTTTTTTGTATTTTTCCTTTATTCTTGTTAGTGATATGTACACAGTGGATGTGGTTTTGAGTCATTCGGAGCTAGCATGAATGGGTTAAAAATCCAGGAAGTTAGTTATTTACAGGTCACTTTTGGCATGGATTTTTGGCTTCTTATTTTGTGCAGATTTTTATGCTAAAATGCAGTTCTTATGAAATCACGCACTAATGCTAATTATGCAGAATAGATGCAAGAATGTTGTTGATTTTGAGGGATTTGAGCTTAATAAATGATATTTAGAGTGATGAATACGAGATTCATCATCCCCTTATACTTAAACCATGCTCGTCCCTGAGCATCAAAAAGAAATGCCATGAGGTGAAATGAGATTGGGTTCTATACCAAGACCATGAGCTGAAGGTGAAAGTGAACCTAAACTCAACCTTTGGATTATTTGTGTGTCGGAACTTCTGTGAGACTTAGAATTTTAAAATCAACAGCCCTCAAGTTCTACACATCATTGCTACAGCTTCGGCTCAGAAGTCATCTTAGATCAATCCTCTTCCCAAAGTATACCCTATGAACATTGAACAATCGACTCTTGTGTGTGCAAGGTTTTAGCTCTTCCCACCCAGAATGCCGGACTACCGTGCAAACCTCCTCTCAAGTAACTCATCCTCGGGGAGTCAGGTATTTCCTTCTAAGGTTTGTCGCGTTGTGTTCACAATCGAATTGGGGGGAGAAGTTAGAAGAAGGAGAAAAGAACCGGAGGGTGACCAGTGTAGTCACCTCTCCTTGTGAAGATGGCCAGTGTAGCCAAGTCTCCACCAAGATCTGCAGGTTCTTGAAGCTTGGACCTTTTTGTCAGATATTTATTTAGTAGAATGCTTCTTTGTATTTGGAATTTTTGGTGGTTCTGCTTGGATCTTGTTGTGCCCCTACGGATATAGAATCTTTTTGTTTCCGTACATTTTTTGGGGTCTTAGAAAAAATTGTGCCAGCCGTCCATCCCTTTTCCGAAGCTTTATTTCAACTCGTACTCTAGTCTTTAGATTTCCACGCTACCAGAAAAGAAACTCACACAGTCTTCCAACATCCCGTTTGAGTTGAGCTAAGTGCATAGTGCGAGAGTACAAATTAATTCCCTATTCCAGAGTTGTACCCAGAATGAAGAGACCAGGTTAGACACTAAGAGTCAAACGCTGCACATTGTTATGTGGAACTCAAAGAATTAAGTCAAAGACCTGAAGATTCTAAAATCATATTTCTCGGTGAAGTTCCTCTGAAAATTAGGTGGATTAAGGTCAAGTCCAGACCACTCTCGGTTTCGGCTCATAACTCGGTTTAGAACCCAAGGACTTTTCACATATGCAAATGTGATGCTTGGATGAAGTGCAGGTGTGTGAAATGCAGACACATTTTTTCCTTTTTTTTCTTTTTGAATTTTGTTGTTTTTTTTAATGCAAAAAATGAATAAGAAGCCATTTTTTCAAAAAATTTGGGTGCAGTAAGTGTTAGTGACAAAATGTTTTTTTTTTTCTTTTTTTCTGTTGTTTTTGTTTTTTTGTTTAATTACCCACCCCGTAAATACATATAGACTTACGCGAAAGTACGAGGTATGCCTAAAATATATACACAGTATATATAGACCCCCCTATACTTAGCGAGTGTTATGTCCTCAGAGCACAAGAAGCGTAAAGAAGACATAGCTCGGGCTAAGCGTAAGAGAGTGAAAAAGGAAAAAGAACAAGATTTACAGAATCGCCCCCTATACTTAGACTGTGAATAGGCTAAGTATAGAAGAAGAGCGGAAAAGAAAAAAATGAAGCAGTCGAGGTATGTGAATGAGGAGACTAAATACAGGTGGGTGTCGGTTCCCCCTATACTTAGGCTCTGGTCAGCCTAAGTATAAGAGAAAGGTGGAAATGAAGTGATCGGGAGAAGGAGTGTGATTCAGGAAAATGGTATATACAGATGGCATCGGTCCCCCCTATACTTAGGCCTTGTCCTAAGTAGAGGAAGAAGTTGTACAAGGAGACCGATGTGATCGGGAGGGAGGGTGGGTAACCGATGATTAAGGCGGTTTACGGTTGATCTTCTTGTGAGCATGTGGTGGGAGATCGTAATGATGAGACGGAGATGAAGCATATGATTCCCCACCATTATCAGTGTCATCCTCAGAAAAATCATGATGGATAGTAGACGAAATATTTGAGTCAGATGAAAGGTAGCCATCATCAGAGTTATCCTCAGAGGAATAGTATTTGAAAGTGGACACACTCCAGATATTCATGTCTTTTTGTTTCTTCAATTGTTTCCTCAAAATTTGTTCCTTTTTAAGATCAATCGATTTGTCCTCAGATGAATGTTCAGATACTCCGGTCTCAGTCAGCTCATAAGAAATAATTCCAGTGTACTTGTGGAAGGTAGGAACATCAGCTTTGGATGAGTAATAATTAGGAACGGGAGTTGTCCAACGAGAATCAAATTTTGGATCCTAGCGAAGATATGTCTTTAGAGTTGTCGAACAGACTTCACACATGTAGACCACCTTTTCCAGACCTGATGAGGGATCATCAACCGATTCCTCTTCCGAAAGGTCAAATCTAACTCTCTTTTTCTTGTTTCGTGAAGCTGTCGGTTCACTTGAGTATCCAGATGAGTAGCCATTAGAGTTCTTTTCCTTGATCGGTGTTTGGGCTGCATGTTTGTACTTAGTCTCCTGAATGTTGGTGCACTCTTGATTTGGGAGGATTTGGTCAAGATAATCAAAGTATGTTGCTCCAGGTGCGACCATGCATATGTCTCAGGATCGTAGTAGAAGGATTTGTCTATTTTGAAATCTGCGGGAACTGAAATACCGGGGAGAGTCTCTGCATGTTCATTCTCAATTGATTTGACATTGGAGCATTCTTGTGTCAGGTTGATATAATCTACGTAGTCAGAGTAGGTTGACCCAGGGTGTGCCCATGCATAAGTCTCCGGATCATAAGATTCATATGCTCGATTTTCCTTGGAGAGTGCAGCTGGGAATGGAGCAGGGGGGAGATTCTCTAAACCAATAGTCTCATCAACAACCGTTATCTCAGGTGTAGCAGCGGGGTAGGGCTCTTCTACCATTTTATAGTTACGGTTGTCAGGGACTTTGTGGGTTGCCTCAGAAAATCGTGGTTCCTCAAAGATTTCATTAGATCGTAGTGATTTCAATGCCGTAAAATTTATTTGTCGAGTCTCGCAATCAATAATTGCCTTAGACAATGCTAAGAATGGCTTTCCGAGAATAATTGGAGACTGGGTGAATTCTCCTTGATGCTCAATATCAATGATCGTGAATTCCATTTTGAGCGGAGCACCTTGGAATATCATGATGACAGAAATGATTCCTCTCGGCCGCTTTATTGATCGGTCCACCAATTGAACAATCTCTCGTATTTTTCTGATTGGTCCGAGTTTGAGTTCGTGGAATACAGAGGTCGGGAGGATATTGATCGGTGAATCATCATCAATTCGGGCATGGGTGAAAATTGTGTCTTTGATTTCGCAGTTAAATCTGGGCAACCGCTTCACTATGTGGCTCTTGGTTTTTCTCCTTAACACCAAGGAGGAGGCCATTGACAAGATATTTCTTTCAGTTTTTATTCTAATCCTTCCTGACTTTTTGACGATTAATCTGTCCATTATAAATTTCTTAAGGTCGGGGAAGTGTTCAATGGCCTTTATAATGGGAAGTTCAAAAATCAAGTATTTTTCCAGTGCTTCCCGTAAAGCAGGATCCAAATTCCTCAGATCTTCTTCAGATTCAATTTTTATGAGATTTTCTGGATTTTTGATTTTTTTGGTATTTTTGAATATTCCAATTTTTTTGGTATTTTCTGTGTGGTATGGCGATGTGGTGTCTTCAAGAGATGAGAAGGGGCCTTGATATTCAGAGTATGGGTCAGTGGCATAATCATTCCTAGGGGAATAATGAGCAGAAGTATTGATGTTAGAATCATCCCTAGGTCTTTGAATATCCTCAAAATTTTCATCATGAGATCCAATCCTTTCCTCATTTAGTTTTATATCCGATCCACCATAGAATGAGATTACTTGGTCGACAAATTTTTGAAACCTATCCTCCATTAATTCGAATCTGGTTTTTATCCTCGAAATATTATCCCCAAAATTCTGTTCATGATCAATCATGGGAGCACTCGATTTTTGTTCAATGATTTCATCTTCTATTTTTCTGTACGTGCGGAGAGGAGAGTTTCTTGGAATATCCATTATATGATCATTTTCTGAAAATTTCTCCTCAAAAATTATGGAAGGAGGCTGCTCATATTGTACAGGCATGCGTATTTGATCTGAGTAGAGTTTAGTCCTTTGATCATGATTGGTCAGATTTTGATATTGTGGAGTCAACATACAGGGTTTATGTGTGTCTAGGAGGTCAATCCAGTCCTCTGTATGAGTATCATGTCTGACGAGGGGTCTGTCGTGGTCAATCCAACGCTGATGATCATTAAGTGTGTGTCTTTCCATCTGGGTTTGATTTCTCTGCCGGTCAAGAGATTTGAAGGGATTTTGATCTTGAAATGTTTCATTGGCGAGAAACTGAGAATAAGATGGTTCAGTCCAAGATGCTAGATGGTCATGTGTGGTTGGATGATTTGAGAAAGGATTCAACGAGGGGGTCGAAGTTATCCGTGGGTGAAAATTTCCCGCAAATGTTGGAGGATTATTGAAAGAAGAGGATGTAGTTTATTTGGGCCAAACCGAGACAGATTTGTTTTCATAGTGATGTTCGGTCATTTTTGAAGGAGTTGAGAGAAATGATGGGTTGGATCTGAAATTTGGAAAAATTTCCATGATGAGATTAAAATCAAGAGATGAGAGAGATGATTGTATGGGACGGAAAATTTACCAAATGTGCGGCCATTGATCTTCGATATCGATTTATGCACACCAATACAAATACAAATCAAACCCCGGGTTCATCAACTCACACAATGAAGCCGTAAGAGTTCGGCTATTATCTTTTCAATTTTAATTGGTGATAAGACCATCTTGGAAAATAATTAAGCGAGTTGTTAGGTGCCGAAATTTTCGTAATGACTGGCCTGAATTCTTCGACTAGTTGCACCTACTTTCAGCTAATATGGGAGTAAGTACGGACCGTAGAACGGCTACCCGTGTTACTTGAGGACGGAGCCTTACGCAGTGTCCTCTAAACCACCCACTCTGCTAAGGAAATCCGGACCGTTTACTGGCTACCCATAGATCCTCACTGACAATTCGGGTTTGGGCTCTAGCCTTAAGTGTCGTCTCTCGCTCACTCAGAAGAATAAAAACATCCAAGGCCGGGGTTACTCTCCCGCAAAAATTATTGATTTTATGGGTTATTTAGAGTCGGCTATATTTAGCAGTCCCAATTTTATTTCGGTGATCACTGAAGAATTTAAGCGAGCAGAAATACACGTCTACCGCCCAGTTCCCAATTTCCCTTAGAATTATGTGATAAAACAAGAGGGAGAAAGTCGGAAAAAACCGATGCACGTGGAAAACTATGATGAATGCTCAGTTAGAAGACTTACAGTGAATCCTCGAAATCTTCATGTGGGATGCTAGACAGAAATTTAAAATTATTCTATATGGAATGCAAGCCGATGAAAAACCGCACCTAAGCAGAAAGTTCTATTAGCGGGAAAGAATTGAGTTAAATTTGGCTAAGTTGAACGATCTATGTGCGTCTCAATTAATAATGCAGTGTGGCTTAATCCTACGAGCACAATCAAAAATTTAATTGCTTTGAGAGCCGTATGTGCAGGTCTATCCTATTCGCCACTCAAGTCGGGCCCCACCCTCACGGGAGAGTGAAACATGCCACGAACACCACAGAGGAAAGTTAGAGGTCTTGTTACATACGCGAGAGTCCAAACGAACACCGCTGTAAATAAGCAATTAATTATAAAAATAAAAATTGCAGGAATTAAAAACCTAGACTCTACACTCTCTCACGACTCGACTCGATCTTAAATTAATTGCAGATTTTAGGAGGTCGGTGAAGATGCCTCGGTTTCTTGAAAAACCGCTCCACGTATGACGTGTACCTCGCAAGAAAAGTAAGAGAGATAATGTAAGAGAGTGACTAAAAAATGATAAAATAGACAAGAAAAAATAAATGCTGAAAATAAATGAGATTTACAATGAAAAAATCCGGGGGTCAGACTACCCGAATGTGGAAAACCGAACGAAAAATTTTTAAGACAAAAATCTAAGCCGTTTGCCTCCCTGGCAACGGTGCCATCTGACGAATCCTAAATTTCCAAGTTTAAGAATGTATTTTTATCATTCAACTTAAAGATGATTAGTCGTGTGTTGTAGGCGGCAATCGGAATCGGTCAAGAAAATAACCACAAATAATACGTTCAATTTTTAATCGTGTGGTTTTATGTTTATTTTACTTGGGCAAGTCCCAAGGTCGATCACAAGGAGGAAAAGGAACAACCTAGAATTATGTCTATCAAAATTCGTGTTCGGTTTTCGAGGCGATCTTTTTTTGAGAATTTTTAATGCAATAGAGGATGCAAGGTGCAAATTTGGCCTATTTTAGGGACTAAAATGAAAATTTCATTCAAACGATGTCCGAAGAAAAATGAAATTTGGCCACTATGTGAAATACGATGAAATGAATGCACTGTAATTATTTTGTAATTTTTGGATGCAATATGAATTTTTTATGGATTTTTAAATGCAAACAGAATGATTTTTAATATTTATTTATAATAAATATTAAACCTACTTATTTTCAAGAAATAAAATTATCTAAGATCTACCAGTAGGTGATGAATCTCAGAAAAATCCTAAACCTGAAAATGTGGGGTTTAATACCTATTAAAAATTAAATACTGAAATATACAAAATGATTTTTACAGAGAAAACGACGCATGCAAATGCAATTCTTTTTGGGCACAATGTCAAGCACAATTAACTCTACAATATGTGATTTATTTGGTAATTTTTAGAGGAATGGTTAATCAATGGCAATTTTAAGAGCACACAGTGGGCAAACTATGCAAATTTCCACAAAATAATTAATTACTAATTAACCGATGATCACAAAATTGTCCACAATATTTCAAAATGTAGAGAATTAGTTGACGAACAAAATGCTATTTTTGGATTAATAAAATAATGTAGAGAGAAGGTTCAAAACTTAAAGGGATTACAGGGGTATTTATGCAAAATAAATAAAGAAATAATGCAGAGGATGGACTGAAATGAAATTACCAGTAACTGGGGGGTTATTTGCGCAATGTTCCCAGCAGGTCACGTGCCACTCACGCGACCCCTGGGTCAGCGGGCTTGATCTGCAAAATGGGGAACCTCCGGGGGGGCTTTATAAATTGCCCAAAGGGGGCACGTGCAAACACGTAACCCCTGGTGACCGCTTGCTGACGTTCCCCCGAAGCACGTGCCGTGCACGTGCTTGGGGGCCTCGGGTTTCACACCCGGCCCGGCAATGTGGGAGCGGAGGCGGGAGGGCCGACGCTCGGTGGAGGAGCACCGCCTCTTGCGGCGAAGTCTGGCGGAGGCGATGACTGGGCGGAGCTTCGGTGGCTGCGTAGTCATGGCAGTTGGTGAAGCTCGAAGATGGAGTTGGAGAAGAAGGTGGCACGGCGGAGGCGGGTCGGTGGCCGACAAACGGCCGTGGATCGTTGATGAAGATGAAGGCGCGGTGGTGGTCGTCGAGGGGCGAGATGCGGCGAGGCGGTGTAGTGTGCGGCGTAGAGGCGAAGTCGGTGGTAGTTGTCGTAGGCGGTGATGGCAGTCGATGAAGATAACGTTGGCGGCGCAGGTTGAAGCGTCGGAATCGTAGGTGGTTGTCGATGAAGAAGTTGTCGATGGTGGACCGCGACCTGTGGTTGGGGACGAAGGGGGTAGTTGAAGGTGTGAAGTTGATGAATGGTCGGTAGATATCAGAGGTAGGCTCGACGGGAAGAACCCGGATCTGGGTAGCGGCGGATGAAGATCGCATGGGCTACGATGAGGCGGGAAGCCTCGGACCTCGCCGGAGAAGATGGCATCGTGGCGCTGTCACCGCTACGAGGGTACTTAATAGGTGCAGCCAGCGGATGGGTTCTATGGAGGGCGGCGGGGCTCTTAAATAGAGGGAGGACGAGCGGCGATGGAAGGTGGTTTCTACGGATTTGATGGATCGCAGATCGAAGATGGAGGAGGGGATCGGCGGGAAGGAGATTTGACGAGGACGAAAGAGGAAAGAGAAGATCGGAGATAGTCGAGATTGGGGGAGGCGGCGGCGCGAGATTTGCGGGGCAGAGAGATTCGAGGGGCGGCGAGATTCGCGAGCGGCGGCCGCATGGGGGGGAAGTCGGGAGGTAGGAGAAGTACAGGCACCGTCCGATTGATGAGATCGGACGGTCTTTGTGCTGCCACGTGGCCCGCAAAGGGCTGGAGGGCGGATGCGCGTGCAGTGCGCGTGCGGGGGGGGGGGGGGGGACATGCGTAGTCTTTTTTTTTTAATTTTTTTTTTATAAAAACGAGTTTAAATAAGCCCAAAAATGGCTGACACGTGGCGGCACCAGGTGCTGCCACGTGTCAGCACCAGATAATTCAGAAAATAAATAGTTTGTAAAATCGAAAATAAATAGTAAATTACCTCGGATCGAAAAAGTTTCTTCATGAAAGTTGCTCTTCTCGATGAGATCTACAAGTTTCATGAAGACATCAAAACCAAAATCGATCATTTACACAAAGTTAATTTTTGGGGTATCCCATGTACATAGAACACCTTGATTTTGGGGTTTTGTAATTTTTTGTCATTTTTTAAAACAGATAAAAATCCGGAAAAAATATGGTACAATCAAGAGTAAATAAAGACACCTTAATCTATTTTTTTTATTTTTATTAATTGATAAATAAGTATATAAAATACTAGGTCAAAAACCGCTAAAATATACAATGTACAAAAGAGGCCCAAAATCCAACTTTCACATATGAGCTCCGATTCACTTGAACTTGGTCTTGTTTTGAAGGTAATTGAATGTACATTAGTTCAAAAGTTAGTAGGATTAAAACGGACATTGGATGAGGGAGATAGGAGGGTTTTAGTCCGAAAATCCTGAAATTAGGGTTTGGGTTTTTGGTCCACTTATTTGAGTTAGTTATTTTTTTTGTATTTTTCCTTTATTCTTGTTAGTGATATGTACACAATGGATGTGGTTTTGAGTCATTCGGTGTTAGCATGAATGGGTTAAAAATGCATGAAGTTAGGCTATTTACAGGTCACTTTTGGCATGGATTTTTGGCTTCTTATTTTGTGCAGATTTTTGTGCAAAAATGCAATTCTTATGAAATCATGTACTAATGCTAATTATGCAGTATAGATGCAAGAATGTTGTTGATTTTGAGGGATTTGAGCTTGATAAATGAGATTTAGAGTGATGAATATGAGATTCATCATAAGCCCACGACAAATCTCCTAAAATCTGTCGACGGGTGTGCTGAAGAAACAGTGGAAGCAAGAGGATATAAGGCACATGTATGCCTCTTCTTCCTAAGTGTAATGGGCACCTCAAGATCATCGGCAATCTCCTATACATGCTTATTAGCCTCCTGAGAAGGACATGCTCATCGTGTACAGTAACCCGTTGTAGAGACAAATCACCAGTGCCATCAGTAGAACTAATGTGTACAGAACATACTTGAAGTGTACTGGATGACTGGGGAGAGCCATGAGCAGTAGATGGCCTCCAAACGTAGAATCATGGTAAGAGCTGGGTTATGGAACCAGGAGGAGGTGGTGGTGTTGGAGGAGGAACCGAAGGTGGTATTGGGACTGGCAATGGTGGTGGTGAAGGAGGTGGAGGCATGTAAACCTCCTCTCTAAAATTAGATGGAGTCAACGTCACTTGTAAGAGAGTACATCGCATACTCAAAAACGATGACATCAACACTGACATAATACTCTGACGAACTGGATCATAACACCAGTATCTCTTTTATGTCCTGGAATACCCCACAAAAACGCATTTGATAACTTTGGGAGCAAGTTTGTCAAGGCCAAGTGACAAGTGATGCACAAATTCTATGGAGCCAAACACACGAGGAGTGAGGGAGAACATATCCTTCGCCAGAAACACAATCGAGAAAGGGATCTTCTCGTCCAAAATAATGGAAGGCATATGATTCATAAAATAGCAAGCGGTGAGGATTGCATCTCCCCTAAAGAAGTGAGGAGCACAGCTCTGAATCAAAATGGTACGTGTCACCTCTAGTAAATGATGGTGATTACATTCAACAACATTGTTCAGCTAGGACATGTAAGTACGTGATGTCTAATGTAAAATGCCAAGTACTCATCAAATCTCTAAGGCATCATGAGTCTCACTTTGCTCAACAGCACGAGCAGAGGCTGGAAAATCATGCTTGGAGTAGCATGTATCCTCAGAGTGACCAGGTTGTGACAATAGGTGCATGACTGGCGAGGACCACAACCACCTCCTCGACCACGAGATCCATGACCTCCATATTGTAAAGTGCCTCCTCTATCATGGGATGTGGTCATCGCAGAGGAGGTCTAAGATGGAATGGACGATGGAATAGTAATCGTGCTAAGTCATTGGTATGCCTCCTCCATGGGAGGAATTGTAGCATGTGCAAGGATCTGTGATCAAGCGGCTTCATATTCTAGATCAAGAGCTACTAAAAAGACGCTAATCATCATGGTGTTCATGTATTCCATCTGCTGCTCAAGTGTAGCTGCAAGAGGCATGAAGATGTGAAGCTTCTCGAATAGGCCTCGGAGAGATGTATATAGAAAATGCAAGGGTCGTCCATTCTGTTTAACTGTGAATATGTCATGTTGTAACTGCAAGATCTTCATCTCGTTCCATGCATGTGAATAGGTAGGAGAAAGAATACACACATTACCTTGACAATGGGCGGATGCAAAACATCATTTGCGATCTCCGTTGTCAACATACTAGTTACCCAGATGCGTGCATATGCATCATCGATCCCACGCGGCATCTACCACAATCTTGTCAGTCGGCTCCTCTTCGGTAAGAATATGCTTCTTACCGGTAGATTACATCAGACTCATGAACTGCATGGACCATAGATTGTAATTCGTTTCGTCCATCTTAACTATTGGCGTCGGACCTCGAAAGGCACTTGAAGAGATATTGACCTTGTTTTCTGATATGATGCTAAATCCAAAGACTAGGGTTTATAAATCAAAGAGAGAATTGTCTACACAGACATGAGTGGAATCGATTGCAGGTGTATACTTAATTTGCAAACACTCCCATCAATATGAGGTGTGTCCTAGGGCAAGGAGGGGTGATTTATCAATATGAAATCACCTTGGAAACCTTAAAATCAAATCATATGTGATCTCTCGATAACCGGTACAGTGCCCTAGAACACAAGAGTTCCGTTGCAGACATGCCTTTAGGGATGGCGTGTGGCAGCGCAACCCATGAATGGGTGGTACGATGATGGCATCCCTCAACAGAGATAATGTGGCACCGCAAGCAAGAGAGGAAGGCGTGACTACATAGCCTTCTCGAGAAAAGGCAATGGAAACGATGCCAATTGAGGAGAGGCGCTTGCTACAGCAGCATCGAGGAGGGCAACGGGGTCGAAGAGGGTTGTGGCTACGGATCGGGTGGCAGGTGGGGTAGGGCTACAAGTGGGGTATGAGAACTCTGGTCTAGGACCGTCGCTTCGATATAATGTTAGGTAAAAAATAATCTATGGCTCTCTTTTATAGAGGAGAGTCCCAACGGATAGATTACACATTCTAGATAAAAGAAATAGAAAATATATAAATAATATAAAAACATAGAAATATCTCTACAATGATGATACAGATGAGGTGGACAAGAGGAGGTACAAAGAGCTTGTTGGGAAGCTCCTTTATATGACTATTACCAGGCCAGATATATCCTTTGCAGTGAGCAGCAATATCAGCTTGTTTATGGAGCAACCACGACAAGCTTGCATGGATGCAATTCACATGATCCTAAGTTATCTAAAGTCTTATCTGGGAACAGAGTTGTTTCTTAGTAGAGGGACTTCTCTTGCCATCATGGCATGTGCATATGCTTATTATGTAGATAATCAAAAGGTTGAGGGGACATAAGAGAGGGAGCGTGGGAGCGAGGGAGAGCACGTCGACGGAGGGAGGCGACGAGTCGGAGAATCATCGCGGGGGTTCGTGCTTGGAGGCGAGTGGATAGAGAGGGAACACTCTCGTGCAAGGAGGAAGGAGGAAGGATGGGTTCCGGTTTCTCATTGCAAACATGGTCGAAGATGTTTCAGACGCGGTGTGCAGGGTATGTAGCGTCAGAGTGCTCTAGGACACCGCATTGCTTTGGTTGTGGGAGATCAGGTCATCATCGTGCTTCATGCTCGTCTACAGCAACGTCATCGGCAGCAATACCTCCGCGAGATGGTGGGGAGGTTCTGCAGGTAGCAAGGCAGGAAAAAAATCATGGTTGGGGGAGTGGCACCATCATATGTGGATGTTGTGGCTGGAGAGTTGGATGAAGAACCGAGATTTGGATGCTGGTAAGGTCGTGGACGAAATCTACCCTATCAATTAGATCTGTTAGGGATGGAATCTTACTGCTTTGTGGGAAGAAGTTCCAGGGAAATGTCATTTCGCTGGGAACAAGCAAATGCTGCATGCGGGGTTTGTCAGCGGCCCAAACGGATCGGTTGCTCAGTCCGAGGGGTAAAAGCGACGTGTGGTGGTATCGCCTGAGATTTGCAGATGGAGGGGAGGTTGTGTTCACCACGAAGGTTGCTCAGCTCAGAGGAGTTCCTTTCCTTTCTCGAACTATAGATGTTCTACGCCCGACGCTTAGGGAGATCGGAGTAGTGAAGAGGGTTTTGGCTAATGGTTGCTTGTTGGGTTTTGATCCGGGTGTCACCATCAATCTTCTGGAATGCCGAGAAAATGACGTGATGCCTATCGCTCCGATGAAGCTAATGGTTGGATATGCGTCTTTCCTGATCTCTGTTCTTTTTTTGCCGCCGCCGATGGACCAGCCGAGGACTTCGTCGGAAGCAAGCTCGTCCATGGTAGGGACACATCACCAAGGTGATGATTCGAATTTCGAGGAAATCACGGAAGCCAAGGAGTTAACATGCAAGCTATCGTTTCCTATTCTGTGTGGGTTGGAAGTTGTAATGGCAGAAGATACCCTCAAAGAGAGCCCTTTTCGTCACACCGCCAGATCTTACTTTTTGATTGGGTGGGCGGGCCGGGTGGATCTCCTGGCCTGGGTCCCTTGTGCGGCAATCAGAGCTGCTCGTTTCGGGTTGTATATGGTGGCCTGGATCCGTCTCTAATCGGGTCGGTTTTTCTTGATACCCAACTTTGGTCGAGTCCTAAGGCGATTACAGTCTCACATAGACCATTTTGATAGTTATACTCTTATGGCGTGATACCTCGATGATTCCTAGTTCCGCTCTCCGGACCGCCATCGCTTGGCGCTCCGCAAGAGGGGGCATTGACCTCGGAGGCCTCAGTGCATTGTTGGTCGATGCCTTTCAAGCAATCCTTTTTATTTTGGGGTTCTCGCATTGTAAGGCGAGCTGAGCCAGGGCTCGTTGAGTTTGTGCCTCCAGCTGCAGAGTTTGCTAGTGGGGGTTGGAAAAGAGGAGAAACCAGCTCTGTCGAAGGAAGTTCCTTGATCTTGGGAGGTGGTAGGGGAACTACGAAGAGATACAGACGGAGGCAAAAACAAAAATTGTCCAATGGAGAGATACAGATTGTTTCACAGCGAAAGGCACAGATGGTGGTTCTCGTGGGAGCAGTGAGAACAATGGGTGGGAAAAGTAGCGTTTAAATGAAGATTCTTTACTGGAATGTCAGAGGTATGGGTGACCTCGTGAAAAGAAGAGTTTTGGGTGCGAGGTTCGTAGAGTGGGGATGTGATGTCATCCTTCTTCAGGAAACAAAGCTTGACTCCTGTGATATGCAGTGTGGAACTCTTTTGGCACAAGCTCGTTGTCTTGTTATCGGACATTAGATGCATCAGGTAGTTCTAGAGGCATGATTATGCCATGGAAGGATTCTACTTTTCAATTCCAGGCGGAATTGAGGGGCTCTCACATCCTCTCGATTCTTCTAGAGTGCTCAGCCTCTTCATCTCTTTTTGCCTTCTCATGTGTTTATGGCCCTTGCCAGCCGGCTGACCAGCATGAGTTGTGGGTAGATATCCATGCAGCTAGAACTACATTTCCAGACTGTGCTTGGCTTATTGGGGGATACTTCAATGTGTCGCTACTTTCTTCAGATCGGCTGTGTCTGCGGGGTGGCCAAGACCCAAGTTCCTCTGACTTTGCTGATTTGATTGATGATTTAGAGCTTGAGGTTCTTGAAGTGACGGATACACAGTATACATGGTAAAGGTCAACTTCCCTTTCCCGTATTGACCGATTTCTAGCCTCATCTGAGCTCATGGATTTGTTCCCATGTTCCTTCACTTCGTGTAGACCACGCACGCATTCTGATCATACTCCACTGATTTGGGATTCTGACTCCACATATTCGATGAGAGGTTTTTTCAGATTTGAGTGTGTATGGCTTCTTGAGGATTTGTTTAGAGAATTGGTGAGCACCCATTGGTCATCCTTGTCAGTTTCTGATTCAGAAGCGGTGAGATTCTCTGAGAAATTAAAATGTCTGCGTTAGAGATTATGTGAGTTTAAGAAGGAGGTGAGAGAGGCTAGGAGAGCTAGGAGGGTGGCGGCAGAGATGGAGGTCCAGAGGCTTGATAGACTGGAGGATGAAAGACATCTGGATGATGAAGAGTTGGGGCAATGGACCTCCGCCCATAGAGTGGTAGTGGAGGAAGATAGAAGGCAGGTGACGGAGTGAAATAGAGATCACGGCTTGCCTGGCTAAAGGAGAGTGATGCGAACATGGCTTTTTTCCACAGGGTTGCCAGTGACAGATGCCGGACAAATTCTTTCTGGTCTATGATTGTTGATGGAAACAGAATTGAGTGGGACAGAGAACTGGGTAGTGTGATTGCTTATCACTTTCATGATTTCTCGAGGAGGGCGACATCTAGACATTGGCGTTGGATTGGTCTTAGAGCCTTTCGGCTCTCTGATGCGCATGTAGGTAGCTAGACGGTGCCAGTTACCTTGGAGAAGATAAAGTCAGTTGTGTGGAGTTTGAATGCAGATGGTGCACCAGGGTCGGATGGGTTCCCAAAATTTTTTATAAGGAATTATGGAATGTGGTGGGTGGTGAGGTCCATGAGGTTGTGGAGGAGTTTTGTTGAGGCAATGCGGGACTTGACAGGCTGAATAGAGCTCTGATTTTCCTTCTCCCAAAAACAGGGGCGGCGGAGAGAATCGAAGAGTACAGGACGATTGCCCTCTCGAATGACGTTTACCTCATTGTAGCGAAGGTACTCAGGGTTTGCCCTAATAGAGTTCTTGATCATCTGATCTCGTCGGTTCAGTCGATGTTCATTCCTGGCCATCAGATGGGGGATAGTTTAGTGATGGCTTCTGAGATTATTTCAGATTGGAAGTGCGGTGGCAAGTAGGCAAAGTCGACTCTGGCCCCGGGCTCATCTCTTTCATTGTTCCGCCCAGGTAGCGACAGACGACCACTAGAGAAAAAAAAGACAGGCTGAAGATATATATTGGGAGTTTCTATTCTATCTATATAAGGAAGGGCAGTTGATGAATCGCGTAGGGGGCTATCAAATATGGTCTCTCTCTCCCAATCCACTTTTCAGAAGAGACCCCAGGAATAGCGGCCACATCATGCTTTGGAAGGTGGATTTTGCCAAGACCTATGACACCATGGAATGGCATTTCATTTGGACAGCTCGGTACATGAGGGGTTTTCCTGACACTTTGTGAAAACCCTGAATACCAAACATGGACTAAAATGCAAATCTTGACTGAGTTTGGGCTTAATTGCAAAATCTGTACGTGTCCAGTAACCAGAAAATTCGAATAAAAAGTCCATTGCGTAGTGCTCGTCCAGATCTTTCCAACGAGTCCAAGAACACGAAAATCCGAGTTCGAGAGCCCGAGTTACGGTAATTTTTGCGAGAGGAGGTCCATGCCATATTTGGATCCGAACTCAGATCCGAATCCAAGTCCCAACCCATGTAACCCATCCCCTCTCGTCCAAAACATCCAAAACCCTTCTCCCTTCGATCAGCCCTCTTCCTCCTCCCTCTTCCTCATCAGAAAATCACTAGAGCGCACCGGATCGACAATCCGAAGCCTACCCCATGTAGAGAAGGTCCAAGACATCCCCGTGTGTGGTTATCATCACGAACGAAGCATCGATCACGTCGTCCTTCACCGACGGAGTAACCGAGGTGCGACTTTTCTGGAGGTACGACATCCCTTCCTCTTGATGTGCTTTCCATATGAATTACCATCTATCTTCTCTGTTTTAGTCTTAGTTGAAACTTTGTCTCTTGTGGTGTGATAAGGGACGCATGTCGGTGAAAAGACCTCCCTAAACTTGAGTTGTATTGCTTATTTAATAACCTTGTGGTTCTGGATTTGGCTACAAATAGGTATATGAATTGTTCCAATTTTGATGACTCTTATAGAGAGAGATGGATAATTATTATTGATTATCATATTGATATTTCTCCTCAAGATTAAATAGTGGTTTATTATAGTTTTTGGTGTGAAGAACGTCTAGAAGTGCAGATCGTGTACATCATTTGGATCATAAATATCAAATGTTAGAAGCTGCAGTCCAGAGGCAGATAAATTTGTGCTCAGTTTTGAACGAACCGGAACTGACTTGCATTCTCAATCATGTCTTTGTTCTTCATGACCATACGAGGAAATGTAACCTGAGAAATTTAAGAAGCGACCCTTTGTAGTTCTAAGAATAGAAAGCTATCTTCAGCGCCCTTTCATCATGGAATCACTGCTGAGAAGGCATGTTGGTATCATCTGTCTTGCCGAACAACACCTAAACGTGGACCTTACAGAGGGTGCCCGAGAGACATTGCTCCTTGAAGCCTTCTCTGGACCTACACATTCTTTGCAGACATTTGACAAAGTTAGTGAGTTGATCACTGGATTTTCCATTGAAATAATTTCAGATTGGTACATCGAGTACATTATTAATGATAAATCTGATGTGGTAATTTGTCTGCACCAATAAACAAATGCATCAAAAGTCCAAAAGTGTTGGTGGTAATTCTGCATTTACAACCACTGAAAGTTGACATCCATTGGTCATATTTTGGGTGGAAATGGACTTGATATATTCGATAGGGTATGGAGAGATTATGTGGCATAGAAATTGCATCAACACCTCTATGCACTCCAATTACGAAGCACTTGAGGAAATTGCAGGATCTCTTGATTCTTGTGATAGGATAGAGAAGGAAGCAATCCTAAAGCAAATCATGGAAAAAGGACATCGTACTTGGATTTTGCTTGCAAATGGGGCAAGCGGTTGCTTTCCATCATATAATTGTATAAGCTTCCAAAGCAGTTCTCTGATATTAGGAGTGATAAAATAAGTACCAGATGTGAAACTGAAAAAAAGGATGAGATAAGACGATTGAGGAGGGTAGCAAGTAGCATTGGAGTAGCTGATATACATGATTATGAATGGGTGTATTCTATCATGAAAGATGTGTTTGTTGCAGTGATAACTCATGGTCACTGCTCCGGTATCTTTGTTCTGCATTTATGGCATCTTCACTTTGGTTAAAGATATACTGTTATTCAACGAATTTGACCATATATATAGATATTGCGTATTTTTTTCTACTATATGAATTCGTTTATGATATTTAAATATATTTGTTCGTAAAATGGTTTATAGAGTATTGCATTCTAGTCATCATTTTCGCTGCGACACTTTGATTACGCATCCTCTTTGATCAACAAA